>VZTN01006675.1:3726-61229 GCA_013400515.1 Erpornis zantholeuca
CTTATGATTCCTAGCAGGACTTTAACATTTCCAGCTAATTTTTGGCAAGTCTTAAAGCTCCTTAAATTCTTGGCTAGGCAATAATAAATCAGTCACCGAATAATCCCAGCAAGTGGGATTATCATCTTCTCCTTGCTACCCCTTCACAGTAAAGATGTTAATCTTGTCCAGCTCTTAGAAAGAAAGTCCATGGTCAGGCAGATATATCATTGCTCATATTGCAACAACACTAAAGAGGCCACGGTGGTACTGAATGAGGCTGAAAAGTACAAATCCTCCAGAACCCACCTCTCTGTTCTGTAACCAAAGTACCTGAAATTGTATTGTCAAATACTCTGTCACATCTGGACGCACACTCAAATACCTTAAGTCAAATAGAAAAGTTTTAAAAGTAACAGATGGACACAATTTATTTTTTTTATCATCTCATATATGTCATAACAGTTTTACAAGTCATATAACAAAGGTTGACTAGCCGAGCAGAAAGAGTTGAAGGATGCTCTTTCTTAGTCATGGTTTCTTTGGAAATTTAGTATCTACGGCTTTAAGAGAGCCATATCCAGTAAGTATTTGTACTTTGAATTGCTTCACTTTATCTCCAGATACCAAGGGGCCTGCAGTGGAAGATCAGCCTCTACACATCTCTGCAAACCCTGGGCAACCTGAGCAAGAAAACACTGTTCCACAGACTTTTAACTGGCTGCTCCTGCTACTCTCTGTACACATCTCAGCTGCCTTACCTGTTCTGCACCTCAAGAAGGTTATGAAGATGCATATAAAAGAAGTATTCCTTTTCTTCTGTGTGCAAACACTATCTTGACATCTGGGGTCATTTATTAGATATCAGTTTAACTACTAAAATAAATGTAATACATTCAACATTCTATATTTTAAATAGTTAGAGTGGTCCCAGGCATGGTTTCAGCTAGTTCTTTGTAGCAGTGGTGATGCCTTAGGTTTTAACTTTTATATTTTCAAATCCTGTACTGCAAGTGTGACTCTGAAGTTTTCTGTAGCTTGTTAAATGCTGTTCTCTATGCTGTTCCCTGTGCTAAGATAGACACAACNGAGTCAGTGTGAGGCAAAGATCATCCCCTGCAAGATGTCAGTAGTGTGACTGTGGGTGCTCTGTGGCAGCTGACCTCACAGCCAGGGAATGATCCTTTATAATTCAGTTACTCATGTAGATATAGCCAGTGCAGGCAATCTTGACACAAGGCCAACCACGACCAGAGATGGGTGGGGTAGAATATATTACTCTAAAAAAATGTGGTTTTCTAAGCAAGAAACCCAGAAAAATGCCTACATATAACCCCATCTGAATAAGCCCTTTACTGCCCTATATGCTACTGTGTATTAGCAACCTCTACCATTCCTATGCTCCCAGTTCTAATGAGAGACAGATACACAAAATTATTTGAAAATCAGAAAACCATGGCACAGCACATTTACTTAAAAAGCAAATAATTCCATTACTTCTTATACAGTTTCAAGCATTTGTATGGTTAGCACTATGAGACTAAAGAGACTGTAAGGTAGCACTGCTTTTTAACTTCCCACCTTATGTATACTATTCTTCAAGTCCAGTCAAGAATCTGTTATCTTGATTCATGTCGATACAGTAGGGCTATTATCACACTTTTGTTCTCAAATCTGGACTGGATGATGGTGAAAACACTGCAAAAGTACCTTTTACTCTATATTTTTGTGCTTTGTGCTCCAAGAAATAAAGCATTGTGTGCTCTGAAACAGCAATGGCAAAAATTGTAGCTTGTAATCATTAATCCTGTGATTTTAGTGATTTAAGTAACTAGACATGAGCCACAACAAACCAGGAAGAATGTTTTTTCCCCCTACAAGAAAGCATTTTTATAACAGATAAACACTGCCTTGAGCTCAAATTTTCACACAGAGCAGTAAATTGAATTATATAGTGCTAGAGAGCTGACTGGATTTCCTAATTATTTCCAGACTTGTTAACTTTGGGAAAAAATGGGAGAATGAGAAGAGTGTATGGGGAAGCAGTGGGGTAGGTCATTCATGGAGAGTAGTGGAAGGGGCCCACACATGCACATAACCTTGCTGAATTTCCCAGGGAAAGACTTTTTTCCTACTGCTACTGAAACTAAGCAGTGGAAGACCTTGAGTTCTCACTATCCATGGTTCCAAGTCCTGTACCCTTAAAAGGCGGAAAAGAAATTGCCCTTTTTGTTATCCCTGTGGGATGATTTGGGAAGAAACTCCATTTTCTTCTTCCCTTTCTCCTTTACTAGTTTTTATAGAAAGAACTATTTATAAAATCATCAAAGTCCCAATCCCCACAGCTGAAAAGGATTTTGACACGCAAACTCCTTATCTCCAAGACAGAAGCAATGCATTTCTCAACACAGATTCACCACACAGGGAAATTTTTTACTTACAAAAATCACTGATATGAGCCTTTGATTTTATGGCTGAGTGTTCTTGATGTGAATGAGAGGTCAGCAGCCTTCTCCCCCTCATTGTTTTTTCTGTATACAAGGACTTTCTGGAGGTTTATGATGTCACCTTTAACCCAAGTTATAAATACACAACACTGAGATCACAGGACACATTAATTTCCTGCTCTGACATTACACAAATTTAAAAATTTGTGTGAGACATAAACATATAAACAAAAATTCATTCCTAATTTAAATCCATTTGCTTCCAAGTTCACACTTTATGTTGGCAAACAGAGAACATTTATTATCAATTAACACAGTAAAACTAGAAGGCAATGTTCTTGTAAAATTCTTCTCTTAATATCCATGTGATTACTCACAACAAGATGGACTCCAAATTCTCAAGATGTTTTGTAACCCACACGTAAAAGCCACATATTGCAAATGCTTGGCATTTTTTTAGGTCAGAATAGCCCTGTTACCTTCAAGTAAACTGCCTGTATATGCAAAGTTAAGCACAAGAAATGGGGAAAAAAACTTCAGGGAACCCCAGGACATATGGTTTTGGTCATCCCAAATCTATTTTCAGGTTTGAGTGGGGAATGTTTAACAGCTTTTCTGTGAAAATATTTTTCCTGGTTTGATTTTTGTGGAAAAGAAATAAATAATAATTATCCTGACTTGTATGCAATTTGTTTCCTATAATTTCCTTGTGTGCACCTGAGATTTTGCTTGGTTTAAACGAAATGTTTTATTCAATGTAGTTTTTTTCAATTTCCTTTTGAGAAGAAATACTAAATATTAGCAAGGATACAATTTCCCATTTGTTTACACAGCCTTAATCATTACATCCTAAGGCTTGCCAGATTGGAGCCCACCTAAGTGAATGAAATGATCCAAGTGTCATTACATCTCGAGTTCTCACTTCCCAGTCAGGGTGCCCAGCAGGTCTCTGAGTCTCTTGATTGTTCATATGCTCTGAGACTGAGGGAGAGTACTGTTAGTCCAAATTTTATACTAATTATGGTTTCCTGAATACAATTAAGAAGCTTTGTACTTTCTGAAAACCAGCCCTAGAAATTATTTGCTTTAAGGATACTCATATCTGCTCCAGATGCAAAGTTTAAGACATTCTGTTTTCTTTTTCTGCTCTCAGATTCTTCCTTGTTGCAAAACAACTCTGAAAAATATCAAAGATATACAGTCACTGCTAAGTTCTGTTTGTTTTTTAACTTCCCATTTACATTTAACTTCTTTTTACAGTTTCCTCATCTCTGTTTAGAAGTATTCATTCACTTCTTGCCTGCTTTTCTAGTCTGGGCACATTTTTCTCATCTTGAGAGATCATTGAAGCTGATTCAAAACACAAAATAGAAATGGGCTCTGATTTTTGTTAAGTGTTTGCTCCTTAGCCTGTCAGCAGATTCCCCTGACATAATAGGTTCCCATTGCATCAGTAACCATTTAATGTTGGTGATGAACACCTTGTACTGGCCACAAAAGTCTTGCAAGATATCAGGGGAGCAGATTGTCAGATATATTTAAAAGTAAGAAGTCATGTAAAGCAGTCCTAAGTTTAGTCTGTTTTGGAGATAATGTCTTACACTAGATTGATTACATACAGCCTGAAAAGTGTGCTCATGCATCCACTCTTGCTGTGTGCTGAAAGATAAAAATCCCATTTGCAGTATTTTATATTGGTGGTCTTTCACACTGGTAATGGAGATCTGTATGTTCCTTGTAAATCACATATATAATGACTGCCAGATAACAACCCACTTAACTTCGGAATGAAGTGTTTCTTTGCTGGAGACTGAGCTGTGCCATGTTCATGATCTAGCAGCTTACAGCACAAAGCACTGGGTGAGTCATTGGTTTGTACCTCCATTCAAAGAGACACATGCAGAACTCTCTGTGGTATGATGCTGCAGTCATGATCCAACACGACTTGTTAGCCAAACCTCTGTCCTGTACTTTAGCTGAATTTCTTTGTTTGGTCATGTTCCCCCATCACCATCCCCAGTATATTGTCCAAGTACTCCGTGTGCATCCGAGATAAGTTGTAACACTTGCCTTGAGCTCAGACAAAAGCGCAAGATGCCTTTCCACTCAGAGTTTCCTATTCAGTAGGTAGGGTTGCCATCAAAGCAAGAGTGTAGTCACTTCTGAGCCCACAGTTGCTCCTGCTCATCGTTCAAGGAGTAGTCATTAAACTGCAGTAACAGGACTGCCAGGGCTTCCCTGAAAAGTCTCCTCCTGCCAGCTTCCCTCTGCTCTCCTTCATAAACTATTTTGAAATCTAGAGACTCTGATCTAGAGGGTGGTAAACTACTGGAACAGTCAGAGTCCCCGTTCCCAGATATATTCAAGGACAGGCTGGATAGGGCTCTGAGGAATCTGATCTGGTTGGAGATGCCCCTGCTCATTCTAAAGGGATTGGACTAGGTGACCTTTACGGGTCCCTTGCAACTTGCACTCTTTTATAATTCTGTGTGATTTTATGACTGTAAGACCTAGGTTTTATTATCAGATACATCTGGAACACTAACAGGCACCTACACAATGCTCTAATTTTTTTTTCATTCTGAGATCTAATTTATTATTTTAACCAAGAGATATTCAACCCTGCTACATCTGCAGTGCTTACATCTAGGCTCCCATTCTTCCTGAAGCCCTCACACCACCCTTGCTAGTCAGGGAGCTGGTAGTCCCCAGCGGAGATATAGTTGTCACAGCATGGCTGCCACAACAGGCTTTCCAGGTGAACAAGGTTCAGAAAATGCCTAGAGCAACACTCTCTTTTTGTCCTTTCCTGGAGAATTGCTTGTCCCTTTCTAAGCAGAAAAGGAGTGCCCCTCAAAAAAATTTCTGCTCATGCACTGCCATTCTCCTTTGCCCCTGTTGCCCTGGGGGGCCGTTCCCTCACCAAGCGGATTCTCCGCTATGCATGGCTTCTCCTCTGCTTCCTCACGAACCTGCTGGTCCCAGTAAGAGGCATAAACACAGCCATCTCCTCAGAGAAGCTCATGAGCAGCCACATCCCCAGAGGGGCCAGATGCGGCTGTCTCTCCAGCAAGGCCCATGTGTGGCCACCTCCAGAGGGACAAACAGACACATCAGTCTCCGCAGCGTGGCCAGCACAGGAGGCCGTGGTGGCTCCGCAGCCACGCCGGGTGCAGCACCGCTGCTCGGCGCAGGGCACAGCGACCATCTGGCAGAATTTACAGCCAGCCCCAAATCTGCAAGCATGCACTCTTCGCAGGCTTATTCCAGACTCTGCTTAACGCATCACACGTGGACCCGCGCGGGCCTTGCCAGCGGTGCGCTATGCAGTGCTCAGTCACCCATCTGCCGCCTCCGTGGAAAGCGCTGACTCCCACGTCTGCCCGGCAGCGCTGCAGGCTGCGCTACCCAGAGGCTGGCTATTAAAACCAGAGCTATACACTTATTGACAACAAAGCAGTAAAATCTCTCTCAACCTCCTTTTTACTTCGGGGTGCCAAGCCTATTGCTGTCACGGGGAGGAGGGTACTGCAGGCAGCCGGGGAAATAAAGCCTGTCTAAATGGGTTTCTTTGTACATCTTTATCAGCCAGCAGTGTTGCTTGAAATGAAAGCAGGGACTTAGGCACACCAGGCCTACCCACGGTCCCTCACAAAGGGGATCCAAGACAGGGGCTTTCATCTGAGGCTCTGGGGAACTGCTCTTCGGAAGTGTGTGGCCACATTGAGAAATGTGCAGCCCACGGCTGGATGTTGCCATTGGTGCTACCCTCTGCTGCTCCTCTATGCTCCCTGCCTCGCCAAACTCCTAACACTAAATGGACAAATATTTATTTGCCTTAGATCCTATGGCAGGAGTATTTAGGCCCAGAAGGTGACAGACATGCAAGTTTGTGTTTTTAGAACACCGAGGAGTTTACAGAACAAATACAGCTCCTCATCTTAAGCTGAATATTTTTAAACAAGGTTGTCATAACGTCACATTTGCCAGCACTTGGCGGCTAAGGCAGCACTGGAGAAAAATGGCTGTAATGCTGTCCCAATAATGGCAACAGCTTAATGTAAACAGAGTTTTTCATCAGTGTTACACCAAGAACTGGAATAATAAATAGAGCTAGGGGGTAGCCCCACACTTCAAATAATTTGTGGAAACCGACTTCCACAAACTCAGCCCATTTCATATTTGTGCAGTTGCTGACCATAAGGATGGCAATAACCCTTGCTGTGTCTTGGACAAGTGCCGTGCTAATCACTCCTCACATCATCTCCAGCCTCAGGAACTGAGATCACTTGACACTGCACAAGTCTCCAAACTGTAATGAATTTCTTCAGCTTTCAGGACAGCCCATTCAGTTTGACTGGCAGGTCAGCACAGCAACTGGCTGCCTGGGTGGCAAAGAGGAGTTTATTTCTATACCTTCTGGAAGTACCATTACCCAGAGAGAACATGGTCATTTAAGATTTTTATGTAAAGATAAAATTATAGAAAATACACCAAACTGGGGTTCCATTCAACAGCACTTTAAAGTTTTATAATTGGACATATGGAGCTAAAGAACAGAAAATCAACACTACTACAAAAATCAGGCTACTAAAATTATTAATGCTTTCTCTGAAGATGTCTGATTACTCATTTATTCGCTCATGTTGACAACGGAATTCACCATTAACTCTGAAATCACAAATACAATCATGATATTTAAAACCAAAAACCCCACAAGTAATAGTGCTTAGTGCAGAAAGAATCAGCATGTTCAGTAAATTTCCTTTAATTTACTTGCAATTTTCACACTGGATATTGTTTCACAAGGATGTGTGTGAATTTCCTCTCCACTTAACTGCCATTCTCAAAAATAGCATAAGCCAAATAATTTTCTGGTGAAATTTGGCTTGCTTTGACTGCAGCCAGGGATTGCTGCTTTGCTAGCTTTGGAACCAGCCACAGAATAACCAAAAGTTATCTTGCAAAATCCACAGGAAGGAGTTTTCCAAGTTTTCACTCCAAGAGGATTTCCTTGTTAAGACTTCTCATCCTTGACAAGGCTAATACATTTATTCCCTGCTTTTACTGCCCAGAAAAGTATGCACAAGCATCGCAGATTTCAGGGATTTCTTGTAAGGTCATGTCCATACATAGGGAGGTCACATGTGGTTTTGCAAGGGCCCACACTCCTGGCTCCTGGCAGTGCCATACATGCTCCCAAAACCACCAGCTCTGAGAACCTCATTTTTCACAGTGAATTTGGGTAGCAAAAGTGAGACACATTTTACAAAGAAGTTATATAAATTATATTTAAAAGGGAAAAAACCCCACATGACGGATGATGTCCAAGGTGCATATCTACTCCTGACCCCACATCTAGCCAGCCTTTTCCTCTTACTTTGCTTCTATTATGTGCTAATGGTCTATTTAAACAGTGCCAATAAGTAGCAGCATCTAACAGAAACAACAGTGAGTTACAAGGTTTTGGCACATTCCAGAGACAGCTCTCAAAGATTTGGAGAATGCAGACCCATTTGAGACCCCAGCCCAAGCACAGAAAATCCTGGAAAGTAATATTATCTTGCCATGGGTCACTTAGGAACTAAAAATGAATATCCCAAAGAGTTTGATTCCTGGCACTTAGTAGATGGTAAATATTATTATTATTTTTAAACCAATGTTATTATTGGAAAGACATTAATAATTTGAAAATAAGATTAGTGTTGAAAAGACTTCTTTGGTTTTGGCATTTTGTAACCTTTATATCTGGATAGACTATTCCTGGACAAGAATTTCGGCTGGAATTTTATTTTCATTTTTTCTCTATTTACTCTGTGTTCTATTCCAGTATACACAGTGCAGCGCTGACTTTGCCTTGGGATATCATCTATAGTTTTTTTTTAAATTTAAATGGTTTCAAAGAAATAAATTTATAAAGCTTTAACCACAGAAATAAACTAGGCTCATACACCATTCCTTGAGAAGCTCATACATACTCATATTTCAGTGGCTGTGGCCATCATATTCAACAAATCTGTGGAAAAGGTGTAAAAAATACCTGGACTGTTCCATGTACTACTTCGTATTTCTTGGAAGTAAATAGTTTTAAAACTTGGTTGTTTTTTGGCTTTGGTTTTTTAAAACAAAAAACAAACAAACAAAAAAAAAACCAAAAACCCAAACCCAAACAACAACAAACAAACAAACAAACAAACAAAACCTTAGGGTGAGTCTAAGATACTATATCAGCACTTCGTAGAACATCCCTATGCAGCTTTATGGTCAATTCTAGTTCTCTTCTTGACAAATAGCTCATTCTTGATGAACTTCACAAACAGCAATAAACTACAGAGAAATCAGAACAAATCTGAGTGTGTTTTAGTGGCTTTTATGTATATGTATTTTTTTCCACACAATAAGATGTAATGTATCCCAAATCTGCATGGCCAAAGTGGATCAGACACCTGCAATTGCTGGAGCAAACACAACAAAGCAGGATAGAATGTGCTATATACATAGAGGCTTGCAAATTAACCACAGCCTGGAACTGCATAAAGAGCACAAAGAAAATTAATCTGCAATTGCCAGGATGTTCTGAAGAAGGAAGAATTGCTAGGAAGAAGCCAGCAATCCCTTTTTTTCAAATCTTAAGGAGATGGGAGGAAATAAGCACCCTGATAAAGTGTCACAGGCATGAAATCATGCAGCAAGTATCTTCAGTGGAGTGGCCACTTTCCCAACAACTGAGACAAAAAGGAATCATTTGGGCAGGAGGAAGCAAATCCACTGTGTACCATCCAGCAGTCCCCACAACCTGCTTGGCAACCTCAGAAGTGCATTGCCCTTAACAACCTTTTTCCAATACTGACGTACAATAACATATTTGGCTTGCATCAGGCCTATAATGTGCTGGGTATGGTCTAAAAATAGGACCACATGGGCCTTGCCCCAAGCAGCTCAATATCTAAGATGTCAACAACTAGATTAAGGGAGGGGAAGAGGGATAAAACCTTTTAAAAAATAGTATCAGCTTCTTTGGCATGTTATCTAACCACTACTATCTGGGAATTTCTTGCTCAGAGGCATGTTCAGTGTGAGAGAGAGCCAAGCTCCAAGCACCCAGAGGGCAGCACAATCACAGTTTGAACAGCTGCACAATCTACTGCAAGCAGCAATTCATCCTGACATCTCACAGGGACAGAAGTAATTTTGTGGGAGGTCCCTGAAGAGCTGCACTGTCTGTTCTTCTTGCCCCAATCTGACCCCAGATACTCAAGCAGCGTCCCCATAAGGCCAACAATGTGCGTAGGCCCTTGCTGAGTAGGGGACTCTGGGTTCATCTCTCCCCTCTCCTTCAAAGATTTATGAATTGCAGCCAGAGTCAAGCAGATTAAAGTCCAAAATCTCCATTCCTGTCATTCAGAAGCTGTTCACATTTATACAGCACCTCCCTATTTGTGATTAGGATGCTTTCCTGGGAAATGGAAATTCGAGCTCATCAAGACTGAGCGCAGCACTGATACCTCCCATTCAATTCTCTACCCCGTGGCCAAGGGCTGTAACACTTGAACACTACCAAAAGATAAGCAGGGCTGGCAGAGGCTGCCTGTTTTTTCAGGTACTGGGTTTGGGCAAATGTGTGTGTAAGTGGATGCCAGGTGGGCATATGGCCATCAGTGACTCCTTGCAGCCCCCAGCCAGGTGCCTACTTATTGAAGGGAAGGACCTGTAACCACTGAGTGTTGCAACCTCTCTCTCCCACTGGACAATGCTGGAAATTTCTGTACCTGACTATGGAGACTATATTCCTCCATAAAGTCTGACACCTAGTTCATAAGCTTCTAAATAATTTATCTCATCCAGTTCTTAAATAGAATTATAGAATCATAGAATCACAGAATCATAGAATCATAGAATCATAGACAGGTTTGGGTCTGAAGAGACCTTTAAAGGCCACCTAGTCCAGCCCCCTCTTCGATGAACAGGGACTTCTTCAACTAGATCAAGTTGCTCAGAGCCCCATCCAATCAGATGGAATAGAAGCTTTTCAGGATTGACTGAGGTAACTGCGAAGTGCGAGCACATATTGGAAAAAAATTCAATTCTATCTACCCCTCAAACATATTGAGGAATTCCTTTCCTTGTCCTGACCAACTTCCAGAAAGTTTTACTGCTTTTCTCTAACAAACTATACCCTCCAGACTGTGTCTCTCAAATGCTGCTCCTGGCAGTGTCTGGGAGTGGAAGGTACTCAGTGCCCAGCACTGACTCTTGCTGCGCAGCACTCAGGTTGGGTACTTGGTTGCACTCAATGGAGCACACGCTCCTGCCAGTGCACTCAGGATCATATGATCCATCACAAGTTTCACAGGCACAGGTGATGCTGCCCAAACCAGACAGTTTCAGAGGCACCCTAACTCACTTTTCTTCAGATCTCTCTTGATGGGAAAATCTTACTCTGCAAAGTAAATCTTGCTCAGCTGTTTGTAAGGCTAGTCATTTCCAGTCTGAAGCACACGGGGAACATTTTGAGGGTTTTAAGTGTTACTTTTTTAAAGAGCACAATAAAAAAAATCTCTTTTGGCCAAGACTACATGGAAATAATCTGTGTGTACGTAGAAGTGTTTTTATTATTACTGAAAATCTGAGAAAATAAAATAGAAAATTATACCCTGTGTTTTCAAATTTCTCCAGTCTTCTTGTCTTCAGAAACAGCAGGTTAACTCCAAGTATAAAACTTCAGGTTTTCAAGGAGAAGGATTAATAGGACTGAAAAAGTGATGCCTCGTAAACATGCCATAAAATGAAATCTGTCAGTCTCCAAGTAAGTGGTTTTCTTTTTTTGCTTGGCCAGTAGCATGAATGACAACGAAATGCATTGTGAATTTAAGAACTGTAGATTTAGCTGATAGACATGCCTGAGCATTTTTTCTCACCCTTTCCTAGGTTTCCATCCTCATGGGCATGGGTGTTAAATGTTTCAGATGTTATGAAATTTTACACACGCTGGCGGTTAATGAATTTTAGAAGTTGTGAAGCTCAACAGTGTTGTATTCCTAGGTTCTCTTAAAAGCCCCATCTACCCCCTACAGTCAGTGATGTTGTGGTAGGGACCCAAAGGAAAACAATATGAGTTCTGATGTGTGCTACTTTAGAAGAGCATATCCACACTGGCTTATTAACATGCAAATTCTATATGTGGGCCTGCCAAAAAATATAAGTGTTCCATCCAATATATATAAATACAGTCTACTTCTCTGAAGAGGCATCATTTTAATCAAATGTACATTTGGACCATTGCTCACTAAGAATTTATACTCTTCTTTCAGTGTTTGTATTAACATGAAAAAGATTGCCAAGTTTTAATAAAAAGACAGTTATCTTCTCTTGCTAATGGATTAAACACAGGACGTTTGAATTTCAGTGCTGCATCCAAGAGCATAGGTGGCCCAAGTGCTTTTGTCCTTCTTCAATGTCTAATTATAAGACCATATAGACAGAAACATACAATTCTGTCCATACATAAAACTGCTAGTGTTCACAGAGGAGATCAGGAGTTTGCTAACTTCTGTCCACATCACAGTGCAGCACCTCTTTAGACTACTTATCAAGAAATAGATCTACCTCTCAGAGAGGACAATTCCTCATTATTTCAAGGAGGTCTGAAGGTTTCACAGCAAAGCAAAGCATAACTTCATGCCTGTTCTTATCAAATTTGTATCTTTACTTGCACAAAACGAAACAATTTTGTGTTTAAATGTCCCTACTTTGCCAGTACAGAAGAGGTGATGCGATTCGATTATTTAGTGCTTTGAACGTCTCAGTTTGTCCATGCAGTTTGCTTTGCTGACTAAAGCAATCACATGGCTCTATGTGTGGTGACATGTGGAAAAAACCTGGGATGAATATGATGAGTGGGGCTTACCATTGTTTTCATGCTGGGATTTGTGTAGATTTAAGAGTCTTCCCAAAATCTTCTGTAAGAGCTTCAAGAGAAGGCTTCTGTTGAGTTGTTGGTACTTAGTCCTTTTTATTTAGCACTGGAAAACTGGTGAAGTTTCATTAGATACAGGAAAAAAACCCCAAACAACTAGGAGTAGGTGTCAGAACACGGGCTTCTGGCTGCTCTGTGGATTTGCTCATTGCACATATCCCTCCTCACCTCTTATCTTGTCTTTTATTTGTGCTCTTCCTGAGTTCAGATGACAGGGTTTTCTCCTTTAACTGGGCAGATCCTGAGGTAGCAGGACAGTGCACTAAGCCTTCTTTCATACGATCTGAGACGCTTGCTTTCTCCCTCCCAGCTTTGCCAAGCCTGGTACAGACAGGCAAAATGCATGACCCTCCTTTAGAGGTGCTGGACCTGCCATCTGGGCTGACACAAATGCACGGCCATCCATCACAGAGTGTTGTTGGGGAAAGCCTAGCTCCCTGCTGATGCACAAGAAAGCCCATATTGTTTGAGGGTTTAAATAGCTGTTTAATACATTCAAGCTTGGTTTTGCTGTTGTTGTTGGGATCTGTTCTTTTCAAGAAAGTGAGGGCTAACTTTCAGAAGAGTGAACTCTAACTCTGTGAAGAGCTGCAGACAAACACATCAGGACTGTGTTGGGACTGTGTTTTGGAAGCATGTTCAGGCAGTTTTCCTTGTCTGTGGGACCACAGTGTACTTTGAAAACAATTCTTTGCATGCATGTGAAAACATACTTATGTGTATGAAAGGGTTTTATGACATGAGGCAAACTGAAACACTAGAAATGGAAACCTGATGGCAATTCCTTTCTATATTTCTTCTTCAAAAGCTGAAAATATGGCAAATGGACTAAACCCACACTTAGTAATGAGGGAACTATAACAAATAACTGCACACAAAAATAATTGGTCATTCATATGCATACACAATGAAGGCTGGAATTTATGTATATGTGTAGCCATTATATGATAACACTGTAAGCACTGGGGAATCACAATGACAGTTATTAAACAATTTTAATTTCTGGTAGAAAAAGGCAAAGTAGTGCTACCATATTGTATAACTTTTTAGGACAAGAGCTGATGACCTAAAGAGGAGAAAAACTGAATGGCTTACAGGACAAACCACTCTACTCACATAGCTAACTATAAATTGCAGGTTTTTTTGATATGACCCGTGAGTTTAATTTTTATGAAGTAAAACTGATTCTCATTGTCAGGATAGTTCCTTACCCAGAAGCTCTTCTAGCAAATGCAGTAAAAAAAAAAAAAAGAAGAAAATAAGTTTAGGGCAGTTTAATTATGTTCACCAGCTGATGCTCAAAAAGGGCTCCCAGCCCTATCCACCCTCTGATACGTGGTGCTCTCAGGCCAGTCTGAGCTGCTTTTCTCCTCTTCATCAATAGATGTCAATAGCAAGCTTCCTACTCCCAGAGACTTCAGCCATTTCAGGGCTCTCACCACAACAGTAAGGAGGAAAGAATGATTCCTCCTCAGCAAGAGTTCTGCTGTTGTGCACTTTCAGTTTGTTCTTAGAAGCTCGTTCCTAATAGGACCAGGCATACTTCTATATTTCATGACCTGCAACTCTGAAGCTGAGCCAATTTTTGTGAGTTTCAGTCATCTCATGACACACAGAATCCTAATTTTTATGCAGATTCAGTGAATTCAACAACACTTTTCAGATTTGCAGGAACATGATTCAAAGTCGTCCCTTTCCTTGATGAGTGCTAAAGAAAGCAAATGTGAAGAAGCTGGGCAGGGCACACGTTCATATCTCTTTTGTTTGTCCTCTCTTTCTTTGCTTTTGGTTTTTGGTTTCCACACATGAAAAGAATGGCAATTACATGCAAAATAACCTTGCTGTAAACAAATGACTACATTCTCCAGCCACGTACATTGAATGTAAATGAAATTTAAATGCATTTTGCTAATCCATTAGTATAACACTGCAGAGAATCAAAACCTGGTGGTGTTACTACTAATATCCTCTGATTTTCCTTCATTTCCTTCCTTTCTTTCTTATGCTGACAAGACAGCAATCCACAAATGATACTGAGCGTGACAAACTCCAAGAAACAGTCTGGTAGCAAACGATATCTGAATCTGCTGTGTAACTTGCTTTGCCACTTTCCTCTCAGTCCCAACTAAAAATAAATACCTGAGAAGGTGGTGGTAGCCGCAGCCAAGAGGGCAGAAATGGCAATAGGCTGTCCCTCTTGTTGTCCCTTCCCTGTCCCAGCCAGGGATTTGGATTGCAAGGACAGGCGCCTACCAGCCAAGTGCACTGCCTGCACTTTCCTGCCATTCACCTGCCCAAAGAGCAGACCACAAATCATGCCAGTTGTTCACAGAGGCACCAGCAAATGTCAGCGTGCTTTGAGTGCAACAGCCAGCAGCCCTGCTGAAGCTAGCACATAGCTGTGATGGCAGGAAGTCTGTGTCATAATCTCCTTCTGAACAGCTTCTTTTTTTATTATTATGTTTTGGATAGTAAGGGGAAGAGTGAACTCCTGAGAGTTATGGAGGATTCAGCTACTGATAAATGCTGAAGTAAAAAGAGTTAATGTCTGGAAATCCAAGGAGCTCACATCAGAAGAGAGGGCCACTCTGCGGCATCTCCCAGTGCCCGCAGATAAATTTGCTTTCAATGTTTTGCCTTTCAAGCTTAGAATTTTGCAAAATATTCCCGATTTCCCTATCTTCAAGATTTCTTTACAAAGAGGCAAGGGCAAGAGGTATCTAAAACCAATTTCAGTTGTTTATTGTAATCAGGTATTTAGAACCATATATAAATCACTATTGTCCCCCATTTGGTCTAGCAATGCAAAATTTGAAATTATTAAAGTGGTAAATCTATTACATATTATTCCCTGATGTTGCTATGTGGCAAAACAGAGCTCTTCCGGAAGCCAAAGTAGGTTCTTAGAAGCTGTAAACCAGAGGCTTTTAGGGAAAAATAAAAAATAAAATAAGATAAATAAAACCCACATTGGTATCTTGCCAAATGCATCCTTTCAGACAAGACACTGTAATTTCTGTGCTAGATTAGGAACTGACCAAAAGCATCAACAGTTGGAATGTAAGAAAGCACCTGAGAACATGCTGTTGGTAGAATAAGAAGGCCTCAAGGAGAACAAATTCAGCCTTGTCACAGATCCCACCTCATCACCTTGATTGTCTTACGGACACCCTGCCTTCTTCAGGAAAGAAGAACAGACCTCCCATTTTTTATTACGTCAGGAAGGTCTTCATTTCAGTTTGATTAAGATGATGTCTGGCTGTGCAGAGAAAACTGCCCTTGTGGTGCCTGAACAAGAGGAGATCAGGCACTGTCAGGGTGAGCTGTTCTCTAAAATGGAAAAGAATTGCCACCAACCTGGAATTATTTATTTGGAATGAGAGTACTCAAGTTGCCAACAGGGGCTTTTGAAAGCATGGGCTTCTGATTGCTGTTCATACAGCCTCAGACCCCTGAGCAGCGGCTCAAAGTGGTCCCTCCCCAAAAAGCCTCTTTAATAGCTGATTCTGCCTGACTCTCTGCCAATCCTCAGTCATAGGTGTGATTTACTTCAGGGGGGCTACCTTTCTTTACCTATAAGGGGAATCATTGCTTTTGAGGCCCTCAATAATACAGGACTTTCCTGACGGAATTCTTGTGTGAAACGCAAAAGCTGGCATTGAATCAAATGTGTTCTATATAAATACCCAGCCTTCAATTAAAACTTCCTGGAAGAAAACCTTTATCACTTCATTTCAATTGCCAATTAGGTTTCTGTCTTCCAGATTGTTTTTTTGAGTCACTAAAGGATATTGTGTACTTATATCTCTCTCTTCCCAGAGTTATGTTCTCTATAAATTGTAATTAAGTGACCCTGTAAATTCTTTCTGA
The DNA here is from genome assembly GCA_013400515.1 of Erpornis zantholeuca. Lineage (NCBI taxonomy): Eukaryota > Metazoa > Chordata > Aves > Passeriformes > Timaliidae > Erpornis > Erpornis zantholeuca. Next base: position 19,999 of record VZTN01006675.1, read on the forward strand.
CAAGCTAAGGAGACAGAGCTGTGGGGAAATCTGAGTTAACGCATTTTCTAGATCTTAAACAATTAGTGTTAGAACTGAGGAGGAAGTAATTACTGGTGCTAAAATCTTTCTTCTTTTCCTTCTCTCCTTCTCTCTGTCTCTTTCTTTCTTAAAATTGAAAATACTAAGACCTTCAAATTACTTTCTCTACTTAAGAGAGAAGGAAAAAGCAAAGTAATATTTTTTTTCCTCCAAGCAACAACCCAAAGAAGATTATATTGGATTGCTTTTTGCTACAACAGAAGGCATTTGCAGCTGAAAAAAATAATAAATACAAATGTCTCACATTGATGAAAGTGAAATTAATAAGTGGTTGAGAAGAGCTTCCTAAAACAGTATTTCCTAAAAACTTTTGAGTTTTTCTGTGATTGACAGAACATTCAGAAATGTCGGAAAGAGATTCTGCTGCAACAGGAAACCTTGACAAGGAAAAGTTTAAGTACAGGCATCACAGTGGCACAAAGCTGTATTACTTTTTAAAATTTTCATCCCCAATGATGGTTTCTGCCACATGAGTTCTATCTTTCACTCCTGCTTTGCATCACACTATTCCTTTGCAGGCACTTTGGCCAGCAGGCATCCACTGACTTAAAGATGTTTTGCAGGGATGTGGTCTGTTTGCCTGCCAGCTGAGGACTTCTTATCATCACAGCCTGTCAAAGATCCCCTTGTGCTTAGCAACAGTTGCTCTTGCTGCTCTTCTTTCTGGTTGGTAGCATTGTTATCTCCTCTGCAAGAACAGTATTTGTGTCTGTCATTTCAACAACTCTGAATTTCTTATTTTTGTTGGGATTGATGGCAGCGCTGCTATTCCTGTTTGTTGTACAGTCTCTGAGACTGACATAATGAGTCATTCCTGTGTGCTCTGTGATTGCCAGGTCAAGTTCTTTTCACACAGGGGAGAAGCTTGTAGAAAGATTAAATAAGGAATATTGCCCGACTAATGTTCTAATGTAGCTTTCTATGATGTGACTTAAGAGTATGTCTCAAAAGTTTGACATATAAGATGATTTTATTTGAGTAAAATCCAGGAAATGGAAAGAAACAGAAGCTTTTCCAGTGGCCCATGAAAGTATTCCTGTGGCTTTTCCAACAGCAGCACTGGAAACACTGTAGTGATTTGATGCAGAAGAGAAATACGGAGGTGAGCATGGAGGAAAAGATTTACAATCGTAACCCTTGGTTTTCTATGCAAAATTCAAATGGCCAAGGAAGCATTTGTGACCATCAAACTATTTTCTGATTGTAAATGATTATTCAGCTAAAGTTATACAATAATTGACCAGAAACACTTGGCGTTTTTTGGCTTGGGGAGGTAAGGGAGCATTTTTACTTTTCCTAATTAAAGGTTCATTTTTCCACTGAAGTTTAAACAAGCTAACACTGATATTGAGTCACAAATACAAGAATCTAAGTATAGTTTGGCTAGTCCACACCAGAGGTCCATCTAGATGAGTGTCCTGTCTCCAAGAGTGTCTGTAGCAGATGTCTAGGGAAGGCAGCAAGAAGAGTGCAGGTCTGCAATAATATTTCCTCAAAATACAACCTGAGTCTCACACTAGTTATAGCTTGGGGAGTATTGTAGTCTGGAACTGCTTTTATGTCTACCATTTTTAACTCAAGCACCTGTTAGAATCCAAATTATTCAGTCGCAAGGTGTTCCACAGCTTACCATTGATTTATGGGAGAAATAGCCCCTTCTTTTCTTTCACAGTTGTCGCCCATTAGTTCCACAGAAGGTCTCATTGTTCTGGTTTGACTGTTTTTGTGTTGTAAAAGACAGTGAGTATCTATTTCCTATTTGTCTTCTGTAGCAGAAGCATGATTTCAGAGAACGGTGCTGTACCTCTTGGCAGGTGTCTCATGCTCTCCTCAGTCACTCCTTCAGGAAGCTGTGCCCTACTTTGACAGCTCTTCTTCACCAGACTTTTACCAGCTCTGTTACACCGTTGTGGAGGCACAGAGGCAAGAACTGTGTGCACTGCTCCAGACAGCACCACCACAGGATCTTTGGTGGCATAATCATAAGTAGTTTTTGTCCTCTCGTTTGCTACAAATGATTTCTTTTTTCACTGCTTCTGCAAATTGAGATGGTGTCTCCATGGAAGTGTGTATTGTAACACAAAGATCTCATTTGTGAAAGACTGTGGGAACAGCGCTTGAGACCCACCAGTGACAGGTAAAAGTAGAATTGTTCTTTTATGCATTATTTTACATTTACCTACATCAAATATCTTCTGTTTACTCAGTTACTTTATCTTGTCAGGTCCTTCTTCGACCATGAAGAGGCCCGTGTCCCTACCACCCGAAATAACTTACTATCATCAGTGTACCTTGTCACCTCATTATTCACTCCTTTTTCCATATCACTTATGCACATGTTGAACAGCACAGGCCAGAACACAGATCCTGCAGGATTTCACTCTTGACTTCTCTCCACCTTTCATTCCTAACCTTTTATTTCCTATCTTTTAATCAGATAGAGTCATGTCAGAGTTTTGGTTCTCATCCCATGGCAGCTTAGTTTTTGTAGCAGGCATTGGTGAGGACACCTTGCTGAAAGCCTTCTGGATTTTCAAGGAGAGTACAGCTGTACCCTCCTGATCTGTGTGCCTCAAAGAACCAATATGAAAGCTCGTAACTGCAAGCACTGAATATTTTGAACAAAACCTGAGATATTTTTTAAAAAGTGAGATCACTCTACACATAATTCTCCTTCCAGCAATCACCTCTGCCATGTCTGCTGTGTCTGCTTTCTGACAGAAGACAGTGATACTAATTCAGCCTCAGCAATATCCTTTCTACTAATCCAAGTGGCATCACAAGCCTGACTGTTGTTTTAAGCTAAGATTTTTTCACTCAAGAGTTTGATTTTGTATGAGGCAATTGATATCACAATTGACTCGAGGCCAAGAAGTGTGCGGTTTGGTTGTTTGAACGATACCTCCTGGCAAATAATCATCTTTTCTGCTTGTTGTTTTGGATGTAAAACACACCCTGAATAAAAATCCTCACTGAAGTCAGCTTTGAAAACACACATACCACATTGTGAGCATGTACTAGGCTAAAAATATTTTTGACATGTATATACACTCAGAAAGTTATTAAAAAATATGCATCTTGATATTATTTGAAATGAGGGAAACACTGAGGTATGGATATCAGGAGTTTTAATCAAAATTCCATTGGGACTTCAATTTGGGATTGAAGCTATACAAAATATTTGCATCTGAAGCGAAATCCACAAATATTTGGATTTTCATCAGTTCTGCTTGGATGAAAAACTGTCAGGCACTGCAGTTTTGGCAGTCAAAAATTGCTTTTCCTAAATGTTAACTGTGTTTCCCACCCATTGGAAAAATTGCAAAAGACCCAGGGGGGCTTCTAGCTCATATAAAGGCAAATGCCAAAGAAAAGAACTTCCTCAGGGGTTCCTTGTTTCTCCTCAGGGGTAGTCTGTCACCTCCAAACCTATGCTTCATTTTCATGGAGGAATAATTCCTTATGGCAACTTTCCATGATTCTGCCTTGGAACAGGGCAATTCCCAGCAGCCACGGATGCTGCAGCCTTACAATTTTGTTTAAACATCTGCTTAGATTAAGAAAATATTAGCACAAATCTGGGCACAGTGGTCTTTCCATAAAAGGGCTTTAAAATGTCTCTGCTCACAAAGTATTGTTTTCCCCAATATGCAAGGTAGGGAACCAATGGCAGGTGTAAAATTTCAGTGTGTGTATACTATATATATACATATATATATACACATATCTGGGTATATACAAAAAAAAAGTACATATTTTTCCAAAATCCTTTGAGGAAAATGTCACAGCTTGTGTCATAGCTTCAGAGATGCAAGAACCTAATTCCTGATGATGAATTTTTCTGAAACCTTATTGCATGACAGAAATATTGACTTATTCTCCATTCTCAACTTAGAATTCTCACATATAAATCTACCAGCGAAGTCATCAAGTTTTATGTTGTTTTATTAGCTCAAGATATCTTTTTTTACAACAATAAATTCTTTGGTGAAGAGTGTTAAGCAATTACCAGGGGAAAACTGGCCACTTTTCCTCTTTCTGTTTTTCATCTAAGACCAACTTTGTTAATAGACACTTTAGGTTTCTAGATATTTAGAAAGAACATCCCAATCACAAATGAAGTTTAGAATTTAATTTTTTTATTCAGCGTTGATCTCTTCAGCAAATGTAAATGAACAATGATGTGAGACTTGCTCATGTTGACTGTGTGCTGTGACAACCATTGCAAGATCTTTTTTCTCTTCATTGACACCTCGGGGTCTGTGACTGACTAAAATAGGAAGCATTGCTGCCTCCTGCCTGAGGAGATGACTCCTGAAACTGCAGAGCTGTTTCCAAGATAATTATTCAGGAACTTGGAACAACTATGTGTGCATTAGCACCCCTCCTTCTCTAAAAATCTTCTCATTGGCACGAATACACTCACAGGGGGAAGGAGGGAGGGCACAGAAGGTAACCATGCCAACATCTGTATCTAAAGAAATACTTCTGGCTAGTGCATGGATGAGCTGTTTCATGCCAACCTCTGCCCTGCAATTCCAGTACAGGAATAAAGTAGTGATGTTGTGCAGTGGATGAAAACATGTAAAGAAACAAACACATGGATCCTTCCCATATACACAGATCAAGGCAAATCCGAAGTTGTTGCACCGAATCTAGAAAGATTTCATTTGTGCCAACATATAGACTTCACTCCTTTTTTTTTTTCTTTCTTTCATTTAGGAGCTACTCAGCAATGTGAAGTTTTTGTGTGGAAATTCAAACCTTATTCTCCCTTGTATTTTAGCTATAAGACTATCCCGCCTGCTAAAAATAAGTTGACCCTGGCCTGAGCAAAGTATTGCACTGACTTTTGTGTTAGTAATGAAATCTTATAGCCAGTAAAGTTTTAAGTTTCATTGCGAACCTTTCACTCTGTTCTAACTTCATAATTCCTTGAAAGCCGAATGCTGAAATATTTTTCCTTATCAGTTTATGTGTCTGTGTATGTATGTGTAAATAAGTACTCATATAAAATAACAAGTTACATATGTAAACTTTATACATATAGAATATGAAGGCAAGATTGTGTGGCTATTGTTTTGAAATAGAAATGATGACATTACTCATGACTGATAAAACCATTAATATTTTTCTCAAATGAGTGTGAATACAATGTTTCAGCCAAGAAAAGTTGGTGCAAGATTAAGGACATTATAATTAGATATATAAGTGGGAGCTGTAACTGGAAGTTTCACTTGAGTTTTAAATGTAACAGTCACAACTGCAGCAATGTATTTATTTCAGCAGAGATAAGTAAATAGACAGGCCTAGTCTACTGGTAATGAGTTACACTGAGTGAAGTAACTCTATGGACACTACCATTATATTGATAACAGCACAACTTTGTGTCAGTATAGTTCAACTTTATGCTAAAAAAAAAGCAGGAAAGAGAGGGACAGTCTGGCCCACACCTAATTCTTAGTTATAGTAAGCCTCTTTGAGGTCTTTGACAAAGGAAAGAGATTTTAACTTTGTGAAATTATGGATCTCTGCTCTCAGGATTCTGTAGAAAGGCAGAGCGTAGCAGCCCTAGTTAAGGCCTGGTTTAAGAACAGAGGCAGCTAAGTTGTGTTGCCAGTGCTGTTTTACAGTAGTGGAAGAATTAGGCCACACCTGATGTTCAAAACACTAAGGTTTTAGGTTTCTGAGCAGACAGTTGTGCATGTCCAGCGCCAAGTGCAAAACGCTCCCAAGTGCCACTTCAGGAGGAGTAACAGAAGGAGCTCATGTTCACCCCGCAAAGTTTAGAGGGTGTTGCTCCAGGCACAGGTATAAACGTCACTCTGTCTAATGGATAGCACCTTTCAAAGCACTGATAGAAAAGCACTTCCTTTTCCAAAGAAATCACAGAACTGGAATGAGCAAATCTCAGACAAATGACAAGCAGTTACTGTGTGCAAGGGCAGGGCTGCTGCGTTACCTATGATGCCTGTGTATATGCAAAGGGATGCAGAGGAAGTCAGAATCATTAGCATAGTGATTTCAGACAGAGTTCATCCCACCTAATTACAGACATCTTGTTACATCTGAGCTGGGTTTCTGTAACTGCCTTTTGTAATTCTGGGAGAGTTAGCAGTGCTTTTAGAAAGTAATTTATCTGACCTGGTTTATATGTCTACTTTGGGGGAAAAAGAGGAATGGAAACCTAGAAGTTTCAATTTTCTGCTGGGGGCTATAACATAGTAACAAGACAACCAGTCCATGTGTTGTAGCTATGTGTGAAGAACATGTATAAAACCTGTGTACATGCACAGACTCCCATCTTTGACAAATCGTGGCTCTCAATTTGTGTTTCCCAAGCTGCTGGTAAGGCTTACATGGTAAGAAATGACATGACTCCAGCATGGCATATTCATGCATGCATGATATATTCACATTTCACTCTATTTCAACGTTGTTCTATTCTTATTCCAGCTTTGCGCGTCCCCACAGACCAAATTCTGCCCCTGGAAGTATCCTAAATAGTGCAGGAAAGATAACAACAGTGGTGAGCTGATCCTTAACCTTCCTTGTTCAGAGAATCACTTTTGTGCATCACTTTGATCTCCAGCTTAGGCATCCTGTTAACTAAAAAGGACAAGAGCAGCAGGAGCAAAGGTGGTTTCTGCTCACGAATTTTACTTGAGAAAAATGTTCCCTTTTATGTCTAACAACTCCTTTCATGCTTGCCTCTTATATTCATTCTTAGTTAAACACAGATAAATGTTTCTGAATTTTAAATCTGAACTTTTGCAAGCATCATGATAGACAATCATATCCTTATGAGAAACACAGCATGATTCTAATTAATTTTTTCAAACATCAGTATCTCATGGCTTCAAAATATTTTTCTTTAGCAATATTAATCATCAAAATAAAAACAAACTCTCTGTGTTCACTGAAGTCTAATTGTTTGCAAAGATTGTAAATCACCACCAGTTAGAAATCTGAAAAATCTGAAAATCACCACCAGTTAGAAACCAGAAATCTGGTTTTTAAAAAGTCCTTTGTTTCCTTTTTTGCCACTTTTTATTTGTGGGGGAAGGTATATGGAAGTAATGAACAGTATGTTAAAGAAAAGAAAGCAACAAGGCTGACAGTTTTTTGGGCAAGTTTCAGCTCAATGTGATTTCAAGTGGCAAAGATTTAGAAACCCTCCCAAATCATAGCTGACAGGCAGAGACAAAGCACTATCTGCCGAAATCCATTCACATTTCCAAGACCTAGATGCTACACATTGCAAAAGATTGCAAAGCGCAGTATTATGCAAAAACTTCCCATTTTACCTTTTGGGAAAAGGCAGCACTGCTGGCAGCTAATAATATACCACATCAAATATACTTTTTTAATATGAAACCCTTATTACATAGCTTGGTCTTAACACCTGGTGCATAGAAACAGCCAACCCGAGAACAACAAGATCTTAAGAACATGTGGACAAAATCTGCTCATGTGCTGGCATTTTAATTATGTTTGCCCTGACCCTTTTCCCATGTTCTATAAAACAGACCAACAGTATGGGGGGGGAGGAGGAACCCACCTCAGTAGCAGCACCTCAGCTAAAACAGATGAGCACCATGTTCAGAATACCACTAGCAAATAGAAACAAACAAAAAATATACTGTAAATGAACAAGGAAGTTGAAGCCGATACTCAAAATAATTGTGTGAAGAGCTGTCACATAGTTCCTCTTAATAGCTTCAAGGACACCTTCCTCTGGCTTTTAAGCAGGGCCACAGGCAGTGTTGCATGCTTTTATGGAGTCACACTGTTTCTCTTCCCATCTTCCATGCAAAAGGCGAGTGGGGTAAAATGGATTATGGGGATTAGAGATGCTTGTGATCGAACACACTGCTGAATCTGGGGAAGCACCCTCTGAGGCGATGAATTCCAGCACTCAAATTCAAACCTGAAAACAGCCGGTATGGAATGATTCCACTTGGAGTCTGAATGGAAGAGCCAAAGTTCAACACAGCCAGGACCCTGCCAACAGCCAGGGCACCTCCCCAGGCATGAGCACTATGTGAGGAACCCTGCTAGCACATGCCAAGGACAGGTCGGCGTCACTTTTCTGATGGGGAAATTGTACTGCATGCAAAATGGTATCACATTGCAAATTCTCCAGGGAGCCAGGCTGAAGTTGCCAAAGTTAATGTGCTTTTTCTTAGTGTTCAAGTACTTCAATAGTCAAAGCTTAATCTTTGAAACCACTAATAGCACTGCTTTGTCCTGTTTGCAATATTTTCAAATACTAATTAAAACAAACTGACAGCAAGTCCACCTGGGACATGGTTTTGTCTCAGAGTCCTATCATTTAACATCTGAATGAGGTTACACAGATTGCACCTGGGAATATGACAATCAATCACCAAAGAAACAGCACAGGGAAGACTTATTTCCTCCAACAGTAACACTCGAGCTAGTAATGATGATGAACTGAGCAGAGCGTGGATTCCCTGCCCTGAGCCGCCAAACAGCAAGAAAAGGAGCAGGTCAGCTGTAGTCAGTGATCCAAGCCACAGGTGTCCATAACACCTTGTGCAGAGCACTAGAGAAGAAGGGGTAAATGCCTGAGCAGTGCTGGGAGGTGATTGGGGTACCTGTAGGCTCCTCAGGGATGATCTGAGGCTCTTTCACAAGGACAGGCTGTTGCAGGCTGTTGCAGGCTATTGCAGTGACAATGTGCTTCCAGAGAGGTCACTGCAATACAGAGGCTTTCTCTGGCCCCTGCCTCGTGTCAGCAGGAGCAAGGCAGCACCTACTGGCCCCATCCTCAGGGAAAGCAGTTACCTGCCCTTGCCACTCCGCTGCACCTCACTTGGAGTGTGAATTCACAGCTGCTCCAGCATTAACACAAAGCCCATAGCCTGAGCAGAGGAAGGAAGCCGAAGTGGCAGGGACTATGACAGATGTTGCGAAATGTCGACTTATTCATAACAGAAAGTCAGGCAATCTTTTGAAAGCCTTTTTTTTTTTTCCCCTCCCCCCCATTTTTTTAATGTGCAGACTTCAAAGCAATGAATTGTGGCATCTGTAACAGCTACCAAACCGTGCCAGTTGAAGCCAGTGGAGCACAGTCTACAGTGATAGAATGCAAGTCATGCAATTATTCGAGTTTGCAGCCCTGGTTTTTGAAAAAACATATGGTCTGCAGCAAGGAAGCCAGGATATTTTAAAAGAGCTCCTACAGGGTTCCAAACTTTGATTTTACAGAGGTGTGGGAAAAGAAGCAGACTCTGATATTTAAATACATATGTTGTCGTTTTGCTTATTGAAGAGAGCTGTGCTGTGCTTTTACAGATGCAGGGTGTATTGTGAGTTTCTAAGACACAGGCAGCAACATCTAGGTATTTCACGCATTTCCCCCTTTTTTTAAACATTTAGGGAAACAGGGTGCGGTATCAGACCCTTAGTGAATAGTAAGTGCCATGAACAGCTTTTTAAAAAGTCTAACATATCAATGTGAGAAAATTCTTCTTAATTATCACAATGAAACTGCGCATCCAAGTATTCTTAGACACTGACTATATACTAAAACACTGTTGGCAATGCAAAGTGAAGATCCATGACTTCTGGGCATAAAACCTGGTGACAAAATGGTGTCAAACACTCTGGTTGAAACACCTGTCAGGTCACAATGGATGATGAGTATCTGCACTGCGAGGGCTGCCACAGGCAAGTCTAGCCAAATTGTGATACCATGAGCTCCAGTTTGCATGTATTGGTGATTTATATGTGCAAATATGCCTTCAATCTCCTCATTCCCTCCCAACCATGAAGGCTAATTAGTCCACCTTTTTAAAGACCTGAACCTCAAAATCGGGCTTCTGTGTCAGTGCCGGTCTCCACAACACTCTTTTAGGTTTGGTACTTATATTTGCTTTAACAGAAAGACAGCTAGTAGCTGTTCTCTTGCTTTATCTTATAGACCTACCTACAGACCTTCAAAAGCCCTTACCACTCTTGGATGTTGGAAAACTAATCCTGGGCATAAAGCAAGCCTTATATAAAGCATAAAAAAATCAACACTAGGCACCACCACAACCATGGTATGGGATGTTTCTGTTTATTACATGAATTATAACTCTGTTTCCAATGTCACTTTTTTATTGTCTGCCTTTTAAATATATTTTAAGTATCTATAGCCCAAGGCTAAGCTCCCAGGAAGTGTGGGACACCTTCTCTAGCTTTCAACACCAGAAAGTATCCCTGTCACATCTGGTTTGAACCTACACCTGACACAAATCAGAGCTCTGACTAGTAACTCCTGCAACAGGTCCAGATTATTTGACTGAGCTGCAGCTGCAGCAAAGCCCTTTGACCTCAAATACAAGGAAAGATATTAAACCTGTTCTGAAAAGTTGACTGGGTTAGCTTCAGAGTGTGAGATCTTAAGTACATATTTTTCATGAAGAGGAAAGAAACACCAGTCAGCTCAGAAAACTGGATTTGTTTCTTATCAGCAACCAGGTGCTGGTGTTTTATGGGACTGCCCAAACTTTTTACCACATGGTTGTGTAGGCTTTCACCAATCCTCTCTGCTTACTACTCTCCATCTCCACAGTCAGTATCTTCCTACATGCATGATACTGGTCACTCAATCCTCTCTGGTTTAGCAAGACTCATCTTCTATGAAGTTTCTGCAATCTTCTACTCCATGCCCATGGTCTGAGTAATTCAGAAGAGTCCTGCAGGAGGAGAGACCAAGCAAAGCAGTTTTGTTTTGAGAAGCTGAGGGTCCAACAACTCTGCTTTCTGTTATATACTTGTTCAGAGATGCTGATGTTGCCTCAACTTTTCTTCTGGTCTCCCTGGAATCTTTTCACAAGGGAAGGTTGAAAGAGTTAAATTCATATGGCTTGGCTACATGATCACTGAAGAAGGTTATGGTAATGCTTGCTAATATATGAGGTACATAAAAAAATCTATGTAAGAGTAATGCTGTTTAGACTCACAGAGAATGTGTATCAAGAATGGGATGGTAATATTATATTGTAGCATGCAATGTAGGGGTGTTTCCTAGCAGGAATATCTGCAGCCTATGAAATCACGGCTAAAGGAAAGTTATCAGCAGCCAGATCTCAGCCAACTGTAAAGCAAACACAGTGTGCTATGACTGACACAGAAATTACTCCTATATGATTTTCCCTAGGTCCCCAGAAGCCTCCAGTGCTCACAAGGTTTGTACAGAACTGACAGATATTTATAAAGTCACTCCCCTATTCGTAGTGAATCACTAGTTTTAAATTGTGCTCCTATTCCAAACAACTTCCTTCCTATTTCTGAACCATCAAAGCCTTAACTCATACTCCTGTGCAAGTCCCTCTTGCCTCATGGAGTGTATTTGGATGTAGCTGGTAAGTCTCATCCTCTGCAAATTGCCACAGAGAAGGAATGGAAAAGAATGCACTCAGAAGTGGTTAAAGTAAGTTCCAAACCACTTTGACAACTGTTTGGATTCTTGAATCTGGTCTTAAGGCTTTGTGCCTGCTTATAGAAAAGAAAATGAAGCTTTCCATTTTGCAGCCTGGGAAAAGACCTGAAAAAGGAGTAATTTATGTTTGATTTGTTTTATGCATCCTGCAGTGGTAAGTCAGGAGAGATTTTTGCCTCTCAGGAAAATGAAGCCACTCAGATGAGATAGCTTAATGAATCCTTTTTGCACTGCATACATGCAATGCAGGTAGCATACAGACAGATTTGCCCGTGTGTAGACAATCTCCATGTAGCAGATCTTGTGCTTATGCAAACTCTCAAGCAGCAAAAACCCAACAAGTACAGCAACAAAAACAACCAGAACACAGCACTTCCAGCTGCAACTTTGGTGTGCAGAAGCACACATGTAGGAGTGAAAATCAACCCCTCATGGCTCCTTTCAATTTCCTTTGAAGTCAGTAGCAAAATTCCCATTGAGTTCAATAAGAACAAGAGGCAGCCCTTGAACTAGTAAAAAGTCCTCATGAGGTTTTATAAGCTCTTTATACAAAACTTTATTCTAGTCGTATATGAAATACATTTTGACCCCATATCCATGTGCAAGATTAGGTGGCTGGTTGAGAATAATGTGGCACCTCCACTCCGCACAGGCTGCAACTGTCACTCAGAGTTCTGCTCGTGTAGAGGTCTGAGGGATTCCAGGTTACCTAAGCAAGTTCTGCTTTTCAGAGAAGAGCCACTAAAGAGAGGATGACAGCTCAAGTAGCTCATGTTCAGCTATCCAGGAGCAGGTTAGGTCAAGGCCATTTCTGGCCAGTGATCCAGCCTCCCTCATGACAACGGACACATGACAAATGTCCCAGCTAATTCTGCTTAGTTTTGTGGTAGTCTTGGACACAGATCATCACAGAGTATTAATACCAAGACTGGAGAACCAGGCACAAGGAGATGGAATTGCATTAGAGCAGTTCCCTTTCACTCTTTTCTGATCATGCCCAGAGAGTGGTGATGGGCAGCTATTTCTCTGCTTGAGGGTGCTCAGCTGTGAATCCTCTAAGGGATCACTCATGTTGCTTCAGCTGTTATACATTTATATGAAGTCTCTGGAAATTTGTGAGACAATTTGGGAAAATTATTACACTTGGTACTTTGTCTGGTTTCCAGCTGACTCAGAAACCATGGTCACTGGGCTTAACCAGTACTGACAGGAATAATGTTTTAGCCAAAAGCCAGCTGGCTGAAAGTCTACCCTGAAAATATGGAAAAGATGGTGATCAGCAAATATAAACACTGTTGGCCCTGGCAGCAGTAGGAACCTCAAGGTGGTGATTTGTATCTCTATTATATCTCTGTTTGGTGGCACCCAGATTAGGAGATCTATGTAGGCCAATAGCAAGAAATTCTGGGGATTCCATGTAGCTCCATAAAATTGCTGCTCAGAGACTGGGTAGTCTGCTCTAGAGGAAAGAATCCACTTCTGCACAAACGCTGGGGTCATGAAGAAGAGATGCACAAGCAAGCCAACTTAGTCCAGACTATGTAGCCCTGTACCTCGGCCCTAAAAAAAATAATGATCAGATTGACCCACAGTTCATATTCTCATCTTGAAAACATGACATTATCTGCCTCATGGGAATTTCTCTACAAAATATGCAGTGGGATAGAGACCAGCAAGAAATGGCTGGTTTACTGTTGATTCAGCTACAAAAAGATGATTGTTCTGTTGTTTAAAATACTTACATGAAAATAAATTTTCTTGGATTTTCAAAAACTTCTTGATCAAATTGTACCCAAAAACTGAAAGAACTACTTCAGGAAGACAGACACTATCATGTTAGGTACTGAAGTCATTTGACTGTCTGGAACAAAGGCAAACGTTTTGTGGAAAAGTACACATTAGTAGGCTGAATTCATTAAATGCTAGTAATTTTAGCTCAGGTTAAAACATCTGAGCCCTTAAAGGGTTCAAGTGCACAGTATTAATCAACAAAGAAAGTTTCTAATCAAATTTGGCCTTGGGAAATTCTCTTATATATTCTTTCTGGGTGATGTTATTGCTTTTGGGGAGCTTATCTACTGTCTTGCTGGGAACAACTATCCACTTTAATAAAGTGCCTAAAATAATGTAATAAACACACAGCTTATATCAATAGCATCATATTTCCCCACATAGTATTTGTGTGTGGTTTAATTAGATGGAAGGATTACAGGAAAAGTTTGTGTCATAATGATTCTTTAAAGTGAAACCATAGATCAAAGTTCATAGCTGCCAAATATACAACTTTCAAAACAAGCTCAAGTGCTGCTATTAATCATGGCTGCTGGGGGATTTGATGACAAAGATTAAACTGCTGTAAAGGATACTGCTGTGCATCAGATTCTTGCAACTGTCATCAAATAGTCTGCCAGCTATTAACAGGTCAGAAGAGTTGTCCAGCATTTACCATGGGTGGCTCCATCACTGCAGTTGGTGAGGCCGTCTGTGCCATGGTGACAACCAGTGACACCCTCCCAGACAGATTTTGTGGGTTTATTTTTTACAGTGTGGCTGAAGCCTTAAGGTCTGCCTGTAGAGCAAACAAGAGAGGGAAACTGCAGGACCTCAGCCTCACAGCACTGTATCCTCACTGGAACATCCCTTGTGCGGAGTATTTTCTCTCTTATTTACCACACAGAGCACCTTCTCCATACTGCATGTTAAGAGTGCCCACCTGTGGAGCTGAGGTGTTGTAAATTCACTCCTAGTTTATTTCTCTGCAACCACTCTGTACAGATAAGGCCTCGGAGAGTACCTCAAGGAGCAGCTTTCATCCCATGTGCAATTACACCAACCCTCTCTCCTTCCACACTGGATCACGTAATATCCCTGTGGGAAGCCACAGCTCTCACTAACACAGAAACATAATATGAAGGAAGTATGCAATGTGTACTTTGCAGGGTGGGAGCCAACAACCTGTGACCCACCAGCCAGTGCTCTGTGGTGGGTCATTGGTGGCCATTAATGCCATGTGGACAGTTGTTAACCTACAAAATGCTGCTGTCGCTGCTCATATGTAAGTGTGCTTGAGAAGGGGCCTTTCTGAGCTTCAGCTCTGCCGAGTCTGAAACTGGTATCAGAGTCTTGCACCGAGCTGGTGGTGGAACAGATGTGAGTGACAGTCTGATGCAACAAGCAACTGGAGATTCAAACCCAAAACCACAGATTTGACTACAATCTTCAAAGTTAAGGGGGGTTACGGATCTGAATCCAAACTTCACAGCTGCAGCCGGCTATAAAACAAACTTATCTATATAATGGGTTTAATTCAAATCGCATCTGAATATCCATCATCTCTGGGAAAGTTTGGAGACACATCTGTCTGGAAATTTTTAAGCATCATCTCCTCTTTGCAAACAGCATCTTTAAAAGAAACAAAAATGAAACCAAAAAACCAAACCAAACAAGAATGCAAGAATGTTAAGACTTAAAACGAACGACATTCAAACTTAGATTAAGTAGTTCAGCTTACCAAAAGCTTTCATTCTACCCAACACTTCACTCCTTAATCTAACTGTTCTGTCCTCTACTGAATGCAAGGATGTGACACCAGACAGACCATTTTTAGACATTGATGATGGTATATTTTGATGTCTAAAGGATCCTTGCTCACAGACCAATCTTCATTTGTCTTAATTTTTGTTTCCCAAGGCTCCTCTCCACAAAAAAGTTTGTAGGGGACACAGCCCAAAGATATCTAGTCCCCTTCTCCTCCCCACCAAAATGTGCAGTTATAGCAAAGTGAAATAAATGTCTGCTTAGGTAATTGCTTTTATGTTCATTGTAAATGCTTTTTAGTTACCACCACGAGGATAATTGGATTGTACGAGCTTGGCCTGCAACGAATTCTCCCCAAGATCTGGTCTCTTAACATAGCTTTGGGGTCTGCTTAACAATTGTGAGGTTACTCTTCTGCTTAAGATTACTAGAACCACATAAATGACATTTGCTTGCACATCCTTGTGTGACACAGACAACACCCTGCTCGAGCATGGGGTGGGTAGTCTGGAGTGCTCACTGCTTCAGAGGTCTCTGTCACACACCAACAGCATCGTCTGGGGGCTGCATCAAAGGGCCTTTGCAGATGTCTTCTGGAGGCATTAGTGTCCATATTGCGCTTCAAAGAAGACTATCTGGGAACACTTCCTTGAATTGGGACCCATTTTTCTGCTTTTCTGGTTTCTGCCATCTTACATTTAAATATGGCATCTGGTTTTCTTCTTACTGAGAACCATACACCGAGTATAGTAACCAGGAAAGGGTGGGGAGGCGTTTTCCTTTGGGTTACTGAAAAACAGTGCCTGAGGAATGGAAACACTGCTTTGATTGTGATACAACCTCTATTTTTATTACTTTTCTCTGTAAAATACAATAAAAACATTGTGGGGAAATATATAGTCAATTATCTGCAGTGGAAAGGAATACACCATCCATCGGCAAGGCTTCTGGGGGATTGAGCAACGAGTTGCAGCCTTGTCTTGTCTTTCAGTCTATGGCTCAAAAACTGCAGAACCACAAATTTAAAAACAAAATACGAGAATGTGAAATGCAAAAAGCCAGTTATCCATCTGAAAAACATCACAAATGGACAGAAAAATGGCCAAGACCATTATGACTACAGCTGCTGCATGGGTAAAGCACTCGGAACAGAAAGGGGGACGGCTTAGGGTCTGAAAATGTGGTGTCCATAAAGCTGAAGTCAGTGGCAACGTTACCACTGGCCACAGTGAATCCAGGTTTCCTCCAGTGTGCTCTAAATTTATTCTTGGCTCTCTATTAGAGCATCTAAATAAAACTAGTGGTGTGCAACCGAACATAAGGGCACAGCAAAGTCAAAGTGGCAGCAGCATTGACAAAGAACAAGGCTGTGCTGGGGCTAGGCTTAACATCCACTGCCATATCCCAGCTTTCAGGTAGACCAAGGATTTACACATCCCACTTTATCCTTCCTGACTAGCCTTTGATGGCAGTTCTCAGTTTAGGCTACAGCCTCTTGTGAGAGGTGCACTGAGATATGCTTGGGTAGAACTATACACCGTGGGCACTGCCACAGCACCTGTGACACTCCAAAAGGGTGTGGTGGCACTGCTCCGTCTCTCCTGCCATTCCCTGCTGCCACGCTGGAGCCCAGGTGCTTGTCCAACATTTAGAAAGGCCTCAAAGAAAAAATCTGGACATTTATCCAGCTCATGGAATTTTAATGTTCATTCTGCAATAGTGGAAGATGTGAGACATTAACTATTTAAGTGCCAACAAACCTCTGAAAGTGACACCCAAATGAAGGCCAGGCGAGTGTTTCTATTCACCCACAGTATTTGATCTGACTTACTGATGTTTCTTAAAAACATTTACTTTATGGACTTCAAGTTCGAAAATTGAGGCAGAAGATCCAGATTCTCATTTTGCTGTAATTGCTGTCTGGGCATAGGGCACCAACTATCTGAGGTGGTTTCATGGCCAATCCAACACCGCTTTTCATGAGAAAGTGGTGAATACCTAGGATTTCAAGAGTAAGTGGTGACTGCAAAGGACTTCTGCTTTTTTGGCTAACAAACACCTTCTCAGAGCTTGAACACAACGGCACCGACAAAAAGCATTTAAAGCAAGTTGAATTCTCTATAAATGTTATTTCCTAATGAAGCAACTCATCACCTCTTACAAGTGTGTGTCACCTTGGCACGTCAGTGTTTTGAATCAACCACGTAACCGAGGAATATGATGCAACATAAGGCAGAACATGAATTTTCCTGTAGTTTTGCATATTTTAAATTGACATACCTACAATTTCATGTTAGATAAAAGGCAAAATATTGAATCTTGAGGATCATGTTAATGAAGAGCTCAACTGACAAATTAATAGTTTTGTCATCTCAAGTGCAGAGTCGCCCCAAAAATGCACTAACTCATTATAATAAATTGAAACCTTTTTAAACACACTTCTACACAGATTAATTAGATCTGTTATCTTTACAAGAAAAATAAACACATAGAACTTGTGAGCTACTTCTGATTTATATTTTTTCTGTTGAACTGCTTAAGGTACAGGCACACTAGTATTAATGACAACAATGTCCATGACTTTCAAGTTGCTCCAGTTGTCTCTTTGCTAAAGCAGAAATAAGCCCTCTTAAGAGTCTGATTGTGCTATTCAAAAAAAAAAAAAAAAANAAGAAGACTGTTCTCTTATTAAAAACAGAAGCTTTCATTCTCTCTGGAGGCCTGATATTTATGATCAAGCATTTCATGCCTACTTCTCTTGCCCTAATTCTGGTCATTTGCAACAATGCTGGTGTTAAGTGACTATGAAACCCTAGTCTCTGAAGTAATCACATTTTCAGGCCCTGTGCCCTACGTCACATGGAATCATTTACTGCAGTACAATAGGAAATAAGGCCACTATGCATAACAGTATTTCTGGGGGGAGAAATGCTGCTCATTGCTGAGTAACAGTAGACCAAGATGATTATAGGCCGTAAATTCTGCCTTCAAAATCAATGGCTCTTTGCATTTAGAACTAGCAGAATCAAAGGGGAAATTACCAAAGAAATACAGAGAAAACGTGCAGAGTACCAAGCTCCCGCCCAAGAAACTGGCCACATGGAAGTGCTAACTTCTCAGATCCAGTTGATATAAGGCAGCTGAACTGGTCTTGGCAACTGGGATGACACGGGCTATGAGGAAGTACAGAAGTTCCATTACTGGCAAAAAACCCTGGCAAGCAGCTCAGTCCCTTTTCCCCACATAAAAACCTCACAGCTCTGCTTTCAGCCTGAGCATCTCCTGGTACACAGCATCTGCTGGGACAATTGTTTTGCATAGAAATAATAAGAGAGGTTCAACTGCAGATGGTTAAAGAATTGTGTACTTGTTGGAGCTTGCTGTATTAAGTCTCAGAAATTCAGAGCTTACCTTAGAGTCACTGCCTTTGGTCTTGCTGAAGTTGTAGCAAAAAAAATAGGCCCAAGGCTCTCAGTTTTCCAAATGTAGTAAAAAGTGTTTGAATACACACTTTAATATATTTTCTGTGGCATTTTGTAAAATACAGATATATAATTATAGATATAATGCATATATAGCATTTACTGTATTGATAAAAAAGCTAGTCTTTCACAATGACAAACCAGTATTTACAATATGATTCAAATTTTAAGGAACAAATGAAACAATACTGTGTGGTTATATGATAATAACTTGAGGAAAAATAAGAGACCAGTTCTAAAAAATTCCCAGACAATAAAGTACATAGTCTTGACAGGAGCACCACCATGAACATCCACGCACAACCCTTTATTTTTCTCTCCTTATAGGAACATGCATGATTTAGCTCTTCCACATTTCTACCTAGTCACAGCTCTTAAGTTGATATGGATAATTACCCTTTTTCAAGTACAGATTAATTGTACCATCTTTCCACTTAAGTTATTTTCCAACTGCAAAATTTCAGTTTTGGCTAGAGCAGGAATAACTATGCACAAGTTACTTCTTAATTTAAACCAATAGAACTATGACAATTTACATAGCTGAAAACTTGCCCTTCTTCTACACACCCTAGAACCATTTCACAAACCATTAGCATGAGTTTGAATAGTGTTTTTAGCATTGCAGGTCTCTTCTAGGAATTTTGCCTCAAAGGACACTGCACTGCCAAGACCAGCTACAGAGCTGAAGTACCATGGAAGTTCTTTGTTATCCTCATACATGAACACTACGCAGTAATTCATCTGTAACCTACTGTCCACAGCACAGCAAATGTCATGATCTTCATCTTCAACGTACTGTCGCCCTTTCCTCAAAGGAAGAGGAGCGCTATTGTCACATTTTTCAGAAGGAAAAAAAATCTGGTAAGAGACTGAGTGAACTTAGGTTTACTCAGAAAGGTCACTTAGGAAGTTTGAGACAGTAAAGAAGCAAGCCCACATCACCTCAATTGCATCCTGTTCTCTTTCTAACTATGAATGAGAACTTTATACATATCTTTAACAGAAACAAATATATATCCAATAGAAATAAAGCCTTCTTCAGGCACAGGCATAAAGATTGCTGTTCTAGTCCCAAGTAAGAGGAGGTAACAAGAGGACTGTTTCTGCATGCATTATCTCCATCCCACTGAAGAAATATTAGCTGAAATGAGTCTTTATTGAAGTGAGAGTGGTTAAGCCCACTATTTGCCAAAAACGATGTAGGAACACTTGAAAAACATGAAAATTCACCTTCACCAAAAAAATCCAACAAATGTAAAACCTGAAAGACCTTAATCTCCTTCAGTGCTGACTAGGGAAACATTTTCAACTACATCTGTACCCACCTTAGAATGCCTTTACAACACCTGCACAATATAAATGAGGATTAGCATATTGTTGAAGATGACCTGTTCTCTCAAGCACTAAAATTTCAACCTCTGTGGCTCAGCTCTGACAGACAGGCAGCTGAGAGGCAGCTTTTGCAGAAGGACTGACACACACCTGGGCTGTGCAGGGGCAGATGAGGGCAGAAATTTCACCATGTTAAGTGTCTCCCTATGTCCTTATCACTCTGGAGAAGTCTGGTCAGGAGCAGATCTACATTCCTACAAGTGCCATTTAGAAACCAGAGATGGGAATGAAGGAAACCTCTCCAATTCCAAGACAAAGCCAGAGCAAAAGGAAGGCAGCTATGACAATGTTCTGCTTCCAGAAACACTTCTGGGCAAACTGGGTCATCTGCCTAATTGACACAGGTGATAACATTTTTGAAATACTCAGGATGCAGGACATTTTGCCCTTATTTAAAAAACCAACCAAACAAACAAAAATGCAAAAAAAAAAAACCCCAAAACACATCACACACACAAAACAGGTAAAACTAATAATGGAATTTCTTACCCTGCTCACTTTTTTTTTTCCTAAATCAAACCTGCATTTTCCTTTAAGAAAGTACAAATAAAAAAACAAAGATACATTAGAATATCCTACTGTCCAGTAAATGTCTTATAGGAAATATTTATGGAGGAAAAAAGCATCAAGCCCTTTGTTTGACAAAAATTAAGCACCCCAAAGTTCATTTCATTTCAAGGAATGCCGCTTCTAGTGCTGTTGGTTTAAATTATTCCTATCACCACAATTTGAATATGCATTATTTGTCTTCAAATATATGATCATAAATCTAGGCTAATGCTGAAAAAAAAGCCTAGTGAGAATGCTGTGCCATTGATAAGCTAAAAACAGCATATCATGAGAAGGCAAACTAATCTTTCGTTTACTTTGTAAATAATCCATTAGTTAAACTTCTATTTTAGGCTGGATGCTTGATGTTTAACACTAAGAAGTCCAAATACCCTTTGTATCCCTTATAACAGAGAAGAAACTTGTAAAATGCCTTTGGTGCATCAGCTTATTGTATGAATGTTTTAAAGAAACTCACTACTACTATAGGAAATATAAGTGGGCTTTTTTGTGTTGTTTAATACTCCAAGTGTCACTTCATTCTTTAAAGGGGTTAGAACAGAGGGGGGGGAAAGGGGAGGAAGTCTTACTTAATTTGTTGCATATGTCCCAACGTGTTATACAACTAAGTGTATTATACCAGAAAACCAAAGCAGTCTGCACTGCAGCAAACTCTGTGTAACTCAAAATAGGTGAATAATCTGGCCACAAGCAAGACAAAATTTCAGTGAAACTTCCTCTGATATTATATATACACACACTTTACAAGCTACATCGAGTGTCCCTTCATATTCCAAAAGAAATACATTGTAGACACCAAACATACTGTACTTTTACTTAAAGGCTTCATCAAACCATATGTGCAGACACTTGAGAAGACGAGAGTGTCAAGCTTCCTAGGGTCCTAGAGTCAAAGAAATTCTGCTGCCCCCCACTGCTAAGTAAGTGCACTCCTTCCACGGGGGGCAACATCTGCCGATCCGTCATGGTTCCACTTGGCGAGGACCCCAAGAAACTTCCTTGGGAAGAAACGATTTTCTCAGGACTGGCAGCCAGTTTAGGGGATGTGGAAAAGTTATATCCATAGAGCGCACAGGGACTGTGCAGTCTAAACGTGTTGTAGGAGCCTTGGTGGGTTTGATTAGCGGTAAAGGCATTGCTGGATGGAGAAGGCATGATGTACTGGAGCTGCGGAGACATCCCTGAAATCTGCATGGATAAGCCAGTCTGCGGGCAGCTGAAGGCATCCCCATCACTGCCACTCATAGACATATTCACAGTCGTGCTGCTCGACACACCCACATAGGAGGGAGTCCTCGGGGGGGCAAAGGTCTCGCTGGCCTGGTTCGTGAGCCGGTTGTAGGTTTCGGCCAAGGAGGTGCTGTATCTGTTCAGGGTCAAGCCTGAGCGGGCACAAGCTGTGTAGTCAGCTGGAGCAAGGGTACACAGCTGGCTAGTGTTGGGACTGAGGTGGAAGGCTGGAGATGAGCAAGGGGAACCCGGTAAAAGGTGAGGGTGGGTAGATGGCACTCCACTGCCAGATCCCTGGAGTAAAGTAGAGGAACCTGCATTTCCTGGAAGAGAATATTACACTGTAAGAAGCACATTGGGAAAGGTCCATTTCCTAGGTGACAGATAAGACCTTTGTCTTTTATAATAATCCTTGGGATGGAATCCGAATTAATTAAAAACTTTTACATACATGTGGCAGGAGGATGTGCGAGTAAACCACATGCATATATCTAAAGACACAACTTGACACAAGCAAGAGAACTGAAGTTACATTTTTACAACCATCACTCAGTACTTAGAGCTCCTGCCCAAAAGGTTAACTGCTCCTTATATGACATGGAAGGAAATTGCAAGGCAGTCAAGACGTAGCCAAGTGAGTGCCACATCACAGGAAGCCTTCTTCAAAATGATGATTTTTGGCTTGTCTATGCTCTTGCCACAGTCCGGAATGTGTTTCAAGCACTCTGTGCCTGACTGTCACTGTCAGAGCACCAGCTGAGGAACCAGCTCCTTAACTCAGACCACAGAGGCTCTCATAGATAACAGCTTCAGGAAAATTCCCAACTTCAGAAAAAAACTTCTGACTTCAAACCAGAAAGTTTTGAGAACAACCAAAAAAATTCAGAATAACGTCAGGAAAAGGGTAGGCTGAACACTGTGCAGAGATGCTTCATTTCTTGAATGAGTAGGTTTGCAGCAAACTGCTTGCAAATTGTTAATTTACTGATACCAGAACTTTTTATGTTACAAATCCCAGTGCTGAATGCTCCTGAAAATACACTGCTTGCTACAGGTGAAGCCTTTTCTCAGAACTGAAAGTTTCCCAGCTGCAAGAAACATTTCCTTTTCTTAAAAGGCTGTTTTTAGAAAAAGAGTATAGAAAAATTAACTGGGGCCGTTTACAGTCCCCCAGGCAGAAGACACTTAACAAGGAAGACCTCCTGTTTACAAATCACATTAACAATCAAACAACTTGATGCTACAAAGAGGTAAATGCCATCAATAGATTAACAAGTTACCATAATGGGTGGGCTAGTAAAAAGAAAAATGCATTATTAATGAACACTGCCTGCTGCTTTTTCTCTGTTAACAGGACACCACAAGCATAAAGCACCATTAGACACTGCCACATTACAGAAATCCTGGTATAAGGCATATTTTTATTTTAATCTCCATCAATGCCTCCACTACCTAAAGATGGGTACTTTCAACATTAATAACCAGGACAAATTTCTAATGGGGTCTTTAGGAAAGCCTCTATGGCCAAGGTATAGCGACTAAAGATTTTGCAAGAATCCCAGTTTCCATCCTCAGAATATCAAGAGTAACTTCAACAATCTTCTCAACCTCAGGTAACAGCAGAAAAGGAAGTGAGAAGTTCACAGTGGCAGCAGTTCCCCTGCTCTCAAACAGTGCTCCGACATGGAAACAGCCAATGAAGCTGCTCTGTTTCCTAAACAGATTACTTGCATTATCAGTTGCCTTTCCATCTTACACAGTCTGAAAAGGTATTTCAGGTCTCATTCTAACTTCTCATTAAAGGCCTTTTTGATGAGACCATCCCTCACCCCCATGCTGCACCCAAAGCTCTGCCAACACTCACCCAGTGTATCTATGACTTGGCATAAAACCTCCTTTTAGTTGCCCACATCAAGGACTGATGCTCAAGATTTCTCAAAGGAGTGAACTAAGAAGTTGACAAAAGTGATTTCTCTGAATTTCTGGATTTTCCAGATTTTTGCTCTGAAGATGCTTAACAACTTTGCAATCAATACATTATCAAGAAAGCAGACTGGATATTTGTATATTTGGTAGCAGAAAATGCAAAGAATTTGAGCAGTATGTCTGATTTAGCTGGAAAAAGGCTGAGAGGTCTTCTATGTGCATTGGTGTACTCTGGAAATAAAAGAATTCCAAAGAGAGTACAGAGATTCCATTCTCTGTACAAATAGGCCATTTAAATATTTTTCTCACTCACGACACTACCTGCACAACGGGAAAAGTGGAAACAAAGAGTTTCCAACAAAGAGTGAGGAGCAGGAAAAAGAAAAATGGAGAGGAGATACATTTTTTTAAGCTCTAGGATGCAGATAAAGTTTTTAGGCCCATTTACTGAACAATTTTCAGGTCTTTAAGAATCAAGAAGAGGTTCTAGGAAGAAAACAAGCTTCCTACTATTTATTCTTTCCTTTTGAGAACATTTCTCTTCTCATTCCTTTTTTTTTTTTTTTCTTAAAAACACAAGTAATTCCTACGCTGGAGTTTGGATGTGTACAACAGAAGCCATCTATAATTGATCTTTACCTTTTGTATAACCAGAGCATAGTGCTAAGGAACAGGTAGTTTAATCCTTATATAACTGGCCTTCTCCTCCACATGTGATCTGAATTTTCTTTACAATCTAACATTTTTGCTGCCATGGTGGTTGAGCCGGCATTAGTTTTCTAACTTAGAATAACTCCGATGAAGGGGGATGGGTGCAGTGCAGTTAGTTGGTTGCTTCTGTCTTGCAAGTGACACACTTACCTAGACTTTTGTAAGGTATGATGGGCAAAGCTTCATCTTCTTTCATTTTTGCTTTGAAAGAACACAAAGACAGTCGTTACCTTGTTTGGGTATCCCAGGTATATCTTCAAAGGTAAGCGTCCTCAGTGAAGGTCTCCAGAAGGCGTAAGACTCTACCAGAGCTTCCAGTCCCATTCTATTTAAAACAAAAGAATCAGAGTGTCATGAAAGCAAGCTGCATTTTGCCACACATCTCTGGATACTCTACCTCAGAAACATAAAAACCAGGATTTCAGGATTATTTTGAAGTTGATTTTCCTTTTTAGAAAAGAGCCTTACAGCCTATCCGTGAGACCACACAGACCTGCAATCACTGGGCTGACAGCACACAAAGTGTGCCAATTCCACAAGCCTGGCTCTCTATTTCAATATTTTGGGCCTTTTGGGACAGCTGTTTGAGTAGGAAGACTTGGTTAAAATGATGTTAAATGTTTTGCTAGTATGATATTTCTCAAAGAGATCATCCTCTGGCAGTTAATTTTAACAGAGGGATGATCTGCTATTTCTTCCTAGAAAAAAGGTAATCCACTGACAACTTCTATTAAAACAGAATTCCCAGTCATTACTGATGAACTGGAAAATCAGAACACGAGCAAGGCACGGATGTACAGATGTTTTGCTACTAAAATCACATATAAAGCAACATCGTGTCTTGGTTATTACCTGCTAAGCAAAATGCCTATAGAAACTAAAAGTCTTCGTTTATTTTCTTGCAAGTGTCCTGAGAAAACAGGAGTAACTGTGTAGACTGGTGGCAGACACTATTTGGAAGAATCTCTGTTTCCTGAAGGTAAAGGCCCATTTGTTTTCTGACAACTGTTTATGAATAATGCAACTCAGAGCTATATATACTTAGAGGTATAATTTTGGTGTTATTTCTGGCTGCTGGGCCCCAGAGGGTGTTAAGTGTCAGCATCAGGCTCACACCAAATACAAGTGCTTGCCTAGGAGCAGCAGCATTTTGTAAACTTGAATTATGCAAATAGCCCAATTTGAAGCAACCAACATATTCTGATACTGCTCCTTCCAGCAGGAACACAAATGCCTGTCAGGAAACACTTATGAAGCATTTATTAGCTGAACCTGGACTAAAAAGATAGCCTTAATTTTCTGCAGTAATGCTGAATTTTCATTTCTAGTTAAAGTGGAGATAAAAGCCACCTCCTGGAGGAGCGTAGCCAAGGCGATAATTTATACAAGATGCCTTCGAACAATTTCCACATTTTGTCACCACCCCAATTTGCGTTATCAAATGCCCAAGTTTATTTAACAAAACAGTTATGTTTTTCCCGAAGTATTTAAAGGAAGAAATTCTGGTCCTTTCCTGAGTAAAAGCTTTTACAAGGTCAAACTTAAGGCCCACCTGAAGAATGAAACTATTCTCAGCACATAAATTCTGTGGCATTTTGCAAATGCACAGGGAATGTTTTTAAAAGGTGAAGCTACTGATTTCTGTAAAATAGCCTGTGGGACTGAACAGGCTGAACAGGAACGACCCAGAATGGCATATTTTTAATTAAACAGAATTACTACATACAGCAGTGCAGAGTAAGATAGCTGCAATTATTAAAGCCATATTGAAAAGTTGGGTAAAATCTTACCACAGTATTTTTTTAAGCTTGCTGCAGACTAAAATGCCTCAGTGATAAATGTACCAGCTAGAACAATGAGAATAACAGAACCTTAACATTTAATTTCAGTACTTAGTAATAGAGAAATTAATAATGAACTAAGTAAACCAACAGAAATTTTCCTTGACAATTAAAATTCTGAGCTGAATTCCCTAACACACTTATCCAATAATGCAGACTATAAAAGTAAACAGCGACTCTGACTTCAGTAAAACAATGTCCATCTGCAACAAACAAGAGTTTGCAGAGTCAATTCTGTAACAAGTGTTGTCTGTAGAGTAAAAGCACTCAGACCTCCAAAGGCTGCTCCAAAACATTTTACCGATGCTGGCTCTTCCTTCAGGACTCACCTTCACAATCCATTTCCATAAAAAATAACTGCCTTTCAATTAAAATATCCTACTTTTTTTTTCTAATGCCTAAACCAGACTATTCTTAGCAGCCAAACAAAAAACACCTTTCTGCATATACCCAGTCCCGTAACTGTATTTGTGTGGTTGCAGAGGCAGTACTCTTACACTGTCCTCAGATATTACCAGAGCTATCCCACCATGTTCAAAGACCCGTTCAAAACTGGTTTCTGAACAATTCTTTCCCTTCTGTTTTAAAGGGCATCTTCTCTTGTTTCATATAACATTATGGAAGAAATTCTAAGTCCACCTAAACTCATACATTTCAGAGGATCACACTTCTAAGGAGGTTCCTTAGCACTTATTTTATAGTTCTGCAAACAGCAAGCATAACAGAGACACTGCCTATGAGAGAGCTTTCAAACAAGGCACGTATGGCAACCCTTTTCTTCCTCAAGTACACACAGCATGTTTTGCTTCTTCAGTCACTGCATTTACCTGGAAACCACTGTTCACTTAATTTCTAACTAGAAGGCTATAAAGGAGGGCAAAATTCTACTTATATCAGTGCCTGGGACATACCATCCAGGCTGCAGAACATGGATAATTATTTCTTTCTAAAAGAAAAAAATCTCAGAGATACTGAAAAGAAACTTAACAGTGAATGCCTGTAAGTCTTTACAATTACCTCATCCCTCCCTTAAGTAATCATCTTCTAAAAACTACTCTCATTTGCTGTCCCGTATGTAACTCAGGTGAAAGCACAAAAGAGCCTTTAATGCTGTAGCATCTGCTAAGAGACAAGCTCAATAAAGGAACTACCAAAAAAACCTCTCTGATCACCCCTACCAGCACAGAGTCTGTTCCCTTCTCTGCAAGGCTTGGTCATAAATATAGCAGCTGCAGACACCAAACGCAATGTGGTCGCTGGAACTGATGTATAATATACACCACAAGGAAATACTGCTTTTTTTTAGCTGAAATGGTTTAACATACGACTCAAAACAGGCTTAAGTAGCTTGTGTTAAACAGTCATTGGATAAAATACCTCACTGGCACTGGCAGCCCGGACCAGACCCAAATCTCCACTTTGCACTACTCAGATTTCCCATTCCTATTTTGAAAGATTCATGGATCAAGAGAGAATGAGCAATTAATCAGCCCATCCGCAACAGAAGAGATGGAAACCGGTCTCATTTCAAGGTCTTCTATATCCTGCTAGAAAAGATATTCACCTAGGAAGCAGATTTAAAACTCCTTAAACTAAGGAGACACTTGAACACAGGTCTTTCACCTCCAAGGCAAGTGTACCCAACGTAAGGTTACTGCACAAAGCAGTTTCTCTTCTGTTTTGGAGGAATCCATGCTATATGCCACTTCCATGTGAGAGAACCTGGGCTTAGAGCTTGACAGTGGCATCTCCAGCCAGGAGAAAGAGGAGATTTCAAGAACAGCCTGAAATCACAGACCTGAGGATACATAAAGTCCACTTGCAGCCTTCATGGGATGTCACTGCTTCCCCTGGAAGGAAACTTGAGTTCATGAGTGCCAGCCTGGTCTTGACCTAGACGGTCAGAGGTGTAGCAATGGGAGCTCACCACAGAGAATATTACTGGAAGCCTGAGCGGCCCCTTGTCTGTAAGTACCAGTATTCACCTTGAACAGCCCTCACAAACTGATTCTGTCAGCAGCAACAAGCCCAGCTCCTTCCCAACACCTACCTGTTACGGCCTGAATCTCTAAAGCCTTTGGCAAACGGATTCCTATCAATCTTCAGACGAGTTATCTGTGAATATGATTAAGAGAAATTATTACCTGTAAACTCAGATAAGTAGCACAGAAAACAACTCTCCTGAGAGAAATAAGCTAACAGTAGAAATATCTTCATATTTGTATGGTTTAAGATGAAACATAGCAAAATAAGGGCCAATTTTCTGATCAGTATTTTTGCAGATCCCCAGAGAAGCTAATCAGTATTTAAAGTTGCCAAATGGCAGTTGGAATTACTGAGAAAAAACTTCAGGCAAATGTCATTCTTCACCTAGGAGAGTACAGTGTCTAACTGCAATAAAATTTTAATTAAATTTTATTTCCATACTGGTCAAGAAGGAAATGTGAAAATAGAGATTATCTCGAGGTTATTATCCTCCATAAAAAAAAACAAACCGTAAACCAAACTAGCCAACCAAACAAAAAAAAACAGCAAAACACACTCCACCCCAACTTTAATTTATTTTAATAAATGGAAAAGTAATCAAATATTTATATTTCAGTATTTACATGGCACTCCTGCTCTTCTCTCTATAAGGATAACAATGAACATGTAATTTCAAAGAATACAGCTGCAATAATTTATACGGAATTAATAAAATGTCACAACACTAACTATGGTGTCACTATGTATGCCAATAATTAAACGGGAGGTAGAAAGAGCTGAGTGATACAACCTGCAGTTTACCTTTGAATTTGAATCCATGTGGACTCAGATAAATTGCCCTTAATAATCTAAGTTGAATGCAGTTAATAAAAACTGCAACTTTCTTCAGAACTCAGCTTCTCTGTTAAGGTCCTGGGAGTATTAAAAGCACTGGAGTCAGGAACAAAAGTGCTTTAAAAATTCTATCCAGACAGTTAAAGGCACAGAAACACCTTCAAAAATTAGACCACTCTTTGCCTTCAATGCTATATTTATTATCAAGACACCATTAGGCATGCCAATTAGACTGTGTGATCTCCATAATAGGAATGATTTTTTACATGCAGCATCTCTGATGTCTCAGCTATAGCCTCCAGGCACTGCAGCAATACTGCTTCTAATTCAAAAAGGGTTTAAATAATTTTATTTTAGTAAGTTTTATAATAAAAGTATCTGCTTTTCTCCTATCTCATACATCTCTGGCATGCTCTGAAAAGCCTGTAAAGCGCTAATCAGAAAGCCCAAATTACCTGTTGATTTTGGTATGCTGTGACAGTAGTGAAAACTGTCTCTGGAAAGGAGAAGGCTTTCACTCCTTCTCCTGAAGGGATGGGCTTGACAGGGGACAGATCATCACCACAGTCTTTTCGGATGACGTGGACACGAGGCTGATATTTGTGCATAGAGTGAAGGATAATCTACACAGTCACAAAAGGAAAAAGATAACATTTATTAGAAAGGACACCCTGCTGTTTCAGGACTAATAGCTTTTTGGAACAGATTATGGTATGTGTTTACCATGCCACTTACTGGAAATCAAATGTTTTCTTTAACCTCTGAAGGTTCTTGTTACAGTAGTCTAATCCCTGTGCATTTATGTTATTTCCAACCCTAAGCATTTAAAAATTACGACTCAGGAGCTACAAATTCAGAGACTGGCTCAATTGGAACTGGCTCAAAAAAAAAAGAGAAAAAGGGAAAAAAAAAAAAAAAAGAGAAATCAGGAGTGAAGTCTAGGTCCCACTGGAATTATGGAAGTTTTGTCACTTTTTTCCACTGAAGTCTGGATTTGATCTAACAGGATTAACAGCAGCAGAAATTTGCCTTTTGTTTTTGGAACCTTCAGGATATGCTATTGGAGCAATTTTTTCCTTATATCCCAAAGGCTGGAAACAAATCTTGGTTGGAACACAAGCTGACACTTTTACACTCTGAAGAAGCATAAACTTATGAGTTAAATGATACCAAAATCCAAAACCCTAAAGTGTTAATAAGAATCGATTTATAATATAGACAATGAATTTCAATAAACAAACACCTCCCAGCATATAAAAACTCAATTAAAAATAAATTATAAATGAGAAGTGAATGAACTCATAGTGCATAAAATTAAACACACAAATACCTCTTTGGTACTGCATCGCAATTTTAGAGGAGGTTTCAAATATAAAATTTTTCCTCTATTTTACTCTGCTTCAGCTAACCACTATTAAAAAAGAAGATTTCAAGAAAAAAAAAATTAAGTTTAACTATTATTGTTGGAAGCCCTAAGAAATTAGTAACTTGATAAATAAATAGTCCTACGGCTATTGGCCTGTGGAACTACTAATCAACATTCTGTGGAAGCTTTTTAATTTCCTGCTTCTTGAGTAGCCTCAGAATGTGCATGTGCTCAGGCACTGAACAGAGCCCCTGTGCCAGACACCGTGGAAGTTCACTCACCCAAATGATATAGAGGACATTACATTCATTTGGATAAACTAGAGTTTGGTTAGTTTAATACACTTGGTCCTGACCAGATTACATGGTCCTGTTTTGGTAAGGCAAGTTTCTGGATAATCAGGGGTTTTATTAGCCTTTGAGTAAGGTTTTGACAATGACATCACAGACTCCAATTAATTTGCTCAGGGAGTGCCCTATGGATGTTCTCATATGAAATGCTTTTTGAGTTTCTGAAATCTCCGAACAGAGAAAGATTTTTTTATCATGCAAAAGTGTTTTCTCTTTTACAACACTCCTTTCAGTTCTCCAATGGCAAGGATCTACAGATGAAAATGCGGAGAGAACAGCACATTCCTCACCCTGCTTTCCTGTGAACACAGACTGGTACCAGGGGAGATACTGGTGCAACAGAAAAAGAAATTATCAAGGAAAGATGTTTCACTATTTGAATCCACTGCTATTCTGTGCCTTGCCATTCGTCTGGGTGCCACTGAGCCTGCCACGTTCTGCTCCCACATGGGTTACTTGACCCCATCAGTCTGTGGTGCAAACTACTGCTTGCCCACGCATCAGTGATAACCCTGGCAGCTACAAAGAGCTCTGCTCACACATCAGAACAAGTGAAATCAAAGCAGCACAGAGATGAACACCTCCCACTGCTTATCTGGGTGGCTATTACAGTTAAACTGATGTATGTCATCTCCTAAGAGCAACCTGTCTGGCCTCTGTCCTATCCTGAAATTTCCTGTGCTGACACGCTGTTTGGCAATTAGCAATCCTGTAGCAATAATTTTTTTTCTTGATTTTGTAAAATGTCTTCTAACAATGGGATCCTTGTTAGTAATCTGAAGGACTCTGAACTCTAAATAATGCATAGCTGCAAAGCCCTTGTGAATTAAAGAGCAACATATGAAGATAGGACATAAAAGGAGAGGGAGATGCAGCATCCACTCCAAAACATTTTATCTCTATTATTCAAAGCATCACCTAAAGCTATTGTGAAGAAAAAGATAACAAAAAGGAGATTCTGGCTTTTCATTTCACAGTGCTTGCACACTTAAAAGCACCAATGGGATCTAACAGTCTATCTGCAGAAACAGCAACTTTCCCTTCATGCCCTTAAAGTCCGACACCAAAAAACCCCCATCAGAAGTCCCACTGTGTTCCCAAATATGAACCGGCATTACAGTCAACTCACAGCTGAACAACCTGCCTCTCTCTACAGAGCAAAACACTTCGTGGGGGAATAAACCTCTCTCACAAAGAGTAAAATTATACTTTGGCCACAGCAGCTGTCAAGAAATCATGATCAGACAGAAGACACATCAGCAGGGATCTCACAGGTAGGACGCAGAGCAAAGGCGACCAGAGCACCTGCAGGCACACAAAGCTGGGATCACCTTTGCAATGGCTGTTGAGAGATGCTGCCACGATGAGGTCTCAGAGCTGACCCTGAGCATGAGCACCACCATGGCACAACCATCTCAGCCAGAACAAATGAGAGCCAGATACTCCTTCACAGGGGAGATGCCAAACCTCCAGCAACTTGGCAGTGCCAAGACTGCACAGTCACCTCCCCACCACTGGCACAGCCTTTGCTGCTGTTTTTGCCAAAAATCCTCCTTTATCCTTCCTCCAAGGCACAAGCATCCAGGCTTTCTGCAGTCAGAGAAGTGTGTGGGGCTGAGGAGCATGAATTCCCTCTGTACTAAGACAAAAACTGCAAGTGCAAATGCTGACGTTTCACAGCTCTTCATTGTGACAAGAACATATAACTGTCCATTGACTGTAAGCAGAGCTCACTACTTGGAGCCAAATCTGGGCAGAGTTACAGCCCGCCTCTGCTTCCAGCCTCGCCCCGCTTTCAAATGGGGAAAAAAACCCACCCCAACCACCAAGGAACAATTAACACACTAACAGCCTCATTTTCACTAAAAGCTAAAAGATGTTCCTCTGCATCAAAAAATACTCAGTTGAAAAGCATAGAAAATAGCATAAAAAATATTGACTTTTCCCCTCTACTGAAATTCAGTTTAAAAACTGCATTGCAGTAGAAAAATTAGCCAGCTCTAACCAGCCAGAGGGAGAGACTGCTTTTACAATGCAGCACTCACTCCACAGATGAGAGAGGATGAGAGGCACTAACAAAGAGCATCCGGAGCATGCATTTTCAGTGACAACTGCAAAATCCAGGTTTACATTTCCTTAGCATCACAATTTAGATGAAAGACACAAAAGCTACAGTGTGTGCCTTAATGACTCTGTCAGAACACAGTGTTTCCAAAGTAGGGAATTCACCCTGCAACTCCCTTTTCAGATCAGAAACACACAAGGAAAACATGTCTGTACAAATTTAGCTTCATCTCCTCAGACTGCAAGCAGAACTCGTGCATCGAAGAGTGTCCTATGTGCAATAGTACTTCAAAATCTCTCCGCTGAGCAGCACTATAAAATTGCACAGCCACAAACTCTCCCTTGAAATACTGATGAAATGAGCAGTAGGCAGCACGGAATCATGCTCAGGCAGTGAGTCTCTCAGAGATGGCTGATCTCCTTGCACAGAACGCTAATCCCAGGGCAACACTGGCTGCCCCCAACTACTGACACAACATAAATACTGCATAGGGATTCTACCTTAGTGCCTATTTGCAAATACAGTCTCTATTCTCACAGACATGGGCCACTTCTCCCAGACATCCTCAGAGTTAATACTCTAGAATAGGTAACAGAGCTCTCGATTGAGATCATGAAAGCTCCCTACCTCAATGCCTGCAAGACCAAAACCTACTCCTGGGATTTTAACACAAAAACTCTGTGAAGCTTACAGCTTTGACAAGCACTGGAAGCATAAAGGAACAATTTCAGCTAGGATTAAATTGCCAGAACCAGAAAGAAGGGAAAGCATTCCCAAAGAACAGCAGCTAAAGCCCAACGCTGCTTGGTGGAAATCCCACCAAGGTTTCTCTGAGCCACTCTGCCTAAACACAAGAGGAAAAAAACCCACTTTCTAATAATCTAAAATATATCCCATGTTCATACAGGGGTGGGAGAGTCAGAACACGTGATATAAGAAGAAATATTGGAAGGACAGTACAGCCTTGATTCCTAGCTGTTGTAATTCACCATCCGTCCCTGGTACCCTCCTGAGAAAAATGGTTTCTTCCTGCTTATGAGAAACAATTGGTTTTTATATTCATCACAAAATATGATTATTCGTTTTCCATTATTGCTAGAAGCATTCAGAGGCTACATAGCTTTTTCAATACAGCATTCCACACTACCATAGCTTTAAAAGAAAAAATGTACCCATTGGAAGAGACACTTTTCTGCTTTCTGCTTTTGCCTTTTCTGGTAATTATGAATGACATGTTTGCAATTTCCCAGATTTGAGAAATATGAAATTATTTTACAGTCATCCTTCTTTTGTTCTTTTATTTTAATACTTAAATTTCCATTTTGGGGAGGAGGGGCACTGCCATAACTCTGAATCAGTTCAATGTGTCTCAAATCACTGTACTTGAGCTTTGCTTCACTCGTTTCCAAGCTGAAACACTTAACTAAAGACCAGAAAATTTATATCCTCCCGTATTACAATTAACTGTGTGCTGTGTACACTACACAGGTTTCAGTTCAGAATAAAAACAAAGCTAAAATCTGGGATGGAAAAATACAGTAATACATTTCTCTGCATAGCTGAGATTTTATCACAGGGCAGTTTGCAACTGCAAGTGCATGGGTGGACCACAGTACCCACAGATCATCCCTCTGCATCCAAGAGAGTACAAAAACCAACTTGCTGCTGGAAAAACAACATTTTATCCATTTGCTTCACTTTCGGAGCCCTTACAATAGGCTCAGGATTCAGGGAAAGCAACTCCTGCTTGGGAAGAGTCACAAATACACAAATGCTGGGGAAACTAAAGGAACTTAGTTTAGTGCTAAAACTCAAATGGACACTGCCAAATAAGACTCCATAACTGTAATTCTGGAAACAAGCAATATAAAACCTCTTTTGTACTATCCTAAGAAAAGCACTGTTAATTTAAGAGAGGTGAATACCCCCATAGTTCTTTTAAGGAAGAACAAAATAAAATTATGAAAATTATTGCAAAAATGGAAGTCTTTTTATCCTTGTTATCACGTTTGCTAGCTCAGCCATTCTCCTGTATTCCTGCCTCTGTTAATCTCATTTGCAAACACAAGTGAGGGGGAAAAAATCTCAGACTATGTATTAACAAAATACTTGGCTCAATGTCACAGAGTTGCAACCATACTGAAAGATGAGTGTGGTATCTTCGTGCTCTGTGCCAGGTATGTTTTCTTTCACTCCTTTCCTTGAAGGAGAAAGTATCCTGGTTAGTAAATCGGGTTACGCTAAGGACAATGGAATCCACATCCTGCCTCAAAACTTTCCTCCAACATCCTAAAACTCTACCACTTGGAACTTGATGCTCCTTCTGAAAGGATGCCAACATTTGCCGTTTATTAGAGGGGTTTGTAAAATCAAAGACTTCACTCTGACTAAAAAACATTCTCATTTTTTAATTATTTCTTAAGGTGTCAAGTAAAACTATTTTAGGGATTGCTGGAATGATACTGGCTTACATCTGTCATGTTTCAACAGTTTTGAAGAGAAAAGGAAATATTAACATAATACATTTTGTCACATTAGATAATGTCATAACTAAACAATTTAGAACTTGCAAACAGAACACTCATACTGCATACGTCTTCGCCAGTTTTTTCAGAAGTAATGAGCCTCAGCTGTGAAAGGGTCTTGCTTCATAAGGTATGCAATAAATCATCATCGGAGCAAACCCAGCTCCCATGTTGTTAGTTTTTGACTGCAATTATTAACACCTCGCGGGATTTCACACAAACGTTTAGGTTAAGAAAATACTTAAGTGTATTTTTATTCACGTGAAGTTACTGCACACTATTAAGGTTTCTTCTAGCCACTTGTGAGTTTAAGCGTCCTCTTCGATCGTAGCAGAAGTTGCGAGTAACACGCTTAGTGGGAAATACTGAGAGCAATTCTGCCCCTCTGTATAAGGCAATTTAGCCTTGTAAAGTCTTACTTTGCAGAAGGAGCTCTCTCTTTGAGGGGGGAGTAAAACAGCAGGCTCTAACAAGCAGTTAATTATCAGAGCAGAAAGTAAGCAGATTTTAGATCTGGACAGCAAAGTTCCAAAACAAGTCTGAAAAGTCAAGCCTATTTCTGGCACCCCGAAGCTGCGCGTCAGAGCCTCTCAGGGCTGAGCAGTGTGCCTACACAGAATGCCACCGAAGAGCAAGTACTCACATGCCCTTGATCATCCAGCTCGTTATTGGTAAGCTTCAGTTTGTCAAAGCTGATCACTTGTCTCATCCACGTCTCCCCCGAGGCGGGTGAATCAGGGTGAATATAAACTCGAGGCGGCACCGGGGAGTCAGCATTACCAGCCACCATCCACTTGGAACTGTGATAAACATACCTACAAAAAGAAAACAAACACCTTTAACCACAAGCACCAAAACAATTTATTAGACCCATCCAGTATTAATAAATTAGGGCCCATGCATCCAGCAAAAACCCATCAATTAATTGTTTATTAATTTTACATGAAGAAAAAGAAATTTTTTTGTTTCAAAACATAGTTCTGGCACCTGCAAAAATAAGGTTAAAATTCATGCTCTGATCTGACCTTACTCTTCCTAAAATCCCTCACAGTCTCAACACTAGTTTTCAAAAGGAGCTTTAAGCTGGTGTCAGTTCATTGACTACTACAGCTCTGCCCTGAAAAAGCAAACAAATCTGGTCCTTCTTTTATTAAATTGAGTAGTAATTCCGTATTTGGAAGATTTATCATGCTGAGTCTAATATAAGACTATAAATAAAGATATTGAAAGGAAAGATCATTATGATTGGGAAAAATAATGGAAGTATCTAAAACTATGCCCTTGATATTTCTGAAGACCTTATTAATGGGCTTAAATAGTACTGCCAAAAGGTTAAAAAATGAAAACACAAGCATCTGTATTTCCTTTGATAGGCCAATGCTGGAAAGGTGATTTTATAACAAAAATTGTGTCCACTTTGGTAGAAAACCCCTTTTGAATGCAGATACTTCACAAAGCACTTTAAAGAGCATTAACTGAAAGTTATTTTTCTCAAGTACAGTAAAATCCAAGTAATTCAGCTGTATTTTTAAGGAAAACAAAAAAGATTTTATCAAATCATATCTTTGCACAATTCAGTTCCTTACTAGAAAATGACAAGCAACATAATCTGAACAGAAAACAAAATGATCCAATGCAGGTATTACTCCATACAATTCAGATCAATCTGCATAGCTAAGATCTAGAATGGTGGTGGAATTCTCTCCTGGGGACAAATTTTCAACCCCGGATCACTACTGTAACATTTTTAATTTATTTTATATTTCTTGGTTTATAATAAACACATGCTTTACCTACACATAAATACACATTTAGTTATAAATACACATTCTGAGCTACAGCTTAAGCTTCTAGATATTTATAAGGTCAAAGATTTTGCTAGAAATCCAGACCTAGATGTAATTTTCTTCATTTCCATTAGTTTTGCTATCTGCTCTGTCAGTTAAAGACTAGGCTCCATGTGACTGCTGTCATGTCTATGAAATTTAAATATCTGCAAGACAGTGTGAGAAGCTGCACGAACAGCCAGAGCTGAAATAAGTCAGCAGCAGAAATCACAAAATAGAATGAGAAGATGCATCAAGTAAAACACGTAAAACAATATTTCGTGGGAAGCTCAAAAGGCAAGGTTACTAATACATGAACACAAAAAAATTCAAGTTTGTGAACTAAGAAAATACTGCCCCTCATACAACTCTTGTTAAGTTACTTCAGTTATCTGGGAACCATGTATCACACTGTGAAGACAGTACAAGTCAGTATGACTGCAATTATTTTAAATGAAATTAGGTTTAAACAATTCCTACTCAGAATAACTGCTTTTTAGTATTAACTTTTCAATTAATTTGGAATTATTACTTTGCTTTTTCTATGAATTTATGAATTGTTCAGATTTTCTAAGAATTATACATTTAGATTGTAGTAAATTAAGTAAATGCACATATGCAACACAAAGCAAGAAAAAAGCTTTCATGTGGATTCCACTGTGCTGGTACAAAGGAAAAAAAAAAAAGCATTTTTTCCTCTGGGTACAGACAGGAAAGAATCCCCTAAGTGTATATGCTGGGCATCCTCAGCCCTGGTATCTGGCACCCCTTGTTGAAAAACACAAAATCTAAAATGGTTCTAAGAAAGGTCTGATACACCCCATGTGAAAATGACAACATAGCAGTCAATGAGGTAAGTACAGGAAAAACACAGGGCAGCGTTTGCTTAGGAAACAAGGCAGCATTCCTGCAGAACCAACCTTTTAATCTTGGTCTGAAATATTCCTAGTCCTAGAATTAAATGTGCAGCGGTTTTCCTTGCGTTATACTAAGTATAGGTTAAAGCAATCAAACCCGCATTTGGTAAAGACCTGATCGTGTCTCCACTGAGCTACTCGGGCCAGGCTTCCCCCTGGCTACCCTGGAGCAAGGGATTGCATCTGTAAAGCAAGAGCTTGGAAACGGCTTCAACTCTCAACAGGAACTGCTGCGGGCCCAATCTTGCAAATATTTCCCCACGACCAGTGGCTTCAGCAGAGCCCGACCAGCTCTCTCAAAGTACAACTACCCTCAAAACAGTGAGTGCTTCAGCACATAATTTCTACTCCTAAATGTTCAAAGAACAACCTCTTTTGTTCCTCACATCGTTCTCCAGACAATAATTCCATTAATTCTTTAAATAACAGTAATTAGAAACATTACCCTTTTTGAGTCTAAGCAACCAAATATCTCAGTGATAAACAGCTTTTAAATTAAATTATATAAGCAATTTGAAACATTACCAAGATAGCTTATAAGTATTTTAATCAGATATCGATGTTATTAATGTTAATACCATTTAGCACTAGAAAATGTATATTTTCATATTTATTTGTTAATAGGAAACAATTCCCACTGACAGGATGAGGAATAAAATATAACATTTCCTAACCACACCAGAACTACACTCTGAGAGCCAAACCTGAGCATCTGCCCACAGTACATACACAGTGTGAGACAAATGTATCACAAAGAGCTTCAACACAAATTTTAGTTGCTTTTGCATACTTGGTACAACATGGTCTTTAAAAATGCACTGGGTTGAAAATAAGAATCTTTAAGGGGAGTCAAACATGACCTTCTGCTAATTTATGTTGTGTTAATATTTTCTTCCAACAGCCAAGCACCCTATAGCTTACATCATATGTTTTTTTGCCTAAAAGCCACCATACCTGTATCTTTTGTTATCCACTGGCACAATATCCATAGCAATGTAATACTGCTGATGTGGGTCTAAACCTGAGATCTTCACTCTCATTGCGGGAAACATCCGCCTGAACATTGGAAAGAGAGAGGTCATTTTTAATATGAAACAGACTCGGGAATGGTTGTTTAGGAAAAGTAACCGCTTCGTGGGATTTTCTCGTTCTTCCTTTTAGCCTACAGAGTCCTTTTGGACGATTATAGTTACATAGCCATGAAATGGCCCATTCGATATGTCAAAACAGATTTCTAAAGTGCATTTACTCGAACAATGCTTCGTATGTTTGGGGATACGCTTTGGGAGTACAGCTATTACCACATCATTTCAACTTTATTGTTAGACAGTAAATCATTTGGGTTTGAGACTTTACTTTAGCAGTACACACATTTAAAGCCCATTTGAGATATTAGTAAGAAATGTATTCCTGGAGATGTGCAAACACCACCTCCACCCAGGAAGCCCAAGACTTACAGAAAGGCAAATTGCCACTGAAGTTTCAACTGACAGCAGAAAATGGTGTGTCATTGCTGCAGCAGCGAATTAGAAAGCTAAATCCACGGTGATACAATTATAACACCGCAAGGATGCAGTTATAAAAGCCAATGTGCCATGCTTTAAGCCAACAATATGGTCTTTATTGAGACGGGACTTCCTGTCTGCAACTTACTAAAGGTGAAGTGCGAGAGCTACTCTGTCTTTGAAAGTATAGTAAAACTTCTTTATTGAAAGCAGAAACGAATCTACTAGCTAATTTCTGAA
Organism: Erpornis zantholeuca; assembly: GCA_013400515.1. Taxonomy (NCBI): domain Eukaryota; kingdom Metazoa; phylum Chordata; class Aves; order Passeriformes; family Timaliidae; genus Erpornis; species Erpornis zantholeuca. Next base: position 59,838 of record VZTN01006675.1, read on the forward strand.
AAAAAAAAACAAAACAAAAACGATGAAAAACCAAACGTTCAAGATTTAGATCCTTCTGTGGAGAAGCGGATTAATTAACCAACGAGGTGGTTTTAACATAAAACTGCCCTTCTTATTCTGGCATGATTTTTATCAGAAAACTTCATTCTTGAAGAAAAAAAAAAAAAAAAGAAAAGAAAAAGAAAAAAAAAAGTCCTGACTGCAAGCTAATAAAATACTCTTCTGTATTTTATAAACCTGAAAGTTATTCCAGTTTACTCAGTATTTCCTGCTGAGCTTATATACATATATATATATACATCTATGTAAAAACAATCCATTAAAAGTTTGTTACTGGAAACAAAAATCCTATCTCCGCCATTTCTAAATAAGCAGGAGGGTAAAAACATGACTGTGGCTAACTAGTTTTTGCTGTTATTTCAGTGCACCTGTAAGAAAAAACAGAAATTTCCCGACTGGACTCTCTTAAGACAAACGCAGCTTTGTGTTGTTTAAGACTGCGTTTCAATCATTAATAAACCCTCTCTGAAAATGCAGACGGTAGCATATGGATTCAATAAAATATGTTTTTGTAATTTCTAATAAGTTCAAATACTTTTATACTTCCCAGGTTTTTACCATGTGTATCCCCTGGAAAGGGGAAAAGCCCCCAGAAGGGCACGGCGCTCCCAGACCTCGCCCTAATGAACAGGAAACCCGAAACGCCACATGCTCCCGTGCCCATCTAACATTATCGCCATCTACCTGCCTCGTAAATCTGGGGGGTTCCCCCGGTTTTCGCCCGCTTTGATGTGCCCGCCCGCCCCGGGAGCGCGCGGGTGGCGGCCCCGCGGTGCCCTCACCTTCCCGCCTTGGTGATGATCATCTCCGTGCCGATCTCGTGGAAGCGCTTCCAGAGCTCGGCGCCCTGCAGGTCCACCCGCGGCGCCTGAGGCGTGNCGGGCCGAAGCGGGCGGCAGCAGGTCCGGGGTGCGAGGCCGGTGGCGCATTTCGTTTGGCCACGGGCTTCTGCCCCGCAGCGTAAAACTGCGCTCCCCTCCACACACAGCAAATTACACACACATATATGTAAGTGAGGTGTGTGTGTGTGTGTATATGTGTGTGTATATATATATGCACACATAAATATATACATAGTTGCACATGCACTTTTACCAGCACACATGCCCATATGTGTAGTATAAGCGCTCTCCCTTTTCTCGGAAGCAGGGCTCGGGACAGCCCCGCGCCGTCGCTCCCCCGCGTTGCGGCACCGACAGCCCGGCCAGCGGCCGAGGGGCGCCGAGGATCCTCACCGCCAGGAAGGGTGGTGGGTGCCCACGCAGCGTGGAAAGACAGAAGGGATAACGGGGGATCAGAGCCCCGGTGGCGGCGGGGAAAGGGGATCCCGAG
>VZTN01006675.1:65829-177605 GCA_013400515.1 Erpornis zantholeuca
GGCAGGCGCGCGTCATCCCCCGCCCGGCGGGCACCGGCCTTTCCCCCTGCGCCCGCCGAGCCCCTCGGCACGGCCGACCTTACCGGGCGGTGCCCCCGCAGCCTCAGGTCACGTTTTAAAACTTAGAGAAAAAAAATTCCCTCCCCTGCTCCGGTGTATAAATAAGATCAGCGTACGGAAATAAACGCTCAGCCAACCGACCGGCTTTCCGGACGGGTGAAAATGCTGAGGAACTGCATTAAAGAATTGAAAACACAGTTTAAAGGCATTCGTGTCAAAATTATAAACATTCTGGTGATTGCGTTTTAGAGCGCTTATATTACTATCTTAATTCCTAATTACACAGCCAAGAGTACGGATAATTTTTAAGGAAATCTTCAGTCTTTAATACGACGCTCCCACTTATATTTATTGTTCGTTTCAGTTAAATGATTTTTTAAAATAGCCTTTTCATTACTCCAGTCACAAAATAAGCATTTGCAAACGCTAAATGAGGGCTGAAGAAACCTCTGGCTTTACCTTTTTTATTGCTTTCTTATAAGTTGAAGTCATATTTTCATTATTGTCTCAGGAAAAAAATAAAAACGTGTATAGAATAAAATTAAATCAGGTAGCTTTAAATCACTGTCGTTTAGGGTAGAGTCACTAATTGGAAATATTTATGTTTGCGAAGCTGGGATTTCAGCAGTAAAAAGATACAGTATATCCCCTTTTTATCATAACGTGGGTCTACGAGAACATTTATATCATACCATTGTAAGAAATGATGTGTAGTTAAATAACATTTTTTAAGCAGGATTTGTGTCTTTTTATGGCAACCCTCGGTCTTTAGTCAGGGCTAGTTCTCATATTACATGAAATGTACTTTAAGAAGTACTACCTGCTCCAGCTGTCCAGGAAAAACTGAATTATGGAACTAGGAAACATATGGCAGTTGCATATTGCACGAGTAAGGTACATATGAAAGTTATAAATTTCTTTTTTAAGTAACCATTGTAAACGCATTTTTATAGGTTTCACAGTATGTATTACATCTGTAATTTTAATTTTTGCAATATACCTTTTTAAAGATACCTATGTTTTCTGTACTCCGGGAGAGGAAATGCAAAGAGACGTTTACACGTAAAAAAAAAAAAAATGCTGCGAGCAAAACAAACAAGACAGGTAAATAAACGGGGAAGCGGAGCTTCCTCACAATGGAAAGGACACTATGCCATCTATTGGCAAAGCAGTTATTTACAAAGCCAAGGGCACCCAAGCAAGTATTTTCTGTTCTTTCAATATTGTAGAGTGTCCCGGTTGTAGCTTTAGTGTATTATAACAAATAAATAAAGACTTTTCCACGGAGGTCCAGGAAATTTAAAAAAAAATAAAAATAAAAAATAAAAAAAAAAGGGAGAAAGCAAGACAGCTTGTGAATTTATACCTAACAAATTAGGTCATTAACTCACAAGGGATTTTGCAGCTAATTGCGAACTCCCTTCTTGGAGCGCCCAAATAGGAGAGGTTTAACTTTTTGATTGTTTTGCTACTGAACTGAGTCGAAGAAGGCTTTTTCTTTATTTCATTTTTTTCCCCCGCTATGTTTTTAATGCAAGGTTACTTAAGGACTTTATGGCCACGAAACGGCCCAGCAGGCTGCTTCGGGAGCTGACCTTACGCTCTCTGCTCAGTCCGAACGCTATGCAGGTGTGACTGCAGGATCGGGCCTCCTTATCCACGCCTCGCAGAGCCCCCCCGAAACACGAGCCTGACCTGCGAGGCGCTCTAAGGCTCTGTCGGACACGGACGAGGGGGCAGCGGTGGGGGCAGGAGGTACGCGGAGCCGCCCCCGCCCCGCCGGTCGCCGCCGGGTCCCGCGGGCAGCGCTTGTTCTCGGCAACAGAAAAGCTTATCCCGTAGGACAGAGCTACTAGTGCTTTTCCTGTTTCCTGGGAGGCGAGGGAGGAGGTGTTATTTCCCCATCAACTATAAATAAACTGAAATAATCGGACAGATGTTAAAGGGAAGAGTCAATTTTTCCTGTTCCAAGCGTAGATCAATTTCTGAACGAAAGTCCCTGCCTCTCCGTCTTGAGCTGGCTTTCCTCCTTCTTCCCTCACTTGCTATGGAAGGGACTTTTTCCCTGCCATAACTAGCTTACTACTGCTCGGTGCAAAACACGAGAGCTCTTTGTTTTAACTTTCAACGTTGTAATCTCCCTTTCCCAGTCCCGCACAATCCAGACTGGCCCGTCTCTCCTAGATGTGTGCATCGAGGGAAGCGGGGGGAGAGAAATTCCTGGGAGCACCTGTATTTCTCAGCTCGAAAGGTTAATCTTTCCCCACACAGAAAAAGAAAAAAAAATCCCTAAAATAAAAAAACCACAATCCCCTCCGTCTAAAACCAGACCCCAGAGGACAGGAAAATATAAAATCCAGACCCTGCACTCATATCCTTTTACTGCTCTTCTCGGTGTGAACGTGTGAGTAGATGGTGTTTTACAAAGTTGTCTGAATTTCATGAAAGGCCGTTCCTGTGTTTATATGCGAGGGGAATAGCACTGTCTCGCTGACTGAAACGCACCTTCGCCGCTTGGTCTTTAGCCGAGCAGTGGGACGCGGCGCTGGAAGCCCGAAGGCTTTGCCTCGCAGCCTCACGCCCGGATTTTCGGATCAGCCCCGCGCGTCCCTCGCAGACACGCGCACTCTGGGGGCAGAACTCGTTTTCCGCTTTTTTTTTTTTTTCTCCCCTGCAAACATCCCCGAAGCCCAGGCGAGCCGCGGGCTGGCGGCGGCCCACGTCAGGGGACGGTGATGGGGCACCGCGCACTCCGGGACCCGCCGCGGCTCTCCGCAGTCCCGTATCTGTGCTGGAACATAACCACGACCCGCATCCGCGTTCCCTTGGTTCCGCGTGCCCGCTTTTTGGGGGCAATCTGCCTGAGAACGGGGCCGTCGCGCCCCGGCGCCTGGCCGGGACACGAAAGAAGCGGCGGGCGAGCGCGTTATCGGGGAGCTGTCGGAGAAAGAGGCAGGCGGGTAGGATTTAGGGTTAGAAAGGCATTGATGAAGGAGGAAACTGAGCTCCATCTGGGCAGCGATTTCTGAAGAAGACATCAAACAGGTTTCTCTGCCGTGCAGCCCACGCACGCCGGGTCCCCACGCCTTCTTTGTTGCCCGCTGCAACGAGGTGCCGGCCGAGCCCTGAGCATGGCCGAATTCGCCCCTATCACCTGAATGAAGGGATTGGCTCGTCAAAATTAAATTCCTCCGCAATCAGCCAGACCAAAGCGCTTTCAGAGTAACATCCAGGAGATCATTTCCCCCGAGTTCCCTATCATGTGTTGCATAAAAGATATATCTTTTAAATATATTGTTTTTGCGATGATGTGCTGAAAGGGAGACAGTTATTAAAACTGTGAGAGCACTCTGCTTGTAATTACCCGGGGAGCGGGGCGAGGACAAGGCGCTAGTGGGGGATTCAAGAAAAGCGGGGCTTTAAAATCGCTGTCCTTTAAAGTTTGCGTGGGTAAAGTCCCTTGGCGCCTTTTTAACAATAAACAAATGCCTGTGTGTATATCCACACGCATATACATAACAATATAAATCTATAGGTATGTCCAAACACACATACACACATACATGTGTATCGATTGCACTATTCTATATTAAATATAGACATGCCTTGCGGTCCAGATTCTTTCAGTCGTTAATGTCTGTAGATAAATGCAATTATTTCCTTTAGTGTTTTCTTCTCTCACTGTATTCTTTTTTCCTTTTTTTCCTCCTTTTNCCGCCTGCGACCCCGCGGAACCCCGCGCAGCTGCTCCGCTGTCCCCAGCCCCGCGCCCGCCGCTTTCCCTCGTCCCGGTCCGGCAGCAAAGCACCGGTCGCGTCCCGCAGCAGTGCGACTGCAGGGTCGGTGCTCGGGCTGGGGGTGCCCGGACTGCAAAGACAGGCCTGAGATGTGCGAGTGTGTGTATACAAATATGCACGTGCATAAAGAGGGCTTCAGCTGGGAGCAAGAGGCCGTACATTTAGAACGATGAGCTCTTGGGCAGGCTTGGCTGTTCTTACCACACTCATGCACCCTGAAATCCATCACCTGCTCCATGGAAAGTTTTACTGAAGGGGCAGAAGGGAATGCTGAGGTGTGGGACAGAGGCTGAAAAGCCCACTGGCAGAACACAGCGGGGGCCTCAGTGGCAGGGCGTGAGTGCAGGATGGAGGGAACGCCTCAGCATCCCACGACAAGCACCCCTTTCCAGGGGATGTGAGGGGGTATGCCACGTCCCTGCCCCCTGCCTGACCACAACTGCGTGGGTGACTGGGGTTATCCCGGGGCTGTAAGTACCTTGGCCTTTACCGCCTGAGGTGTTACATCGGCACAAACTTCCCTGCATGCCTTGGAAAGAGTGAGGTGTTAACTGGCAACTGCAAACTCTCCAGAGCCACTACTTCTCTGCTCAATGTAAAACAGAGAGAACATCTTTTGCCCTTACAAACTGACCAGCAGTGAGAAAAGATAATACTGAACGTGCTCCATTCATCTGGAGAGTGATGGTGCTGTCTAGGGAGGGGAGTGGTGGAGGAAAAGTAAAAGTGAGGTTTTGGAAAGCACCGTGACCTTGGCCTTAAATTTACAGCAAATTTTGTCTTGTATATGAACAGAAGATCAAGTATATTGTGGAAAACTTCAAAATGCATTTTAAATTTTATTCTTTTTCTCTTCCTTTGGGCTGCAGACACTTGAATTCATGACAATCAAAAGGATTTTCTTTNCCTTTGTTTTTTTCTTCTCTTCTTGTTTTCTTTTTTCTTTTTTTCCTCCTTTTTTTTTCTTCCTTTCTCTTTCTTTCTATTTTCTCAGTGGAAAGTGCACAGTAAGTGTGAAATATACATCATCGCCCGAGGAATTTCTCTTGAAAAGTCCTCTCAGCCCCCTGGTGTTCAAAGACTAAAGGATGGTTATTGATTATTGCACTAGATCAGAGCCCACATTAAACTCCAGAGAACGAAATGGACCGGCTGTGAGGGCCCGGCTCCCGCCCGCGGTACCCGCGCCTCGCCGGGGCCGCAGCTCCGCGGGGCCGCTCCGCTCCNAAGAGGGCTTCAGCTGGGAGCAAGAGGCCGTACATTTAGAACGATGAGCTCTTGGGCAGGCTTGGCTGTTCTTACCACACTCATGCACCCTGAAATCCATCACCTGCTCCATGGAAAGTTTTACTGAAGGGGCAGAAGGGAATGCTGAGGTGTGGGACAGAGGCTGAAAAGCCCACTGGCAGAACACAGCGGGGGCCTCAGTGGCAGGGCGTGAGTGCAGGATGGAGGGAACGCCTCAGCATCCCACGACAAGCACCCCTTTCCAGGGGATATGACGGGGTATGCCACGTCCCTGCCCCCCTGCCTGACCACAACTGCGTGGGTGACTGGGGTTATCCCGGGGCTGTAAGTACCTTGGCCTTTACTGCCTGAGGTGTTACATCGGCACAAACTTCCCTGCATGCCTTGGAAAGAGTGAGGTGTTAACTGGCAACTGCAAACTCTCCAGAGCCACTACTTCTCTGCTCAATGTAAAACAGAGAGAACATCTTTTGCCCTTACAAACTGACCAGCAGTGAGAAAAGATAATACTGAACGTGCTCCATTCATCTGGAGAGTGATGGTGCTGTCTAGGGAGGGGAGTGGTGGAGGAAAAGTAAAAGTGAGGTTTTGGAAAGCACCGTGACCTTGGCCTTAAATTTACAGCAAATTTTGTCTTGTATATGAACAGAAGATCAAGTATATTGTGGAAAACTTCAAAATGCATTTTAAATTTTATTCTTTTTCTCTTCCTTTGGGCTGCAGACACTTGAATTCATGACAATCAAAAGGATTTTCTTTATGAATAAGAACATCAACAAGCCCATTGTGTTCTGTCACAGTACCCTGGTATTTCTACATCCTCTCTGAGGTTCACTTTGAGATTTGGAGGAATGTGATCTGGGAATTAGGTTTTGGACCATTTTGTTTCCATTTTGCAAATGCAAAGATGCTACAGTGAAACACACAGTGGTTTCTGTTCCTTCCTCTCTGTAGGCATGTTTAACTCTCATTGACACTGATGTGAGTTATGCACATGTCTAAAGAGGAGAAGGGAGTCTTAGATCTTTTTCTCATCGTTTACATGAGATCAAAAGAAATCAAATAGAGTTAATGAAGGGCCAGATGGTGCTTTATTTGTGCTCTGGAAGAGTACAGTACAAGAGAATGGGAAGGAATATCTGTAGTTTAACCTGGCAAAGAGGAGGAAAACTTACTATCGCATTTAATGGGCATTGAAGCAAGTATGCCGTATCTTCAGAAGTGGGAAAGGTTGCTTGTTTTCTCTCCCTCAGTAGATTTTGGATGCAGAGCTAGGGTTTTTTTTTTGGAAGGCGCCGATTGAAGGGATTCCAGACTCTGAAATCACTCACATTTAGTCTTTTTTGGAAACACAAATTTCTTTGGACTGGGCAATCCTTCAGGTTTTGCTTTTAAGCCGTAGGATATGGGTGCTCCTCTAGTCCATGGAAAATGTGTAATCTAAGCTGCTATGAGGAGGCAGGGCTGCAGAAGTAGAAGAGCCTTTGATTTGGATCCTCACTGTGAGCAAGAGTTTGGCAGGAGAGGCACAGGATGCCGTAAACTTTACCAACTGTGCACACAGAGCAACTCATATCCCACAGGATGCAGACAGGGTCGGGGCCATCCTGTGCTATGCCTCTGTGCCATCTCTTAGCCCTTGCAACTGGCCTCTGGGTTCGTAGCTCAAGCTGCCCCCAGGATGCTGAGGGAGGAGATTGTAGCGCTGGGCACAGCTAATGAAAAATTATTTTTACCCTCACCGATGGCAGGATTATCCAAAAAGAGATGAAAAGCTTGTTTCCTCTGTAGACCTTACATTGATCCTGGCGGGCTCCTTCTGACATAGGATGTCCCAAAGTGTCCTAATTGGTTAATATGAGGGAAAACAGAAGTTTTTACAGAGGATTACCCCTGCCTGTGCTGATCTTGTAGGGATGAGTCTGTGGGGGCAGTAGAGGCCATCTTATTCCTTGTCCTCTGTACAACCCATTGTTTTTTTAATGCATGACACACCTATTTGAGGATAACTTAGCACCAGACCACTGATTTCCTAATAGCTTGATGTCACGTGTTTGCCTTGCATGTAATGCCAGTTGACAAAAAAGTCACTTTTTTGTTGTTCCCCAAGGCTTCTTTTGTTGACAAAGTAGCTCTCTGGATTTGGAAGTATTTGCAGTTGAACTGAAGGCCTGGAGGCTTTCCTGTTTTAAAAGCAATGGGAAGAGATGCAACTAACATCTGTACACTTGCTTAAGGATGCCAGAAATTGTTTGTGTTTATGCTCTCTTCTCAGAAAATTGTGTCAAGAGTACTTTAATAGCAGTATAGCCCCATCTACTCTTTGCCCCCTGGTACAAACCTAACATTACAGCTCCAGCTGACATTATTTCCACCTGCTTTAAATGTGTTCATGTGCCTCTAATCCTGTGTGCAGCTTCACATTTGTACCCATTTCCTGTATTTTATAGGCACATGTGGTATGTCGAGGTTTGGAAATGTAAGCCCTCATTTTGTGCTGCTAGCTTTTTAACATTCATTTTCCCTGGCTGTACTCCTTGCTTAAAAAAAAAAACAAAACAAAACAAAAAAAACCAACCAAAAAAAAAAAAAAAAAACAAACCCAAAAATTTAAACCAAACCAAACAAAAAAACCCCCCAAAAAAACAAAAAAAAAAAAAAAACCAAACAAAAAAAAAAAAAAAAACAAACCCAAAAATTTAAACCAAACCAAACCAAAAAACCTCCCAAAAATACAACAAAACAAAAAACACCAAACCAAAACAATTCTTTTTTCTCCTGTTGATGTTTAAACAAAACCTTGGGAACGTCCTTGCTATTTTATATATCCAGCACTTTTATTGAGTGAGTGTGCAGTAATTTGGTGGGTTTACTAAGTAACTTGACAGTTAATGGGATACATCTGCAATAGATTCCAAAATAACTGGCTGCTTAGAAATATGGAAAAGGCTAGAATTTTCACTCCTTTCTGTTCTTGTGAGAAATTCCTATCTGCTTCAGCTCCAAAGAAGTCAAGATTCCATTAAAGATCTGTGTATGCCAAGAGCTGCTACCAACAATAATAAAACTAATCAGAGCTGACTCTTCCAAACCTTATATTAGAAAAATATTATGGATTTTAATCTGAAGTATTTAAGAAGCTACACTAAAACACACAAAACTATGCATACACCTGGAGCTACACAGTGGCTTTACAAGTCTTGAGAGCATAAAAAAACCCTCAGCCATGAAAGAAAGAGCCCAGACTTCATTTTCCACAGACAAATTGGCTGCTTCGTATCAGTGACCCATATTTGTGTGGTTACCTGCTCCTGTGCAAAGGGGAAGTATGGCAACATCAGCAGTCCTTCAGCTGGTGCACCATGGCCCAGAAGGGCTGGGAACTCCCTAGGAATTAGGGAATGTAGACTCAGTCAATTGGGGATGGAAGTCTCTAGGAGGAAAACTCTAACTGGCAATCCCGTATCCCTGGGAAAAATTCTGCATTTCCTAAACTGACTTCTCCATGACACAACGGTCAAGAGCTATTCCATCCTTTAGAGTAAGGTGGATTTTTAGGGATAGCTCACAGTAGTGTGAATCCATAGCAGTGATGAGGGAGGAAAACCAAACATTCACGCTGGAGATACAAAGTTTTAGTGGATGTATCTAGAGTCCTGTGGTTCTAGAGGGAATAAAGAAAAGGAAAAAGATGAAGGAAACTGAGCAGAGCTTTCCTGTGCCTGAGTAATTTTCCCTGTGAGGGGGTTGTTTGATCTCATATCTTCACTCCAGCTTAAATAACTTTCATTTGCCAAATTTTAGATCGCTTCAGATAGGTATTACATGTTAATGAAGACAAAGAGTTTTGGTAAACAGCTGAAATGTCACAATGCCCTTCATGACACTGGTGTGTCTAGACTTGTAGTGCGTGCATCACTTTTCACTTCTTGGGTTAAAAAGCTGGTAGAAGGAAGACCCTCCTCAGATTCCTTCTGCAATTTGTGAACAAATTCTCTAAACTGCTTTGCCAAATGTTGTTTAAAGCCCTGGCATGTGTCCGTTTATTCATTAGAATTCAACAGAAGGGTAGAAACATAGTGCTAATGTTTATGTTCCAGTTAAGGAATTCATTTATGTTGCCTCACTTCAAAATATTCTCCTCACAGAATATATAAGTCCAAAGTTGATTTATCAGGTTTAAATTTAAGAAAACTATATTGTCAGAACAACCACACATTCCTTTTTGCACCACTTTTGAAATCTGTTTCCTATTACCATCTCTGCATCAGACAAATACAACCAAGTTATTTACAGGCTGTGAAAGATACTAAATCTTTTCTGAGTAATATTACATTGGATCACAAATTCTCACTTTTAATAATAATTGACAACGAACTAACGTGAAGGATATTCACAATTAGTAACAACAGCACATAATGCTCTCCCAGTGCCTTGTATCTTCAAGACCCGATGCAGACGTAAGCTGCTGAATTCTCATTAACATTTACTTTGGAAGGATGTTAAGTATTGTTATTTCCCATTTACAGATAGTGAAAGAGGCTCAGTAGGATTGTGACTTGCCTAAAAAAACTCAGAACAGTTTAATTGCAGAAGCAAGACCAGAACTCTCAAGCTCTTGGCTCCTACTTGTGTGAGAGAGCGAAACACATTTTTAAAAGCATCCTGTGACTTAGGAATCCCAGTTCCAGCACACAGCAGGGCTTGAGCGGCGCTGGGGCAGTGCAGCTCCTCGGGGCGCTTTGGGCTCCCGGCTCCCATTAACTTTGAGTGATTTTGGAGCTCTTGAAAACTCCTTTCAGTCCATGGGGGGAAATGCACAACACCTGTGATTCATAGAAGCGGCGCAGAGAGGCAGAGCAAAGGGTGGGAGCGACAGCCAGCTCCACGTGCAGCTCAGCCGCGATTCAGAAGCTGGAGGGCCGAGCGCTGGGCCTGTGTTCCAGGGCTGAGGAGCCGGGGGAGCCAGCAGTGCTGCCAGCTCTTCTCACTGACATGATTTTCTCAGGAGCAGAGCCAGGAAAGATCTAAAGACAGAACTCCAGCCTTCTAATAAGTTTCAGCTTTGCCTTTGGGAGGAAGCCCTCCTTGCCTGGCCCCTTGTGCCTTGCCCCTACACCTCCAGGAGAAGGGAGCAGCTCAGGTGGATGCACATCCCTGGGCTTTCTTCCTGGCCAGCCCCTGCTGCTGTACTGTGAACAGAAAAACTGGGAGCAGGAAGGTAGGCAGGGAGCAGTGGAAATCTCTGCAGAAGCAGATGTGCTAGCAGTGTGTTTGCATGTGTGACGGGAATGCAAGAGTGAGGAACCACAGTGCAGCTGGGTAAGAAGCCCCTTGGGGCTGGAAATGCAAAGCGAGATGGAGCTGGGTAGCGGGGGCAGGCAGGGGGGCAGATCTGGGGCAGGTGGAAAGGGGCAGGAAGCAGCATCTCTTTGTTGTTAGATGGAGGGGTGCACTGGTGCAAGGCATGCAGATTGTCAAATGAAACAAAGGTCAGGAGAAGCCATCAACATTCTAATGCCCAAAGACCCTGTGACAGATATTCATGTCAGGATTGGGATTGGAACTGGCTATGCAGCTCTCACCCACCTGCACACAGGCTTGTACCACCGTGCACACCACAGCCTTTGGAGATGAGGAAGTGAAAGGAATTCAGGCCCAAAGGAGGGTTCAAAGTCATCCCACATACATGTGGGTATCTGGCAGTGTCTGTGTCTTGCTGTTACCCACTTTGTTAACGTCTTCCTTTGGCAATAACAGTGTACAAGTAACTTGAAGCCTGGAATAAGAGTGGTTAGAGCTAAGGAGGAAAATTTCTTCATCATCAGGAAAGAGACTGGATATTGCTTGAAGTAGGACTGGCTTCCCCAAAACACTGCTGAGAAGGGAAAGAAAACCTTAGATGAGAGAGAGGATGCTGAGGCACATGCAGGGAGCTGGGTGAATGCCAGCTCTGGAGAAGTCAGAGCATCCCTGCAGCCTCAGAGGGGCTGCAGCCTTCCTTCGACAACCAGACCCTGAGCCTTGATTTTCATGGCAAAGTTTTAGACTTGCTTCCTTGGCTGTGAGTTTTGGCCTTGGACAATACTCAAAGGGATGCAGAAACCATTTACAGTACAGTCTCAAATTTGCATCTACGTTTAGAAATGCTCAACAGCTTCATCACATTAAAACATTTTAGGAAGGTGTATAGCTAAGCAAATACTCACTGCTAAGAAAATCTCAAGGTAATTCTGAGTAAGGAAGAAAGGCGTCCCTTATGTGGGAAAGACTACCAGGCCAGAGGACCAACTTTTTAGGCCAAATCCCATTAAATTCAAGGGAAAAACTACTTTTAGATGGCCTTGTGCCTACGCTTAGAAATTTAATTGAATCTGGAGTAGGCTTTATAGACCAAGAGCCTCACAGCATGAGATTAATTGTTCATTGCAGCGATGGCAAATGCAAGCAGTGAACTGGCCAGCTGGTTCTACCAGGGGTATAAAGAAAAACTAGCCAGGATAAATCAGGTAAAATATCTAGATGGTGGAATGTCACTCCAGGGGCCAGGATGGGGAAAGGTTAAGGGTGTCTGAGAAAAAAGTTGCTTTTTAAAGTTTCTTTTTGCTTGAACATGTTAATGTCCCAGAGGCCTATTCTTTACATAATTCTGTTTGGACAAGATGAAGGGGGTACCAGAGTTTTGCCAGCTTCATGTAACTCATTGCAAAATCCTTGAAAATACTGTTTAAAAATATTTATGCAGCAAAAAAAAGCTATTTCACACATTTCGCATCAGCAGCCAGGTTTTAAAATAAACCAATCTGTCCTCAGAAATAAAAAGAAGAAGAAATAAAGATCAAAATTCACAGTTGGTGTAAATTGCCAGACTTTCAGTGAAGTCAATGCAGGGCTGCCAATCTAAACTAACAGAGAAACCAGTCCAGAAACCAAGAACATGATTTTAAAAGTTTTCAAAATAGGGTTTGCAAAACATTACGTGGCTGCAGAGTATCTTGCAAAATGATAAAGCATGGGGACAGTCTCCAGGTACCCTAGGACAGAGAACAAATGCCAGCACTAGGACTGAGGAATGTTAAATCTGTTAACACAGTGTTTAAAGAGTACCAATAAGCGTGTATTAGTCAATAATTGCTCCTCTATTAAAAAAATTGTCACAGTAACTAGATTTTCTCATGCTAAAATAGTTAAATATTTAACCAAAACTGCTACAGCTAATTGAATGGGGTTTTTTTTTACATTCTTGATATAAATGAATGAACAAATGAGCTGTGGGCTCCCATGTCTCTCCATCAGATCATTTATCTGAACCATGGAAAGCTTCTTTCATACAGGCTCTGGCAACATCGCTGTAAGGCTTTTGCAGGGCACTTTACAATTTTTAAAGGTATGTCTGAGAGCCAGAAGTTGGGAGCATGTATATTTTCTCTCCCTTTTGGATGTGATAATATGATCTTGGAATCCCAGGAGGGAACATAAGCCTGTTATTGGTTACCCTAAGCCAAAGTCCCTCTTTCAGAGAAATTATGACTGGAATATTTCTGTTGAAAAACACACTGATGCTGATGCACAGATCAGATATTCTCTTACTTCTTCTGTGAGGGTGACTATGACCTTCCTATCTTAGCCTCTGCTTTATGTTGAAACCTGTAACTTTTCTTTCCAGCAGGCTTCTTGACAGTGTGGAAAGGAGGGTGAAAACTTGCCCCCAGCACAAAAGATTGGGTATTTGAAGACAGGGATGGCTGGTGTGCACCTACCCAGCAGCCACGGGGGTCTCCTCCAGCTCAGTGCCTCCAGTTCCCCTGCAGGCACATCAGTGACTGCTGCCACAGCAGGGCTGACACCGTGGGCAAGACCCACGGCTGTGTTCAGTGTACAACCTGATCCGACCTCATTCCAAGCCTCTGGGTGCTGCTACAATACTAGCATTACTGCCCCACAGTAATAACAAGAGTACATCTTTTATGAGAATTTCCAGAGTGCCGGAAAAAGCAGTCAGTGTTGGAAAGGGAACAGAAAACTTTTTGGCTGAAAGTTGCCCAATGAGCTTCAAATCAGGCTCCTCAGACCAGGGGCCAGGTCCCTGAGGTGACAGAACCTGGCATAGCCTTGCTGGGTTGATCAGGTCAATCCTGATGCATAAGGATTAAACAAGAACTGACCATGCTAAATTTCCTTTTTGTTTACTGCAGTGGTTGCCACTGGGCAGCCCAGAGAGGCTTTGCAGGCCTCTCTGAGGGCATGGGAAAATCAGTGTGTTTAGCTTTCCTGGGCTCAGCACTGGGCTCAGCTGGAAGTGTGGACCTTGAGGTTAGCTTTACATTACCAGAGGTGGGCGCAGAAGCCTACCCTCTGACTTCTGCCAGAGCTAAATTTAAAACCTTGATGGCTTAAATGTGGCAGCAACACAGTGATGGGTTTGAAAGGGAATGAGAGAAAATAAAAAGGAAAAAAACCCCAACAACAAAAAAATTATAAAAAAACAGGGAGAAAGAGAACACAGCTATGACATGTCAAAAACAGAAAACAAGACTTATTTGCAATTCAGAACATGGTCTGGAGGGGAGCCAAAGCTATGTGCCCTTGCTCTGAGTTGGGGGATGTCCACCTGCCTTTGGTGAGGAACTTCCACCAGCAACAGTTGCTTGGCTCAGGAGAAAATTACTTTCTCAAGCCTCTGAACTCTTCAGGACAGCAAAAATTTGCCCTTACATGTATGTGAGGTGCCAAGAAGATGCAGGTCCTGATTACCAACAAAGACCTCTAGGCACCAACAAGACAGCTGACACTGAAGAATTGTTTTTAAGGTCAAGGTCTAACATGGCCATGTTGTCATAGTCAATGGCAAGTGAGTTCTGTCCTATTTCTGTAGTGAGAGGGCTGAGCCACATAATCTTTACAGGAAAACTTTCAGAGGCGAAGATGTATGTATTTGCCACGAAAAAAAGAAAAAACACAAATTCTCGCATTAAATGAACTTGGACTGCTTTATGTTACAGAAATAAATGCATCCCCATGGAAAAAGAGTGCAAATATTTGCATTATTTGTATGTCATTCAACTATCTGGCTACATGTACATGGTATATTTAATGCATGCTTTGCAGTAATACGTTTGTTGCACACTGTTGGATAAAGTCACTAATAGAGATTCAATAGGTGCACAGTATAAAACTCAGCCTTCTAATTTGCAATCATCTTATCTTTAGCTATAACTAATAATTATAAGAAACATCTCTGTCCCAAATAGTCTCAAAGGAGTTTATTAAACAGATTTCACATTTTAAAAAGCTGTCTTGATAGTGTCCTTGTTTCACAGGAGGGGAAAAAAGAGAAAAAAGAAAGGAAATAAAAAGATAAAAAGAGAAAAAAAGAAAAAAGAGAAAGAGACAAGGACGGGTCTTCTGCCAAAATAAATCAATTAGCTCATGAGTTAAATGTTTCTTCAGAAACATGGAAAGGGAAGTAATGTTCTCCTTTTTCTTGGAGGATGTTTTAGGACATGCATTCTGTTTCTCGAAGAGTAGATATTATTTGTCCTTTGGCAGCAGCCCTCTCAAAAATGCTGCCGGCGTTGCAAAAATGTAACTATAGGTCTGACATTGGTTGCACAAATAGCTTAAAAACTACAGGTTGGATCATGTGCAAAAGAGCCAGTTGGATTCACGAATAGCACGAACTATAGTCCAATGCTGGATTCACAAATAGTCTAGGAGCTAAAGGTCTGGTGGACTGGTAGATTCAGGATTTAACAGTATCTAGAAACTATAATGAGTAATTTCCAATTTTTCACAAATGAAGAATGCTGATAATGTTATAGAAAATGAGACTAAAGTTAGAAATTTCTCTATCATCTTCTTTCACTGACTCATTATTTTTCCTTTACTGTCATTTATTGCTCACTAGGAACAAATAACAGAAGAGTCATGACAAATGGGAAGCCAAGCGTGAAAAGCATTCCCAGGAATCTTGCCATAAATATTGAAAAACAAAGATGGAAGTTATGAAACTGGAAAGCCATATTGGAATTTGAATAGTATGGTAGACTATTTAACATTTTCTTACTACTTTTATTTTAGACATACTTTAATATATAAATTTCCTGGATAGTAAGCTTTCAATTGCAAGTTCATTTTCTGATTTGATTTAATTTCTCATCTTCTTACCATTCTTATTGTCCGATAGATGCAATACTTATTCTTAGAATTTGTCTGTTACTAAGAGTATTATTTATATGATTCTGTGTTTTATTGTTGTGACTGAAATGTTCTCATGAAATGTTCTGTGACTCTTTCAATTCATTGTGATATTGAAGACAATTTTATTGTGTTACATTTGGTTCAGGATTCAAATGCTATTAATTTGGAAGGGGATTTCTTTGCGGTCATCCCATCCCCCTTATGAAATAAGTATTTCTAAGCAGTTTCAGAATTTTTTTTCTGATAATTTTTTACAGTCATCGGTCAGAGTAAGAAGAAGTCTTTGATTACTTACTATGAGATGAATCTTGCAAAGCAAAAGGAATGAGTTTTACTGATTTTGGTGGAGATATCACAAACATCATCATGATTGAATGAATCTTCTAACAGGAACCAGCTGATTTTATAGACAAAAGTCCGATCCTCACTTTGATAAATCTCTTCTTATTTGAATGAAGATTGCAGTATTGGACCCACATGGAACTTGGTCAGAGGCCAACAATGTGCTGTGAATGGAAACATTAGTTAGTGATTCAAATTCTGAGTCTATTGTTGTGCAGATTTACTCTAGATATTGTCCTATAAGAGTGAAAAAGGGCAAGTGAGGTAAAAACCCTTTTCCCCCCATAAGAATTGCTTTTCATCCATGCTCACAAGACCTCAATGACCTTGTTTACTGCAATGGCTTGTTGTACATGAATGGCTATATGCCTCATTTGCACAAAGATGGGAGCAATCTGAAAGTGCACATTCTACTCCTATAAACTCCCCAGGAAGGCTGGCAATCTGGCTCGGATGCTGTCATCAAAATGCGCTTGTGCATGGCAGCCCATGGTGGGTGCTCAAAAGTATTCCCATGATCTCTGCAAGGAGGGGAATGCTCAACTGGAAGATGGTGGAACTTCCACTCTTGCCCCTCAAAAGGTCCTTCTGAGCCACATGGTGACTTAGCAGGATTCTGGGTCAAGCTTGAAGAAGACAAAATGTAATTAAATACTCTCCTGAGAGTTATAGATCGAGTATTAAACATTGTGCAAGACTCTCCACCCCAAAGCTTTCTCTGCTATATGAAGATCTCAGAGAAACAGCTCAACTCATGACATTTATGAGTGAATGTGAATTTTTCAGTTATTTGTCTCCTGTGGAACCAAAACTAGGAACAGATCCAGCACTGCCTCTATTCCTGAAACTTAGCTCTCCAAGTTAAATGAGCTCTTGCTCTATGCTTCGGTGACTTCTATTGACAAAGCGCAATCAGATACATCTCTGTCATTAGTTTACAGATATTGCAGTCATTGCTCACATTGGATCACAAAACATATAGAATCCCTGTAAATGTGGAAATACCATCAGATATCTTTATTCACTGTATTTTCCAATGATAACTGCAAACAGGCATTTTAGTAGTTTGTCAAATCCTATCAGAATGGTGAGTTTATTGCTGAGTTCTGTCCAAATTGCTAGATTTGGATTTAGAAAACGTGCTGTCCTCGTTAACAGGCACTTAATTAATAGCAGAGGTGAATCTCTGGAAAAGCTACTGATGTTTAGTAAGTCTTTTGTGTCTGGCTTATAGAAAGTTTTGTATTAGCAGAAACATGACAGATCAGATTCAGGCAGCAGCGCATTACATTAAATGGCTACTGTTGAAATAGACTCTTTATCCAGCAAGAACATACCTACGCTCCAAAATCCATTTCAGTATTGGCATTTACCACTTTGTTTTCAGATGTGTGCCAAAAAAAAGTGTGTTTTGGTACATATGAAGTCCTTAGGGGAAAATAAGCTATGTTGGTTGGAGCAGCTAGAGAAGGCCACATTGAGTGGCATCCAAAAGAGAAGTCCATTGGGTCAAACTAATCTCTGGCTTACTCTCAGGCAGCTGAGTAATCACTTGTCTTTTTGTCCTGTCACTTCTCCCTCCCCACTCCCAAAGCTTCATTATGACAAAACAATTAGAGCATTTTACTTCCCCTCTCAAGAGAACCTGGATGCACCTGCACAAGGGTGCCTTCTGTGGGTATTAAATATGAATTCTGAGCTGTCCTCAAGGAAGGACAGTTGTACAAATCCCCAAATGAAACACACTGGGAAGCATAAAGGAAAGCTTTACGTCTTTAATCCTTACCTCCCTACTACTTGGACTTGTGAAGTTGAAAAGAATTCAGCTCTTACGATTTTAAGTATTTGTTTCTGCCACTTATGTACATTCTGAATTTTAGGAAATTTCTTTGACCATATTTAATTCCTAGAGAAGCTTTTTGAGGTGATATTATTATTGTATTGTGACTCTTTTGCAGAATGAGTGAATTTACTATGCAACTAAATTTCAATTAATTTTTTTTAATGAACAAAATTTTGATTCTTAGATCAGCAACCTTAATGAATTCCAGAGTTGTTGGCTTACTAAACTACGGTATTTTTCAAGCTACCTTCCTATGCTTCCTTCATGCTGCACATCTTTGTTATGTTTTCATACAAGAAGAAAATGACTTCTTGCTTTCTGTAGTTCAAAATAAATAAGATTATTTTGCCCTCCCTGTGTGGTGCTGTTCTCTCTTCCTCTTCAATTTTGGCTCTGCTTAATACTACAAGAGCTAACATTTTTCTGATACCACTGTTTAAGCAGAAGAATAGCTCTACTTCTAACGAAATTATTATGGGTAGAAAGAAAAAGGGGAAGAGGGCAGTTGTAAAGAGCCATAAAAATGTGCTACAGAATCTTTGTACCAAAAGGTGATATACATTATCAAAGTCCCTGAGAACTCTGATTTACAGTTTAATATATTTAACAAAATTTATATATATACATATAAATATTTATATTCCAGGCTTTTGTTAGTCTCTATGCAACCTTAACAGTAATAGCGTTTTATGTTTTAATTTCCTTAAAGGAAAGTCTTCTTTGGAACCCATGAATGCTTCAATGTTTTGGAAAGATCTAAATATATGTCAAATATCTGTTGAGACTTACGATTTTTTTTCATCCACTCAGCAAACATTTCATGTATTATTTTGAGAAACAGCACTACATGTACTGTAAATAATACAGAAAAAAAAAAGTATTATCTGATAAGCTGAAATAGCTCTGTCTGTTGGTTAATTACCCAAATACTAAAGAAAAGTTAGACTAATGATTTCCAGACAGTTGTTATGCCCTATCATGTTAAAGCAGCTGTTAACCATATGCACTACTGTAGTTCTGCTTATATTAACCATTATGAAATTTTCCTTGGGGAAAAATGCTCACGTGCTTGAAGGGAACCTCTGTGCCCTCTTTTTAAATGAAATAAGTTGGTTATTCTCAGAGCATGGCAAATAATTTGTAAGTAATCACTTGGTGATTTTCTCCTGCTTGTGAATGGAGGCTGTGTTTTTCAAAGCCACCATGCACCCAAGGAGCTGAAGCCTGGTAGCTGCGATAGAGCAGAGGGAGAACTAGGAGAGCCTCCAACACCAGCCCTGGTGTCACTGCACCAGTGCAGTGCAGATTCTGGTGGCCTCGTGGCTTTGGGACACAAGGTCACGTTGCTTCATGGCACTGCACCCTGATGTATCCACCCATCAGCTCATCTGAGGCTGACGTGGCAATCCCTGACACTGCTGTTTTACACAGGCATATGGACCTGCGGTAGGATAGGGTTTCATCCGACCTTTTCCCTTCTGTCTTTTTGAGAGGGAGAGAGACAGAATGATCTGTGAATTCCTAGGGTCTTATGGTGGCAAATATCACAGTGACAGCCTCCAGAGAAACAAGATCTATGGAGAGAGGCCATCTCTTTTATTAGGCTGACTAATATAATTGGAAAAAAGGAGACGAGGTTTCAGGTCAGAACCCCATTGTCAGGTCTGTTTTGAGGACAGCTTGTGGATGACAGTTCCGTGTTGGGGTTTTTTTTCTGTATTTTCCCTTCTTGTTTAGAGCATAAGAAGATATCACGTATTCTTTATAAGCAGTGCCTCATTTTTCTTAGAACATTAAAATTACAACATACTGTATATCTACCAGTTTCGTGAATATATACCATTTTATCTTATCAAATTTGCAGAATAATTTATAATCTTTCGTCATCTTAAGGAAGGGTATCTATATTAACTCAGGATGATATGACATTTACTCTTATTTTAGGGAAATCTGTCTGAATTTGTTACAGCTGCCTTTATGTTCTAGGTTGCATTCACCTTCTGAGTGTATGCAGGCAAATGTTCAGGAAAATAAACGAAATTCAAGATGAAAATGGTTTTATTGGACAAAGATCACAGAAATGTTTTGTCTTACAATACCCTGGTCACAGTGTGAATGATTCACATCTCTTCTCTCTGCCTCCTTATCCCAGATCTTAGAAGAAGGCAGTTGACAGGGATACCACCTGTAGGATATAAGTCATATTCCTGCTATTCAGTGTGTGTAAACCCTGGGTGTTGCACACCAAAAAGACATGGTGGGCACCAGAGGAGGACACCAGCAGTAGACAAAGGCCTAAAATCACACCTTACAAATAATGGCTGAAGGAATTTAGATTGTTTATTCTTCAAAAGAATCAAAAGTAATTGTGAAAATAGCCTTCAGATACATGAGGGTAGCAGCAAGAAGAATGAAAAAGAAAAATTTCCTTTGCCCTTTGTGCATAAAAAAGGAGGTAATTTAAACAAGGGATAACTCTTTTAGGTAGCAGAACAGTAAGAATATTGCTTCTATTTTAATAAATAACTAAGAATTCAAGTAGATTATCTAGGGAAACTGTGACACCAAATTATCAAAGGGACCAAAGAATAGGTTAGAAAAGCAAATGGTAGGAATGATGTCCATATTGTTATATGCCCTATCATGTTGGAGGTGGACCAGATAGATAACATTTTATAGATGCTTCTTCTCTGAACTTATGAGTGATAACTGTGTGATGATGGCAAAAAAAATATGCACGGAAATTATATTCACCAAAATAAGTCTTCTCTCTTCAGTTTGAGTGCTTGACAGTGAATAAACAAAGGATTTTTTTCCCTTTAAAAAATTGTGAGTGTTTTTAATCTCAAACCTGACTGTTTTGACATAATGGTGTTATACTAGCACAGCTCAGTCACCCTCACAATGATCAGTAACTTAATTCCACAAGTGTATTATTAGGTTATAGTATAAGTACATTATTGAACAGTAGGAACCCACTGATTCAGTGCAGAGAAATATCCAGATGACAGGAGCTACCACTGTGTCCTAGTGGGTACTTCTGAGGCCAAACAATTTCTCTCAGCAACACAACCACTTGCTCAGATGTCTGTTCCTGCTTGTGACAGATCTGAAAAATTATGCTTTGCAAAGAGACCAAACCTGCTCAGACAATGACAAACAATTTGAAAATAACTGGTCTGACCGGGTGTCCAAATTGCTGACAGAAAGGAAATGTTCCTGTGTGAAATGAGCATGAAAGATGAAAGCCCTTCCCTGGTGCTGTTCTTCCACTGAAGCCCTTGCTTCGACCTGTGGCCTCACTTGATGACCTGTGAGCAGAGAACAGGGAGAGTATAAGAAAACAGTTCCTACTGAAGCTTATTTTTTGAATGAAAGTCTATCCAGATGTTGCAGTCATATTTTTTCATATTGCTTTCTAAAAATCTGTAAAAGTTAGTAAAGTGGCCTGGAAAAGCAGTAAATTTTGCCTTTTGGATACAGAAAAACTTTATTAATACTTATAGTGCATATTTATGCATTTTTCTCTTTATATATTTGGGTCCACCCAGGGCAAAAACTGCAGGGCTGGGAGAGCTGTGCACCCCTCCTTTCTTCAGTGTCCTGTGGAGTCAAATGGCTCTAAGGCCAAGGATTTGGCTTCTGACTTCTCAACTTTTTTTTGCTATGTGGGAACCCTGCACAGGCTGACTCTTGCCTTCAGCATCTCCTGGCACTGATATCCCCTTGCATGTGAAGTATTTCACACCTATGAAGAACTGAATGTATACTGGGACAGTGACAGCTTCACCCCATGAGCCGCTAGAGTGCTAAACACAATGATCCTGCTGGCTGGACTAAGAGCTCTACCCTAGTAAAAATAACTCCCAGAACTGTATCCACATGCCTGTTATTCCATTAGTCTTGTTTATCTCAGAAACTAGGCAGAGAGTTTTTCAGGTATTTCCCATGAGCAAAGAGCTTCGTATGACCAGATTATCTGGAGATAATGCTTTACATTACCTTGATCCTGCAAAATTATGTGGGTTTTAATCCATTATCATGCCTTTTTCAAAGTTTAATCTAAATAAAAGTGTGTTCCAATCCTTTTCATCCTGTCCTCCAAGCTCTTTTTACCAGTGCAATGGCCTGCTATGGCTGCACCACAATCCTGGCTGGAATAAGTCTTAATTAGCTGCCAATGATGTCATGTCCACGTCTGTGTTAAAGGCACAGGACTAAGTATTCGTCCTTGTTTAATGTACTGTAGAAATTCCATTTAGGGATAGCATTAAGACGCTTCAGAGCCAATCTTGTATTTCTCCCGTAGTTGAGACGCTTGGCCTTCAGCCTTCTGACACTACCCCAGTTGTGCTATAATGGTCCAGAAATACACTGCCTGTTGTGTTTTATTGCTCATGTGAAAACTGTCCAATTCCTTGTCAGCTGACAAGGGAGGAGCGCTGCAGTGAAGGATTGCACAGCAGTGTGTCTGGGAGCGATGTTATTTCACACCAGCAGCAACCTTTCAGTGTTTGCGCGGCAGCCCAGCGGAGCCTCGGTGCTCTTGCCATGGAGCAGAGAGCAAACCCCATTGTAGTCGTTCTCTCTGCCAGAGAGACTAATGCCTGCTGCCAAATATCTCCCCTCAACACATTTATTGAACATTAAACCAGCAGAATAGCATTGAATGAAGTCCAGTAATTTTATAGGATATATTTTAGTCACTAGACTTTGAAGACTAGGCCAATGTTAATTATAAAGTTTCTGTGTCTGGATAACATATTGTTAACAGTTATTTTGTAAGTGCTAATGGCAAGATGGAAGATTTCCAATAGTTTTATTGAGGAAGTGGCAATTAAAATGTTGAGCACTGCAACATACATACAAAATAAAAATAATCTTGCATACACAGCAATTTGTGCCTAAAAAAAAACCCCCAAACCAGAAAAAACAGGGATGAATATTTTCTTTTGAAATAAATGCAACCATTTTATTCCTAAAAAGTTTTGCTTTTGGAAAAAATCCCCAAACGTTGATTTACTTGCCAACTTCAAATGTCACAAGCCTTGAACAAGTTTGACATTGTTTAAAAGCACATCGTGAAACTATTAGAAAGCTAAGACAAGTTGCTATGTTATGTTTTTCCACACTCAAAGAGCAACAATGTGTTCTCAGTTTGAGTAATTTCTTTTAGATTAAGGGAAACAAAACAAGAAAGAACAAAAGCAGAGTGTTCACAAGAGTGTGTGGAAGTGTCTACACAGGACAATTCTTAATGCATGAGTGGAAAAAATCCTATGCAAGCAATGTCCCACGAGGTCAGCTGGGTACACTGATGCTCCCATGCCTACATGCAGTAACATAAAAAAAAGGACTACCTACAGCTCTGTATCAGCCATCAGTTAGCAGGCTCAACACAGATTTTGTTCTGCAGAGAGTGTATCTACACCTGCTGAAAAAAAGGAATCCTGGTGGGATCTAGAGTAGACATGGGAGTTGAGCAGCACGAGTTGAGCTGTTAGTGTGAAGTTGGTCAGTGTGAGGCACTTAATCCCTGCAAGCTGAGCAGGAGCTAGGTCTCCAGCCATTTGAGTGGGTTTAGGTTTGCTTGCAACATACCTGTTTTAATCTAAACCTGCTGCAGTGGGCAGGTTTTAAGGCCCTTCCTTGACGCTTTTGCAGACAGCTCTGTTTCCAGACAGCTTGACGAGGCTGGATTTCACATCCTCTTCCGGTTGAGTAGATGTGAACCCTGGGGAGTTAAAAGCCGCTCTTGGGCTCCCAGGGCATGTCCTCAGCTCCCTTGGCAGACCCAGAACAACACCCCAGAACCTTTTTGGCAGCTGCATGTATCTGGAGAGAATAAGGAGAAGTATTTCCTAATTTTCTAGACGCCTGAGTATTGATCAGTCATAGCAGAGCCACCCTGGATTTCTCTCTCCTTCTCCGCCTCCTCCTCTTTTCTCCCTGCAACCTGGTCTCAAGACTGCCTTCCCCGCTGGGAATTTTCTATTTTCAGTTCACTGCCTCTCCTGTTGAGAAAGGATGCATCAAAGGTTTTATATAGAATTTTGAAATACAGATTCATTTTAAAATAAATAGAATCCAATGAAAATCCCCGGGGTAAAAAACACCAACTTTGGGCACTTGACTGAAGCTTATTAATCTTGTGTTCTTTTTGTAACCTTAGGGAATTGAGTGAGGCATCTCCAAGAGGCAAGTCAGCCCAACAGGGGTCTGAATCACCTCTGGAGTGAACTTTCACTCTCTGCTGTCTACAGGGAAGTCCATTCCTAGCCCAGGTGCAACTTGAGGTTCCTGAGGTTTGGTGGGGCAAACCTGGACCATCTGTCCCAACGACTGCTTGCTCTTCTGCTCACACAAACCAGCAAACCAAAGATGTGAAGGTACACTAGCACAGCAAACAGCAATATAAAAACCTTGAAATGAATAAGAATCCAAGACTAAATGTTCCCTGCCTGTTCCTATCTTTTCCCTTGTATTTCCACAGGAGGAAAAAAAACCCAAAAAGCAGGGAATCACTGCACATGATCTCTTTTATTTTTTTCTCTGCCTCTCCTTTGGCAAAGGAAATAAAAGGCAGCAAGGAGATTGTTACCAGACTGAACACCCACACATTGTTCGTGGTTCTCCAGTGTGACTTCTGTGGCAGAGCAAAATAACTGGATTTTGGGGCTCCTTGCAGGCCCTGGGCAAGTTGTAGCAGAAGCCATCCAGCTTCCTTTAAAGTTCAAAGCTGTGATGCATCAGTGATGGCTGGCTAGACACAGAGGAAATATGCTAATGTAGATCTAAAGTAGCTCAATCCTGCTGACCTCCTGTGAGAGCCAAATTCTTTTTCAATAAGCTTTTAAAAAATACTACCTCTCCTCTGCAGTGCAAAGCTGTCTGAGTGCATCTTACAGGACATTGTTTGAGGGCTCAACACCTCTGAGCACTGGGGAAGTCCGACTTCACACCTTCCATGATGTACCTCAGCTGTATCTCTCAGCCAGCAGTAGTCAGTCTCTTTAGTCCACTGCCCCCTTTCTAATTTTTTCAGGGAATATGCCCATCACCACAAACAAGGATTCTGGCAGGAGGAGGTTGTCTGTTTCAGTTGCAATTTCCAGGCCCTTTCAGAGTAGTGTACAACTTCCAGCTGACCTTTGGGCTGACACCCATCCCATATTCGAATGGCACCTCAAATCTTTTCCTTAAAACTACTAACCTGTTGGGTTTTAGACGCTGAACTTTTCAGAGGAGATCCCTGGGCTTGCTCTCGGTGGGGGCAGACTAGTCCATAGGGTGTGGTCTGGTGCCTCCTGCCAGCTCTCATGACCACCTCCTGCATGGAAAGACGGCTGGATTTTGCTCCTAAGGGCTCAGCCCAAACTGAGACACATGGACATGAAACTCTCACTTGTGCTTCTGCTGTTGTGGGGATCTGCAGGCACACCACCTGTCAGACACATGCTTCCTGAAGAACAGGCATTAGCACCAGTTTTGGCACCAGGTTTTGTGAGCGCTGTTAAGGTTGATGAGTCCTGAGCTGGGCAAGGAGTGCCCTGGGAGAAGCAGTTGGAGTGCCCTCAAAGGACATATTTCAGCTAGTCCTTGGGCTGCACAAAGGGACCAACCAGTATTAGCCAGCATATGGAAAATCCGGTAGTGATAAAAGAGCACTTTGGAGATCTTCAGCTGTAAAACCTGCCACAGACACTTTTCTAGATCAATCCAAGCTTTATGTATAACTTGATAAAAGATTTATTAGGTGAAGCATAATAAATATGTTGAAATGAAAGGTATGGAAAATAAAAGTAATATACCTGCAAATGGTATGCTATGCTGTACTGAGCTGAATTAAATAAGAGCCTGTCTGGGACAAGTTGCTCCATACAAGGTATTTACCAAAAAAAATTTAAAAAAAGAGCAGGGTATAATGACTCTGCATAAGGTCTGTGGTAAAGAGCAGAATTTCCTGACCGCTGATGCTCTGTTTCTCCATCTGTTTCTCCAGGGTCTTTGTCAGCTTAAGAGTGGACTTTGAGGGCAGCATTTGTGCTGTTGTTCACAAGAAGTCACAGTCAGACTGCAGCTCAAGATCAAAAGGCACGAGGCAGCAGACTCTGATCGGGAAACACAGACCAGTGGGGCAGCTGCTGGATGCCTTCTGTGAGTGGTTAAATGATCCATCTGGTAACTAATGGGACCCTGACACTGTGAATTTCTGTTATTAAGAAAGTTAGGAACACCTGGAGACAGCACTGAAACTTTCCAGGAAATGGCTATACTGGTACTTTTGGTGTGGCCTAAGTAGTGATTTAAAGATAATATGCTTGAAAGCATCCTTGCAGTACACTCTGAAAACTATGCCAGGGCTGAACTGCTGAATGAAGAGAGAAGACTCCAAGAGAAAAATTTGCTATTCACAGACAGACTTATCTACTGACAATGTTAGAAATGTTCACCGAGAATATTTCAGTCAGCAGAGAATCATCTCCAGAAAAATTCAGTAGTAACGAACATTTCTTTTCATTATTCCATCACCTAAAAATGTCAGCAGTGCTCTCTATGCCATCTCTCTTTGTCAAGAATATCTATTCTGTAGGGAGAAAACACTTCACACCAAGTAAATGTTCATGTGTGTGATCTGTTAATGCCATTTTACTTTATCACAACTACACTCTTCAAAGGCCATATACAATATCAAATAGGCTCATTAGAAAACAGTATGTCATTCCTGATTTGCCTCTGCTCATGGAAAAGGTTGAGGATGGGGATTTTTTGTGTGTGTTTTGTATTGGTTTTGGGTTTTTTTCTTTCCACTGGACTCCAGCTTAAAATGAAACGATACTAGAACAGAGGTCAAGAACTTGGAAGAATTCATTCAAGCAGAACCAGGTACAGCTTGATTCAATATCGATATTTCAAATGTTCTGAGATTGTGGTTCAAACTACGAGATAGCAGAATACTGTTTTTATAGCTTTCCATCTGTGAGAAATTATTTCTTAAAGCACTCTATATGAACAATCTAACAGATATTCATTTTTGAGATCATATATTCTGCTAAGTGGGATCTTTTTGATGCACAATCTGGCTGTGATAGTAATTTTAAAACTAGAGAGAGAATTTTAGAGCCATATTCATAAAAATAAATGTTTTTCACAGAAAGTTATTTTTCATGATGTATTAACTCCTCCTTTTCCAGGCATTTGTAGGAAAGTAATGTGCTCGATATTATATACTCATGGAGCAAAGGAAGAATGGATCAATGCAAGAATCATAAGGAGATGATAAAATTTATATTTAACATACCCTTTCTTTTAAAATATTTTCTTGTTTATTTCAGGGCATAAATACAAAGTCTTTGAGTTTGAGAACAGCTAAAACTCTTTGATGGTGCAGCACTAAAAGCATTTTCCATTGATGCTCTTATAAATATGATGCAGCTGTAGCAAATCACATACCTGTTATTTAAGGCATTTTGGAAATGTTGGAAAGCAGTTTCACCTACCCAAAATTCAGGAAAAATCTGAGACTGCCTGTCTTGTCAGGTCAGGTTGGAACCTTGTTTCCTGTGGCCAACAGGACACTATCATGGCCACTGTATCCCATGCCACTATCTTTGATTTCCCAAACCTGATCAGCAGGAACTGATTTAGAGCAGGAACGACTGGTGATGGCCTTGGTTACCAACCTGTAGCCAGGCTTGCCACACACCTTTGGAGCCACAGTGAGGATTCTTAACCCACACTACAAGTGCCACCACACACTTGGTTTAATCTTACCATCCTTTTGCAGTGGTAACAAGTCTCCAGCGGATTTGTAGAAGCCACATTGCTGACCCACACAGCTACTTCAGTCATTTATGTCAGGGCTGAATTTGAGGCTCTGTGTCAGATGTTATGCAGAAGAACATACATGGAACCTGTGGATGAAAGTACTTTTTCCGGTCTTCAACTTTTTCTGGTCTTATAATCCTTGACCCAGTTGAAACACAGAACAGAATTTATGGAGGTGTTAGCAACTGTTGAATTCACCATCACCCTGCTTTCATGGCACTTCTCTCAGCTTTTGAAATATGCTGCAGTGGCACCTGAACTTCCAACCAAGGCTGCTTTGTTCATGTGTGTGTATGGACTGACAGGAAATTCTCATTCTTGCTGTCCCAACAGCCTTGTCCCTTTCAGTTTTGCTTGCTCCAGTTTTATGTGCTGTAAGCATATTCTACAAGAAAAAGATGTGAACTAGAAAGTAAGTGCCAGAGGTTACATCCTGGCTTTACCAAGAGTGTTTGCAGTTCTGCCATGCTGCTTCTTGTGGAATCAGGTTTTTAGCTCAAAGGGATCTGTTAGAGAAATCCAAGTTTCCCCACATATTTTCCCATTGTTTTTTCTTCCTTGTTTGTATTTTTCCCTTCCCCAGGGTGGAATCCAAGTGTAAAGAGACCAACTTCAGTACACATCAAGGATTTTTGGAAGTGTCTCCAGTTAGTCATAGCAGTAGCACTGCCCAAGCTGCTGAATATCAGGAATTACCAGACATTTCTAATAGCTAAGTGTTGACCTGTTCCATGGTAGATGCATTATCAATCCAATGACTCTAGAAGAGCCAGCGTTCCTACATGTGCCCACAACTGTCCTGGGCATCATGAACACATCAGCCTCACAGTGCAGGCATGGAGGGCATGTGGAAGGGTTTGCCAGGTGTCCCTCACCCAGTCAGGAATATATGGCAACCTTACTTATGCAGATGGCTCTCTGAGGAAACAGTGTGACTTGGATGCTTTTTGTGGGTGAGGGATGATTATCAGAATGGTTCAGAAGGAGATCATCATCTGTGGTGTTTTGTGAGGTTACAGGCAATGATTAGGGAAGACTTGCATTTCCTCATTTAGGATTTAATAAGGAAATATATTTGCATATTAGGAAAAAAGTGAAGGCTTTATTTTTTATTTTTTTCCCAAAAGGGAGGAAATACCTAACTCAATAAGCTTTCTCTGTTTATCTGCTCTAAACCTTTCATCTTCCACTTCTGTAGCCTCTCGGAGTTTTCTGATATGAAAGGATAGTGACTAATATGTCTCATGGTGTCTTTTGCTATTTTTCTTCCCTTGCTGCAGGTGCAAGTATTGACTGAAATATCAATTGGCAGTTGTCTGTCACCCACCTCTGTTCTCATGTTCCACACACTTGAACTTTCATATGTTCAAATCTTGAAAGAGTAGAAATCTTGCACATGTTCTAAAGGTGGCAAGTGGCTAAATGGAGGTTTAGCTTTCACCTCCCCTAGTAAAATACTTCCACAGCAGTATCTCTTGACGACAAGGACTATTTCATCTGCAGTTTTGGGTTTTGGTAGCTGTCTTGACCTGGAAAATGCAGTTCTTAATGGTCCTTGGACACTTTAAAATAAAAGCAAAACATCAACAGTAAATTCTAATAGCAAACACTATAGCAAACAGTTAAGAACAAAAGCAATAGTGAATGAAAGGATCAGTTCAGAGGAAGGAAATCCTTGAGATGCTTATATTGTTACAGGTGAGAGTGGCTCTTCAGGCCATAGAAGCTCTCCACTGCTGTTCTGTTAAACCCCAGTTCTGATGGCTCTCATTCAGAAAAAAAAAATTATATGGACATACCAGAGATTTGATAAGGGTTCTCTGATAATGGGGTTCATATACTGATGTTCATCCTTTTTCTCTCTGTCTAAAGACTCTTCATCTTGTGAGCATGGAGAGGGGCCTCAGAGGGTGCCTGCTGTATGCAAACATAAAAATGGCAGCAGCTTGGGTGTGGGGTGGGCTGGGGGGGCTGAACATGGGCATGGCATTAAGCCCCAGGTCATTTTTGTAATTTAAAATTATGAGATCAGCAAACTCCTTGAAGGAATAACTCCCTCAGACAGCAGAGGAGGATTCCCCTGACATAGTCCCAACAATGGCAGCATTACTGGGTACTAGGGCCTCTTTCAGCAGAAGAAAAAGATCCATTTTGAAATGCATGGGGAGACCTTTGATATTTCTCCTTCTCCAGATGACCAGACATCTGGAGAAAATCAGTACAAGTCAGCTTAGATCCAACTGTGAAACCCTTCATATGGGTCTCCATGACAGGAATCGCTGAAACTTCTAAACTGAAGAGTCTGCTTTGTTCAGTCTGAGAATAGAAATGAGCCAGGACTGAATAGCAGCACAGTGAAAGAGGCTTTGTACATCTCAGAAAAGAGCAAATAAGATGGAGTGTGTTTTGTACAAACATTCAGCTCTGGAGATGTTTGCTCCAGCCTCTAACCCTCCATTATGGAGAATTGCAGGGCTTTGCAATGTTACTACAAGTGCAATGTATGTTTGCACTGACATTTTCCAATGGGGGGTATTAAAAATTGAAAGAAATTAGCAACTCATATGTGGCTTATAACTTCAAACATTTTGACAGGATAAATACATGCAGAGTCCTTAGCAATGCTGTGCAGTATTTTTTTAAAATTTATACTCCCTAATGTACTCGTAAGCAGGGGGAGTTCAAACAGCAATCAGCCAAAACTCAATAGGTACACTCCATCTGAAAAGATTTTCCTTATAGTTGCCCTCCAAGCAGCATAATTTTTCATACTACTTGAAGCTGATTTAAGTGTTGGGTCTGTGCCAATTATTTGTTAAGCCTTCTGTCTTTATTTTATAGCTTCTATGATACAACTGACCAGCTCATGGAAACATCTGTTGCAGGCAAAGGCAAAGAATAATAGAGTTCTACCAATGTTTAAATGATCACTTTGTCCCTTTTCTGCCATCATTACCTCTGAGGGTGGCCTCAAATGCAGATTACGCTATTCTGAAACGTCATTTTGTTCATTTTGTAGAGGTGGGAATGTATTGCTCATTTAATCTAAGTTGATCTTTTTTATCTAAGTGTACAATTAAATTTACAATATTTGATGGAGATCTGGGTGGCTTATAGCACCAACCTCTCACTTCTAAGCATAAAGTTCAGCCAGAGGTCTTGCATAATAGGAGTTTTCGGGGATTTTAGAAAAGTCCCCACTGGAGTGTTATCTACAACACAAACAGCTATATATCATTTGGCAATTCAGGACAAAATTTGATTAGGAGACACTTTATTCTAGCTAATTTTAACATGTCGAAGAGTGTTCTCCCCTTGCACAGCAGTTATTTCTGGCAAGACCTGGAATTGTTAATGATAAAGAGGAGATTTGCCTTACTACTAGCCTTCGAGCCTATCAAATTTGGCACTTCTCTTAACAAATCTATAGCATGATATTTCACCTAAAACATTTTATTGAAAGGTGACTGATCCAGTGCCAAGGAGATCTGAATCTCTTTCTCAGAAACAATCCTTTGGCTTTCATTATGTTTTATAGGTTTTATTTAACCCAACACTGCCTAGTGCCTTCAGTGCCATATTTTCTAAACACCTTGTAAGGAACAGGGTCCCTTCTTCAGAAAAACTATTGCACATTTTAATAATGGGCTTCATTTTGCCTAAGTTTGTGTCATAATTGTCTAAGCAAGTTCCTCCTCTAGTAAATGGAAGGGCCAACCTCTAGTGAGGGACTCCCATACCAACTTCCTGCAAAAATGCTCTCTTCAAGGTTGTCTGTTCACGGTGGTTATAACCTTAAATGCTGGAAACATTCAAAGTTTGAAAACAGTTCAAAAATCTATTACACCAAAGAAGACACTGCTTGTCAAACAGAATTTTCAAGAGAACATGCTTTTCAAAGACCCATTCAAATACACATACCTTCAAATCAACAAAATTCTCCTAAACTATAAAATTCAGACAAAATTTTCCTTTTCAAGGACTTGCTTGAGGAGAAACAAAAGTCTGTGGAGCATTACACTGTGGTGAACTTCCCCCATTTTCTGGTTGCAAAGGAACTTTCTGCCAAGCAATGTCCCAGAGACTTATTTAAGCAGAATTCAAGTTAAATTGTGTGAGCAAAGGTGGGAGCAAGATTTTGCTTGGTATGTTTCAACCACCTAAAATTCCTGCACTTCTTCTCACTGCTTTTGCTAATTATGAGCTGTATGCCAACTTTCTAATGATATTTTGAAGTGTTTTAAATCAGATGTTAAAACCTTGGGACCTGTGAAGTCCTGCAGAACTACAGTGTCTCTTCCCTGCGCACCTGCTGCTGTAAAAAAGGCAACTAAAGCCCTAATCCTTCAGCAAAATGTTTCCATGCTTTTTTCCAATGTTGTTGTCCCCTCTCTTTTCCTCTGTCTGTTCAGTCTAAGTCCTTCACCTTTTACCTTCCAAGCCTTTAGCTATATGGCAGTTTATAGCACACATTTAACCGTCGGCTTTGCTATTAGCTATTTATAGGATACCTTTTATTTTTTTGTGGAAATGTATTTCCCAGCTTCTTGTTTTAAATAGCCTATTATTCATTGAGTTAGATGAGTCTTTAATTTAGTTTTCTCCTGAGAAGTAGTTAATGTTTTTCTGTTGGTTTTTAGCTGATATCTATAATAATGGAAATACAATTTGTTTCCTGAAGATTTGGTTCTAAATGTCTTCTTTTCTGTTTCCTCTAGTTCTGTCTGCATATATTATCATATTGAACCTCATATTTAGATGAACTGCCCAAGATGTGTCTGTCAATTGACAGAAGCTCCACAACCATAAGTTCTTCTAAAAGAGCAGTCCAGTTTTAGAGGAGTTCAAGAGATGGTTGAATGTCTCCGTTATGAAGTGCCTTAAACCATTGTAAATGTAGCTTTCTAAACAGAGAAGGGAGAGCTTTTTTAGTACCTCCACCCAGAAACATGTAAACAGCCTGAGGTGGCCATGTGATGCCTGATCCATCATCACTGGACGAGCCACAATACCGAAACAGCAGGTAGGTTTGGAAGGGCTATTGAATAAGAGAGGACAATAGGAAGCTGAGGATTATGGAAAAGGTGCACAGGACAAAACTTTTGGGAAAACCAAATTTTTTTTTAGCTCTACTGTCATGAAAAAAACTGTTTACTGTAACTGTGTCTTCTAAAGAGCTGTTACTTGCTGCTACTTACTTTCCTGTTTCCTTATTTTTATATTCTTGTCATATCTCATCTTCTCCGTCTGCGATGTACTTTCCTACTCATATAGTCATATAAAGTCTAATATATGCTAAAACCAGACATGGATAATGATTTGTTTTCTTTTTTATATATAAGAGTGATGGGGGAGGAGGGAAATTCTTAGCTTGCAAAAGAACCAGATGAGTTTACCAAAGCTGACCGTCCATTCCCAGCCAGCCTGGGGACATTGTATTCAAACAAACTCTTCCAATATTTCACAAAGCCAATTCCTTGACCATTGAGGTTTTACTATCCCACTAAAGAAAAAACACCTCCCTTTCACTGGTTTCCTCATCTCTACCAGTATAAAATTCAATTTTGCACATTGATAAAATAGAGGTTTTTTTCCTTTTTTCTGCAGAAAAGATACAGAAGGCACATAAATGGCTGCAGACACTAAGCCTTTTACAGCATCATAGTGTGAAGCTTCATTACATTCAGATGACTGACCTGTGCAAGAGAGCACTCAGAGGTAACTTCTAATTTGCTTTGGTGGTCAGCATTGTGAAACAAACTTTGGGCCAGATGGCTTGTTTGTCAGATCAACACGTTAGGAAAAACTTTTTAGAAAAAACAGTCGTAATATAAGGAGAAGGAAACAGAGGCAGGAGCAAAATTCAGTATTATTTCAAGAAAGATGGGACTGAATATTGATAATCACTTGCAAAAGATACAGCAAAAACTTCATAGCAGAAACATCCACTTCAAACAGAGACTGGAAGTCAGCCAAACCCCCTAACCTGTCGGCGACAAATCATGGTTGTGTAAGACATCCTCCAAATCATAGCAGAAACTAAAGAGGGGAGGGAGCAGAGCAGATGTTTGGAGGTCATTAACAGGAGCTCAGTTTTCCTTGCCTGGTGGCTACCTCTAGAGATATCTGATTCCCAGAAATTTCCTTGACCTCCAAACATCTGCTCTCTTCTCCTGTTTTCTTTACATCCGTACTGCAGAGAGCCTCATGCAGTCATAACCTTTCCAGTCCTTTCTTATAAAATATTTGTATCTCACTCCCCTAAATCATGAAGAAAAATATTTAACAGGTCTGGGCCTATCATCATTCATGGTAGGACCTTCATGTTCATTGCAGTTGATGCTAAACTGTACTACTTGGCACTTCTTCTTTCCTTGCGTGCTGTGAATGTACACATAAACTGTACAAATAAGCTGGGCTAGAGTATTTTATTCTTTTGATTTGAACACTTAAACACTTTCCTTGTATTCTATACTTTGCCATTTCTTTATCAGCTGCTCTTTGTCAAGTCCTCAGACTCCATGAGAACTAGACATGCCCGAGACAGCTTTATTACTTTGTGAAACATGGGGGCCAAACACATATTTCCAAGTATGATTGCTACTAATTTTCTTCCCTCTAATGGTCAAGCATATCTAGGGAAAGTTGTTGTGTACAGTGAGCTCTGGTATTGCTCAGGAGTCCATTATCTGTAGCCATTTACAATGTTTTCCCCCAGGACAATGATAGCCAAAGTCATTCTTCCGTTTTGGATGAGTAGTACGGTATTTGTGCCCTTTTTTATTTTTTTTAATTTTCCCATACCTCCCAATTTTAATTAAAATAAAAGATAGATTACATGTGCTACAATAAGCTTCCTTGCTAATCTTCTCATATCCCTCAGCACTCATGTCTAGCAGATAGTAAATTCCTTGTGTGATCACATATTCTAAACATCTCCTGCTTATTAATATAAGTTTCTAGAGTAAATATTTTCTCTATATTATCTAGTTTACTAAGAAGTTTTTTTTTTTTTTTAATTCTTTTTTACTGAAGTGTTTTGTTAAACTGTTTCTCAGAAAGCTCTTGGTACCCCAGACATTTTGAAGTCATTGTTCTCTGTTCCTTTGCTCACATCCTTGCCAAGATAAGTGGTTTTTGGACTAAGGAACTGATTTTTCATCATGACAATCAATACACCTGCATCTAGAGAGGGACCAAGTCCCTTTTGCATTATTGGATCCATGGGAAAACCTTGGGAGTTTAGAAGTGAAAAGGACCTTGGAATTTATAACAACAATCTGTGCAGAGGAGCCTAACTCAGAGAGAATATGGAGAGAGCTCAACAGTCAGCAGCCATCACCAGCCTTCAGGCTATTTTGTGGTTTCCTCCTTCCTCTCTCACTCTGTTGATGTCCCTGGGGGTTCTCTCTGTGGCTGCATTTTCTTTTCCTTGCTATTCCTTAATACTGTTAAATGGTCATGTGCCCTTTTTTACCACCTCAGTGCTGAAATCTCATCAAATTTCTGTCTGCCCCTTGCATTTTGGTTCCTGCCCTCACTTCTTGGGATGGTCATGCTTATGTTAAGAGCTGTGCTGACACTGAGGAAGAAAGTTCCTCCTGAAGGAACTAGTGTGTAGTTTGGGCAGGCAAGTTTTGACTACGCACTCCACTCCATCTTCCTGTGGGCAAGCCCTAGGATCAACCTACCCTAATGAGCGGGAGTTGTCCACTTTCACAGGGATGAACATGTGCAGACATCCTTCTGGAGGAGAAATGATGGTTTGAAGCTGAATTTAAAGTCTTTTGAACTTTTTGGATGCTCTGGACCTGGACTGAGCAGTGTCAGTGTTAGCTCCTACTTTCTAGGGAGATAATCCCTTTCTCCCTGGTGGGAGCAAAGCCCATACTCCCTTCAAGGTCCAGACTCATCCTGCCAAGAAGGTTTACTGTGGTTTATGTGTCTTGAGCTAAATGCATAGATGATGCACAAGCTCCAGCTGGCACAGAAAAAGAACAAGTCCCATCTCTATGGCTCAGGCCACCACAAACACATCATTCTGTATTCACATCCCTCTGGTGCTTCCCATAAGCTTCCACCAGCAGTCTGATGACACAGTCCTAATTTCAGGGAAAATAATGGCTCAGGTGCCAGCTACACCAGACTGGGGTTTGATCTGTAAATGACTATGAAAGCTGCACTCCTCTGGGACAATGGACTTTCAGACTTGCTGATAAAAGTGTAACAATATCCAGGAAAAAGGAGATTAAGTCAACCTAGTCTGAAAAAGAAGCAAGTTCCTAGCTGTTAACGGTAATTAAACATGGGAGCACTTTACCACAGAAGACCACAGACTTAAGTAAGCTTAGGTATGTTTCTGAAAACCATGACGGTCTGGCACCTCTGGCAGCAAAATGAGTTGGGCCTAGGTCTGCAAAGGGAAGGAGGAAGGCTTGCAAGATCCTGGTCTTTGCTAGTCTTGAGCTTTAGGAGCTGGTCTTGCCATTCCTTGTCACTGTGAGGAGGGCAAGGAGTCTCACGTTTGCCTTTCTTCATTAAGACAACAATTATATGAATCTTAAGTTTCTGAGCAGCAGCCATCAAAATACTGCCTGATAGGTTATGATCCAGATGAAAGCTGGGAATTTTGCAATTTTGTTTATGCTCTGAAGAAGTGAGGGGTCTGGCCTTTCCCTATGGTGACCTTGTCTTATGTCAACCTGAGTTAGCTTTAACCAGATAGCTCCAGGGCTGCAGCAGCACAGAGCTTATGAAAAGTTTTTGGAACCCTGGTAAGCACTTGGTTAGCATGGACAGAGTTCCAGGCTAGCAGGAGACTGCTGAGACAGGACAGAGCAGCACGCTAAGATGGTGAAGCAAGCATTTGGGAAAAGCTTGGCTGTTTAGCTCACAGAGATGGGCTCCTCTGTGCACTAAGGTGATGAAAGGATTTTCATTTTTATCAGACTGGTAGGATTTCAGGACATATATTTTCTCTTTCTCTTCTCTGTGGTACTGGTTTTCCCACCAGAACATTTGAACATATCCTGCCTAGTCATGTCTCCACAGTACAGGGACCTCCTGGCTGAGGCCAGTCTCTGCTTGCAGTCATTTCTTGCATCAGTCTTTGAGCAAGACACATGCAACTGTCTGAATGGACTGGAGCACCAAAGAGAACAAAGTTAATCTTTACATGGTTTCTTCTGCCTTAAGTTTTATAGAACGAAGAAAGCTACGGCTAAGTCACGATTAGCAATCAAAGGAGACATTTTTTAATCAAAGGTTGGCACTACTCTATATTCAGTGGGTTTGGGATGTTTCTTTTGCATTTGTCCTCCTTCTCTGCCTTTGGAGGTCAGGGGACTGTTTACTGAAAGGATGGTTTGGACAGAGGCTGTGTTTTGGGGTGTTATCTGTGAGGGAGGCAGAAGGAGTCTGGCTGTGCTGCACACCAGGGTGCTGGCTGGAAGTGCTGGTGAGCTGTGTGAGTGATAATGGGGTCAGGGAATGGCTCTGAAAAGTTCTGTGGTTTGGAGGGGCCAGGGAAACAAGGTAAAATAACAACTACATGTGATGTGCTAAATTATGAGGCCAGCAGAGAGAGTCAGAGAAAGAGGAATGTCTAGGGAGTATGGGAGGGAGCATAGAATTCCCTGGAGGAGTCCTGTAAGCAGAGGGAATCTGATACTTTTTCTGGATTAAGGTGGGAACAGATGTAGGAGGACTGACACTGACATCTTGAAGTCACTCAGTGTATTGGGTGAAGGATAGAAGTTAAGAATTTGGGTTTCTTGCTGTGGGCAGCCATGAAGCGTTTGTCCATCTGGGAACTACAACGAAAGACTAGGAAAGACCTCATTAAGGGGTGTAGACACACCAAAAATATTTTCCCTCTCCCTTTCAGCTACAATGGGCTTTGTGCACATGACAACTTCAGCATTCTTCTCACTATATTCGGGTGGGACAACTGTTCCCAAAAGCTTGGGTGGACTCTGTCAGTCTTCAGGTAAATCTGGAAACTAAAATTAGAATTTAGACTCTTTCATCTGTTCCCAAAGTCACACTAAAACCTACACTTTAATCAAGAAGTAGCTGTTATAGAGATACAGCAATTCCTGAAGACCCCTTTAGATAAAATTTCTGATGTTAAAAGATATGGAAACAAATTCTCAAAACTGAGTGACTCTACAGAAACTGTAGTTCTCCATTTTTATATTACTGTGGGTATACGATATTTTTTCTGGTTTAGGCACTGTCATTTCTTCCCCCACTCTGTCTCTGTCACTTCTTGCTCATTTCTCTCTCTACAACATCCCAAATATTGTCCTCTCATTCAGAGTATCCAAGATCTAATCATCTTCTCTTTATTATAGCAACTTCTATGTTACCTCCTTTCTTGCATAAAAAATATAGTCTCAGGAACTGATCTAGCTTTGTATTGAGGTGCATGCATCCCCTCCTGATTTGTTTCTAAGTTAATTCAGCTTTAAAAGCTGTACAAGGTAGGTCTTGTTCTGCATCATCTTCAGCCAGGCACTGTTTGGCCTTATCAGATTGCTTTTCTTCACCATCTTGTCCATGTATACATTTGTCTTCCTTCAGCTTCTCCACTGTGTATTCTTCTTCGTATGCCTTCAATGGGATCCATCAACTTCAGCCCTTTCAAAATTATGGTATTGGTTTTTTTCCTGCCAGCACAAGCTCAAGCCAGAGCAACCAGTAACACTTCCCTCTGATGGCTA
This sequence comes from Erpornis zantholeuca, assembly GCA_013400515.1. Lineage (NCBI taxonomy): Eukaryota > Metazoa > Chordata > Aves > Passeriformes > Timaliidae > Erpornis > Erpornis zantholeuca. The sequence continues at coordinate 103,872 of VZTN01006675.1, forward strand.
CATTCTGCATTATTAATGTGTACTGTTTAACTTGCCCATTTGTATTGCAACTAACTCTTCATGCCAGCACATAAGCCTCTCTGGATAAACAGATAGTCCCAGAATACACAAGGGAACTCAAAGCCCTCATTAAAAAAAATGAAATTGTTGTGTTCAAAAGAATGAACCCAGCAAATTAGGTCCTACAAAATCCAACTTTCTGAGCAAAGTTCCCCAGATGATTCATTTTTTTAAAATCACAGTACTTTATGTTATGAAATGTCTCAAGTCTTCGAGTTTTCCCTTTAGCCACCATTATGTCATATTTCAAATTCCTGGACTCTTATTTAAGTCTTCAATAAGTTATAATGTTATTTTGAGTTTGTAACACTTTTCCCAAATATACAGTGAACATAAATCAAATATTCATCATATAGTCATGGCTCAAGTATAAAACATTCCAGACAGGTTTAGATCAACGGCTCAGTGTAGAAGTGGACACCAAAGATGAGTGACACTCCTCAGGGGTTGGTGCTGGGATGGGAGCTGTTTAACACCTCTTTTTTGGTGACATGGACTGTGGAACTGAATGTACTCAGCAAGTTTGCTGATGCCACCAAGCTACAAGGAGCAGGCAACACACCGGAGGGAAGGTTCAGAGGGACCTAGACAGGCTTGAGAGGCAGGTCTGAACTTCAACCTCATGAACTTCAACAGAGCCAAGAGCCAGGTCCTGCACCTGGGCTGGGGCAATCCCAAGCACAAACACAGACTGGGTGGAAAATGGGTTGAGAGCAGCCCTGAGGAGAAGGACTTGTGGGTGTTGGTTGATAAGAAGCTCATCATGTGTGCTTGCAGCCCAGACAGCCAAACATGTCCTGGGCTGCATCGAAAGAAGTGTGGCCGGCAGGCTGAGGGAGATGGTTCCTCACCTCTACTCTGCTCTTTTGAGTACTGCATCCATCTGTGGGGCTGAGCATAAGAAGGACGTGGACCTGTTGGAGGAGGTCCAAAGGAGTGGCCATGACGATGATCAGGGGAGCTCTATGCTCCCTCCCATACTCCGCAGGAGCACCTGTGCTATGAATAGGCTGAGAGAGCTGGGGTCATCCAGCCTGGAGAGGAGAAGGTTCCAAGGAGACCTTACAGCAGCCTTGCCCTGGTTGGTAGCTACAATGCATGGGAATTCTAGGTCTCTAAGGATGCCAGGAATCTGTTCCCTTTGAAGCAGAAATTCTCTCTGTCCACCACAGCTATATTCTGTATTGTATGTATACAGCCCAGTGCAAAGCCACTGGTATCATCACTGGAACAGCATGTGGAGATAAAAAGAAAAATAAATTCATCCTCTGCATCCAGAAATACAGATTTTCTCCACAAAGGGGTTATTTCTATTACTTTTTCTGTATTTAACATAAGCACCACGACTGCAACCACATATGAGCAAACATTCCAGCAGCACTTGGAGCAAGGGAAAAAGGATGGATGTACTCCAAAGGTCACATTTGCACCAAACACACCCAGCTGCGTGCATTTGAAACATCCAGTTAGTATGCGGATCACCTCATAGCGTGTCACACACACATGACTTCTCCAAGAGACACATCCAAAGTACTCAGGAAGTCAAGTCGCATTTCTGCCATGTCATTTACTGCTTTAATTTGCATGGAGTTTCTTTGACCAGGTCAAGTACGGCAGGTACCGAAGATCTCCATCCATTTTATTTTTTCTACTAAATTCTGGGATTTTTTTGTCCAGAATCCTGAAGGGTGAAAATTTCTCTCTGCAGATTTTTCATCTCGGCACTGGGGAGCTGAGACTTCTCAGCTGTGCCTACAAGCATAGATTAAAAAGATGGAGTCGGTGGGAAACCTCTGCATCGGTGGGAGCACTCAGATTTCAAGCACACAGAGCAGGACCAAGGTGGTATAACACCTCTTCTCTGCTCTGCTTCATTTCCTATTTCCACACATTCTTCACCCAGCTCCAGTCCCTTTTATTTCACATTCTTGAGGTGACATGAGATGACGCAGTGACATAGCATGATTAATGTGAACTTGTGGGTAAGGAATGAAATGGGACTTCCATTGGCCCGTGTGCACCCTCCTTTTCCACTAGCTCTGCAGTCCTGGATCTTGGTGTGGTTGCAGTGCTTGGGTGCTTAAAAGCTACAGGAAACTGGGAAAGCCGAAAAGCCATCGGAGCACTCTATTTAGAGTATTTAGTATCTCTGGTATCTGCAAGCAGCCTTCACTCATCCTTAGAGGAAAGATATAAGAATGTTCTTTGTTTGGTTTCACCTGTCAAGGAATTTCAGGATCCTGGCTTGTATACACAGACCTATAGTAAATCATAATTTACCTTGCTATGTATTTAAATGCATTCATATTGATACACACTTGTAAAACTATGTTTGTACCTCCAAGTACATATTCTCTACATGTTAAATATGTGCTGAGCATACATTTAATGGAAATTTGATTTGAATGTTTGATGAATAAAGTTAAAATACCCAATTTCTGCACTAGAAAGAAGAAAAAAGGAAGGCAGACAGAACAGACTACTTGGCTGTACTCACCTAAGAAAAAACTTCAGTATTCGCCTTGATTTCAAGGCCAGATGGAACCAGTCATGATCCTTCAGGCTGATTTCCTGGGAAATGTCAACATTATGTTCATAACTCCAGGTCGAACTATTGAGTATGAATGCAGAAAAGCAGGAGGAGCATTCCTTGCATTGCTGGGAGGCAGGAGATAGGCTTGTCTCAGGTGAGCCATGGAGAAAAAGTAATAAAAGCCCATATGATAACTGTGTTACTCAGAAAACAAGCAGAACAATGTAAGCTGGCAGAGGTTTGCTTTGTACATGCTCCAAGCTCCAAATGACCAGCATAGGAGGAGCCAGCACATCTTAAAACCATCTTTCTCTACCATACTATGTGTTTAGCTCCCTAGGTAAGATAAATAGGGAAAGACAAAAGTATGTAGGAGTATGATGGGGACTTCGGGAAATTCAATCTTAATGAAATAAAGAAAAATCCAGCCAGGGAAGAGAATGAAAAGAAGCAAAACAACTCAAACCACATCTTTGAAAAGGTAATGGTAGTTAATCTATTTTTGTTCTGTTCAAGAAAAGTGATGATATGATGGTCTAGATTAAAGCACAGAGATTACAATAGGCTTACACTGGAGCCCCCAGTTATAGAAATATCTATAGGTGGGAAAGCACCTTAAGTTTTTGGGGACTCCTGAGCTGCTGGAGGTGGTGGAAGCCATGTGCCTGTTGGGAAGCATGGGAGTGGCAGGGAGATGGAGAGCAGAGCAACTCTGGACTGGCTCCTGTGTTAGTGGGTTGCCAAAGAAGCTCCTTGCACCAGGGCTGTGGGCTGGAGGCCACACGACCACTCCACCTCACAGCATCCAGATTCAGTCTGGCCGTGGGGTGCCTCCGGGAGCCATCTCTGACACGTGCTTTTCTGCACTCTGGCACCAGCCTGAGGTGAGGCAGCAACAACCTCCCCATCAGGGCACTAGCTCTCTGTGCTCAAAAATTTCCCTGTGATGCCATGAAGTTGGAAAGCACTAGTGAAGGCAATAAAACCTGGGGTATGTTTACTGGGATGTGTGTGGCAGGCCAGCTTATATGTGATATTTGGTGTCTTGAGCTTGCCTTCAACCATGTCCCAAGACATATGGCCCATCTACTGGGCTTTCTTCTTGCCTCCTCTGCAAAATCAGCTTTTCTAAAATGTTTGCAGTTTGCCTGGGGAGGAAGGAATGATGGGATGAATGAACTAAAACTCGCAGCTGGGTAATGCCTTTAAAAGTGACCTTCAATCAGTTTCTTAAAGAGAAAAAACACTGTCTCTTCTCTGCATTTTCTTGAAAAGCCAGTGACTACCATTTATGCCTCAGATACATTTTTCCTGCTGATAAAACTCTTTAAGATTTATCTCTAAGTGCCAGCATTCTATGTCTAAGTATTGATTATGCAAAGACCAAATATAGGGCAAGCAGAGGAGAAGTATTTAATGTTCAGGGAATAGGAGTGGTTTAAGGGTTTTTTTAGTAATAGTTCATTAAGAAAAAGTGGAGTACAAGAAGAGTATGTTAGAGAGCAGACAGGGAATTTGAAGTGAGGTAAGTGAAAGGCGCATGATAATTTACTGCCTCATTCTGCAGAGTACCACATGGATGTCATCAGCATGTATGGATAGCTTAGGCCATGGATGTGCTAATGATGGCTTATGGCATCCCTGTCTGTTCATCCTCTCTTGCCTGTTGCTTCTCTCTGCTTTCAGATTATGCTGACAAAACGGTTCTTGCAGCAACACAAGATCAGGTGAGGGGTCTGGATTTGCAAAATACCTTCTTTTCCTTAAAAAAAAAAAAAATTAAAAGCTTTTTCTTCAAGCCATTTTCCTGACGTGTTTCACAGCCTTTCCCCACAAACAGCTGTCCTGGCAAAGCTACAGGGGCACTGTACAGCAGCTTGGAAAACAGGAGAAGAGCAGGGGATGGAATGAAACAGGAATACCTCCGGCCATTACTGCCACTGGGGACAAGACACTGCAGAGCTGCAGCCTTACATTCTGCTTCTAGCTTGGCTCAGACTCCTAGTGGGACTCTGGGAAGTTACTTGGCACTCCTGTACCTCAGTACCTTGATTTCTTATGCTGTAAAATGGAATCACCAGTGGCTGCCCAGCCTGGTGAAGATCTGAGCTGCACATGAGGCGTTCTCTGTGAATGTGTGCAGGATATGCTGTGTTGCACATGCATAAATTACATGTAAATTATGTGCTCTTTCAAATATACCTGCAGATACAGCTTCTTTCCTATGGACATTTTTTTGTGTCAGAAGCAGGCTTGTGGCCAGAAGCGAACAGGATTACTTCTCTGGGAATATTGTCCAGTTGCTAATTTCACTACCGGAACTGTGTTGCTGCACAATCTGGCCTCCTTCCACAACAGCCTCCATTGAAAATAAAGGGGACTGATGAGCCTGTGGATAATGGTAAACATATGGAATGCAGGCAGTGCTATACATTAAAAGCCAGATCACATTAAAAGGTATTTGAGTTGTTGGCAGCATAAGATCAGTGTAGGAAACATCATCTAACAGAGAAATCTCATACCAAAAGGTTTCATACTCTGACAGCATTTGGCATTTTTCTTTCACTCAACAAAAAATTAAAATAAAAAAAGACTAATTCAAAGCAAGGGTAAAACCGTTAAGTCCCAAATTAGTTTGTCATAACTGCAAAAAATCTCTGGTTTTGTTTATGTTGGAAAGTGGTTTCATTTCTGACTAGGTCACTTGATTTTCTTTTGAGTGTACATGAGACCTTTGACTCCTCAGAGGACACAAGAGACAAATTGAGTAATGTGATGTCATTGCCTCATTGCCTTGAAGAGTTCTCATAACACTAAATATATTAGTCACTCGCCTTGCCAGTACCAAGAGGGTAGAAAAAAATCCAACAAGATGATGGTGTTATGTAGATGGACAAAAATAATTGTTCCCTGAGATAAATGTAATCTTCTCTCCCTTATTTCCATCTTTTTCTGTGAAGCCCATGAAACCATGTTTCAGCTAGGTGGTATTTCTCACCCAAAGATTTGTCTTCTCTTTGCTGTTTCCATTTTACATACAAAACCACCAGAATTTTGTAATCAGAGATATATTAACATCCATTAAAATTAAATAGTCTAAAAACATGACTTTCACTTTTTACTGGGACTGGGGATTGTTCAGCCTCAGGAAGTTACAAGAGGCTGGATATTTGGGAGAAATGTGTTGCTGGGCATTGCTGGGGTTTTCTCTTGCTGAGTGGGGGAGGTATGAAGGAAGGTATGGTTATACTTAGCAAGTACCTGTTCACACGACGACAGACCATTCATTTTTACAAGAAGCAAAGAAAGCTGCATGATTCCTGTTTCTCTTTATAAAGAAAGTCTAGGTGTCAGATCATTGCTCCAGTGAAGTGCAGTGTTGGATTTCAAATACTTATCTGTTGGGTAATGACAGCATATTCTCACATGGGATGCCAATAAATATAAAGATGCAGAATGTTCCTCCCTTTAAGTTTTCATAGCTAGCACTCAGAAAAATGAGTAATTTTCCATACTGACATTGGGATTACTTCAAGCAGATTTTTTGAGTGACTTTTGCTCCTGTTTTTAATGCCACCAATTTTCTTGTGCAAGTTATTTTCAGTTTTATCATGTGTTATTTTCTGTTTTATTGTATGTAACACAAAATTAGTAATGGAGATTGTGGAAATTGTGCTGGGATTCATAGTAAAGAAACTATTTTTTTAAAAACTCAGATATTTATCAGAATGTGTAGATGGCTAAAAACTACCCTAAAGTATAATTAGCCATTTGATAATTCTACAAGCAATTCAATATGTCAGGACTTTTTTTCAGGGACTTTTGAGGGAAAGAAATCAGCTGCACATAATTGCACATGATATGCAAACTGTTGTCCAGTGAATAAATTATGGTTATAAGATCCCAGTTTCTGACAGGCCTAAAAGTTAAATAAAAGGTTGGTCAACCCTTCTCAAAATCTCTACAGTATAAATCAGCGTGAAGCACTTCTTTGGTTTTACTGAGTCACTAGTGGAAAAATACCTTAAAAACCCTGCCTTGAAAGCCTCATACTGACTCTCTCAGTACTTCAATGTCCGTGCTTAGGTGAGAAGTGAGGTGATTTGACACAACTATGACTGCATTCAGAGGTATGTATTGTTCAGAACAGACAATTCTTAGAGACTTAAACCAGTGAGGAATTAACTCCTTCAGCCAGAGCTGGTGCCAGGCTGTTTAGGCTGTTATTTGGCCTTCCTGACTGCCATAGGAGTTAGGAATGTAAGTGTCTGTAACCCTGGTGCCCCAAAGCATCAAAGGGCCAGTTCTCAAAAGGTCGCCTAGCCTTGGTGCCCTTCCCACTTCGCTGCTGCGAGATCCAAGAAACAGCCACTATTGGCAAAGGAACTTGTTCCAGCTCATCACCTGTAGTGAGCCACAAAGCTAAGAACAGATGAATCACTGAGATTGCTAAGTAATGAAATCACTGGTCTTGGACAGAGGCTCCAGATGGCTCAGAAAGCAAATGTCCCATTTTGGGTTGCCAAAAGAACGTCATCCAGGTGCCCTGTTCCATATGTTGCTGGTTCCCAGCTGAATGCCAAGCCCAGTGCTTCACTTCTGATTTTTAAATCCCTTTGCAGAACCAGTCAAAGGGGCTGTTTCATTCATATTTTCTGCTTTATTAAATTGGCTGAGTGTAGGGGTGATTCATCTTCCATTTAAACATTCTTATCCCTCTGCAGTTCACCTAGGAAAAGGCATAGTGTAAGTAAAGATAAAAGCCTCCAAGTACGAGATGGTTTTGTTGGGCTGATGGGATGCCCAGCCCTGGGTTCTGTGCAGCATGAGAGCACGGCAGGGGAGCAGGCCAGCTTGCAGGCCAACGCAGTGTTTGGCATCCTAGACTGTAGTCTATTCAGCATTTCCCAGATTCTCTTTCTGGAGTCATGTTTGTTGGCTGCACGAGAAGGTTTTATAATGCTGTATAGCAAAACAGCAGATGTGAGTAGTCGCACAGCAGCCTAAGGACCTTCTACAATCTTTGCTGAAGAGCTGTAAATACTGGCTGTCTGAATAAATTCCAGTGGCAATTTGGAAAAAGTCAATGGTGACTCCTGTTTATATTATTTAGATCATTATTTACCAGAATTACACAGTTCTACCAATGCATAAAATAATGTGTCATTATGTTGAAAAATGCTGTAAAGGCTTCTCAGTTCAACTGTTTCAGTGTTCCTCATTTTCTTAACTTTTATCTGTATTATACTGCATATTTCCACTGTCACAAGAAAGTGTTTTATCTTCTCATTCCCAAAGCCAAACCAAGAACTACATCCCCTAATGTGTTTTGTTTGGGCGATGGGATAGAAGTCACCAGCCAGCTTTCGGTTGGGGAGGTCATGGGCCAGCTTTTGTTGCACAAGAATACATTGAAATTCAAAGTTATTCTACTGTGGTCTGTGGCATTTCACCACTGTAATAATGCAAAACTTGACCTTTTATGTCCTCTTTGCAGGACATGAGAAGAGTGTTCCACTCCCTGAGTCTTGAGCGTGGGTTGCTTTTTGAGCTGAGGGAGACACAGGATTAGGTTCCTGTGGCTCAAGAGCTCTCCTCCATCTCTGACATCTGTATGGTCAAGGCGAGCTCTACTGGGGGAAGCAATTGCCAAAGGGAATTGGGAAATTGCAGTTGATGTTATGGAAGCGTCTAAGCTCATGGATAAAAGCAGTGTTACCAGAAGAAAAGCTTGCTTTCCTTCTAAAGTCTTAGGTGAAAAGGCACATCAGACTTAGAGAAAATAAAAAAGGCTCAAGTGTCCATGAGCAGCAAGACAAAAAACAGACATCAGCCCTATACTTATGCCAGCTATTTTATTTTGGTCAAATATTTTTCTTACAAGAGGCAGTTGAAGAGATCAAGAGAAATAAGAAAATTTCATTTTGTCTGAGGAGTCCTGTCTATCCCCAAGGAGAAAGGTCTGGGCATAGACTTAGACTGGCTGGGAAATACAGCAAAAGTGAATGCCAAACACCCCCGATATGAGTTTGGAGAGAATACCTGTGCCCTGAACCAAGATTGGATGGAGAAATTAATTTTAACTGTGTGCATCCATCCCAGACATTTTAACCAGGGCTCAAAGCACAAGGATAATATTATCCTGTTGGCAGGTTCCTACCTAAATTAGGTCTTTCAAAATCCATCTCTGTTTTCTTCAGCCATCATATGAATTTGAAGACCAGAATCCAAGGCCTTCTCTTTAAAATGTCCAGTGGAGATGTATTCAAAGAATGAGATAGTACATAGAGTTTTTAAAATTGATACAAAAAAAATCACCTTTGTGTTTGTCTATAAAGGCAGAGGCTGTGTTTCAGTTTATTCCTGCATTTTACTGCTTTTCATAGCCATTATGGCCTGCCTCTGCACCCACTAACACTACTCCGATGAAGGTTTTTTCTGTTTTGTCAGCATTTATGATCACAGATTGGTTCTTTCCTCCTATCAGTTGATGCATAAGGACATAATTAATGACTGTTTGGTTATTAATCCTGCCAGAAAAAAAAAAAAAAGGAGAATCATCTTGTAAGCAGCTGCAAAGTAGAATGTATTTCCTCCTTTCATATATTCAAGAAGTAAAAGACAGAAAAAAAAATTCAGGTAGGTCTGTCCATCTCAAGGGAGTGTATAGGAGGAAATACAGAGATGGAAGGACCTGAGTTTTAAGAGGCTTGCATGAAAACCAGCAATATTGTTAGCTGACATAGATGCAGAGATAATACACAGCTATGAATTACAAAAAAAAAAGTTGACATTTATAACCTTAACTTTAAGGTGAAGCAGATATTCTTAATTTTCCAAATTATAAGTCCAGTCCCTTCTGTGGGACGTTTACTGGAAACAGCTATCAGTCCTTTCTAAGAAATACCATGTAAGAAACTGCTAAAGCAGACATCATCAAGAAAAAATTTTTGAGTGATATTTGTCTTATCCTTGGATAGAGAATGAATGCTGTGGTTGTTTAAAAATAATCTCAAAATAAATAAGTTGTTGTATGGGAAAAGGTTCTCATGTCAATGCTTGTTTCCAGGCCAACACAAATCCACAGACATTGTTTTTATCATATAAATAAGATATCTTAGATCTAGGCTCAGAACTCTCCCTTTTTATACCCATTTATTGAAAATGAAGTACAATTAGGGTGATCAGTCATTTTTGTTTCAGAGAAATTTAAGACCTGTAAACTTGGGGTTAAATCAATAAATCACTGTTATGGCCACAGTGCTTAATATCTGAGGATAATTCTAAATAATGTAAAACATCAACTGACATTGAAGGCTTGAATTAAGAGTCTTCAGACCATCGCTGGCTTATCTGATTGACCTAGAGGAGACCCCATTCAGAAAATCCAAATTTCTGGAAAACTGGGCCTTTCCATATTGAAGAGCTACAGTTTTTCCAAAATGTTGATTTTTACTGGATTAGCATAACATTTGTTGGTGAAGTCCAAAAACTTTTACTGGAGTCTGCTACAAGAAGAATGGATATCTAAATGTTCTCTTGCCTCAGCAATTCTTTGCCTTCTTCAGTGCTAGGATGGAGACAGATGGAGTTTGTAGCATGTTTGAATGTCACTAGATCCAGTCTATTTCAGAACAATCATAGGGAAAGGGAAGAAGTGGCCTTCAGAAGTAGGTCCACCAGGGAGTTTGCTACTAGCACTTCCTTGCTTCTGCATTTCTGAGCTGATACCATAGTGGGAGGAGAGTGGCACTAAGCATCAAAACTATGCCAATAACAGCTGTATAAATCAATAAAATCTTCACTTGAAAGGATGACAACGATTCATACAGAATTCATCCCAAGGAAGAAAATTTAGTGTAGCATAACATTAAATGAGTGAGTGCCAGTTTCAGAAAGAGGGAATAGCTTGTTGTTGCTTCAAGATTGAATATGACAGAAGGTCATAAATTAGTCTTGATTCTGCTGCCTCTGTTGCCTATGCCACAGCCCATTAAAGCCAAGCTGGCTGCCTGAGAGTATATATAAGGAGGTAAATACTTCTGAAGAGGAAGATAAATTTTCTAACTCCCCATCCTTCACTTTCCCTGGCAGCAGTCAGTATCATGAGCTAATTCTCCAAAGCTTTCCTGCTTCTCTGTCCTAGGATTAGTCCTTTTCCTTCCCACACCCACCCCATGTAATTTCATTGACTCAAGTGGTCAGTTCTTGCCTGGACAAACCTTTATACACAGGGCAATAAAAATCCAGGGACATTTGTGCTGCTAAAAAAAGTCAGCTGTCCTTGCACCTGAGTTTCAAACTGTGTCCAGCTTTGCAGCTGAAATGTTCATGAGAGAAACAGAGCTTCATCTGTGACTTTTCTACAGCTTCCTCGTTGTTATAGGGTCATGGAATAGTTTAGTTTGGAAGAAATTTCTGGACATCATCTGGTCCAAAACCATGCTCAAATTTTGAGGTTAGGTGCACTTCCAAAGTTGGATCAGATTGCGTAGAGTTAGATCACTGAGTTTTGAAAATGTTCAAGGGGATATCGGGCAACCTTTTGGACTGTTTTACCAGCCTCAGTGTGAACAAATTCACCTAATAGCTGATGGAAATTTGCCATATTGCAAATTTTTCCCATTGCCTGTCAACATTTTTCTGTCTACTGATGAGACAAGCCTGACTCTGTCTTCTCTCTGTCCATCATCAGATTACCTTCATTTTTTCTTCTGGATATAACTAGGTCAGCTTCTCCTTGTAACACTTCTAGTAATATCACCCTTGGTAAATGATTCCCTGATTGTCTAACATTTTCTTATGTTTTGAAGAACAAGAGTCAGAAAAGCAACTGGAGAAAAGGTTTCCTTTCTATGGCGTTTGATTATTTAAAAAAATACATATCTAATTCTCATTGATTTAGACAGAAAGAAGGAAAGCAGAGTCTTAAGTTATTCTTCAAGACAATTTTTCTTACATAGATGTGTTTCATACTATCCTTTCATGGTCATTTTATGCCTTGTTATAAAGCAAGTCGGTGAGCCAACCTTGTATTAACAGTTGTTTCTGGAATCCACTGAGCATGGAGCAAAAAAATTTTGCAAGTACGATACAAATCCCAGCAAACTCTGCAATCACAAATTTCACAAGTGCATGTTTCGCCTTGGGAAAGGGAACCAGGCTTTCACAAAAGGTGGCATAAATCCTTCAGTGGGTACTGAAAATAAAAGAAAAAATAAAAAGAATAAGCTATCAACAGAAATCTTAAGGACTTTAGCTGACTTTGAGAGCTATAGGAAAAGTTGAAATAATTCCTCATACACAGTGTGTTAAGAAACATCAACATCCCTTCTCCATTTCTACAGCGCCCAGGCCACAAGAATAAAAGGGTGCAGAGCTGAGAGGCACAGTCAGTGTTTGGCTCCTGACACAGAGCTGTCATCACTCATCATCTCAGCTGGGAGATGAGATGGCTGAGGCAAGCTGAACCAGAAGGAGGCAGCAGCCAGGTGGCAATAGCTGGGCAAATAATGTCATGGTATGTCTGCTCTGGATGGAGGAAAATGGCTTCTGACAAAAAAAATTCCTCAAGTTTCCCTTTTGCTTCCTCAGAGTGAGGAATGGAGGAAAAGCCAGAACTGGCGGAGTCTGATTGAGCAGGAACCCTGCGTGGGGAGTGGCACTGGCAGGAGCCCCAGGGCCACCAGTGGGACTGGTGATGGAAGATTATTTTAGTTGCATGGATGGTGCCTGCCTCTGCTACAGCGGGGGGCTATGAACTGAGGAAAGGAATACAAACAGAGCTTCTGCCAGAAGAGACTGGATCACGTTCAGAATTGGAGAGCTGTGTATTAGATCAGCTTTGGTCTCATTCAAGCGGTCTTAAGCCCACTTGCATCACATCTATTAATGTCCAAGCCAGGAGTAAACTGGTCCAGTGTGTGCTCCAGGCACTCTGAAAGATCTCCTCTTAGAGGGTGCTTTACAGTTACACACAAGGGTATACTTAAACTGAATCCTTTTTGGGTTTATGTAACCAATTTATGTCAGTTTAACTTCAGTCCCTTTGCTCCTCTCTATGCAACTAAGTCGAGCGTAATATAAGGAGACCAGGGTCTCTCACAGTGTAAATTATGGGTGGGTGCAGTTGGCACTGTCTTCACCTCAGTTTTTAATATAGCTTCTTCAGTTAGCTATGGAAACACTGTTTTTCCTAAGCTTGTCTGGCAAGCCTTAGGTCTCAGCCTCTCTCCTCTTGCAGATGCTGCTAAAGTTTCCACACTCAGAAAAGTTTGGAAGCATGTCTGTCCGGGAGGAAATCTTGCATCTCCTTGGGGCTGCTTTCAAAGGCTTTCACCGCAGCCGGAAGGAAAACCTTATATGTGAAAATAAAGCAAATTTCTTTTATTTTGAACATCAAAATGAATTAAGCGTTGTGCTCTGTAGGTGTCCACAAATTCACAGAAATATTCCTTTCCCATGAAAATGTAGTGGAATTTAAAAAGCCAAATAAACACACACCAGAAATCTATCCTTCACCTCTACCAGTTGCAAGCTTTACAAACAGGGCCTTTTCAAGGTTCACATTGAGAAGTTGTTGAAAAGTGTAACCAAGCATGACTAATGACTACTGGGATATTTGCACGGATTCTGTTTGCAAGCATCAAGTGTGTGAAACCAGATAATTTGAGGGAAAATGTAAGCAGCACAGACAGGAACTCAGAAGTCAAAAGGCATGTGTAATGGAGGATAATCACAGCAACACAGTCAGTGTCTCCTGGTACTGGGCAGCTGCTTGGTTGCATCCAGTGAGAGAGACGGTACATTGTTTTCCTGCAAGGATTGATGCGATTAGATACCAAGGAGTAGTAGAAACAAGAAATCAATACCATGAATTAATGCTACCTGTAAATTACAAAACAAGTATTTGGCAGTAACCTGCATTATGACAGTTGTTGGTTCCACAGGAAGATAGTACATGTCACCAAAAAGTATTCAGTTATATGTTGCTTAGTGCTCCAATCTTCCCTGTAGCATAAGCACTATGCACTATAAAATAGAAATTCCAGAGACTCATCAGGCTTGCATGCCCTGAGCAGGCATGTGACACCCTTTGTCTGGTTGGAGTCAGTGAGAAGAGAGGTGCTCAGATACTGCTGAGGGCTGGACTCAGTCACAGGGCATTTTTAGAGAGCCACTGGGACAAAACTGAAGTTCTTGATCCTGTAGGTGTGTATGTAGTAGGTGTATATGGCCTTCATCAGCCCACATCTGCACGACTCTCAGACTGAGCTGCACACATTTCTCTGTGTTTTCCCAAGGAGGGGAAACAGATGATTTTTGGGCCTGCCTGTCACCGGGGTTAAAAGCCAGAGATACCAAACTCAGAAGGGAGAGAAGGGAGGAAGGAGGCCTGTCTGTCTCCAGGAGCGGCAGAGGTGCTGGGGTGAATGGTTCGTAGACAGGTCCTGCCCAGAATGTTTGCTCACGGCCTTGCAGGGAAGTTGAGCTTGGCTTTTCCTAGCACCTGAAGCCTTGCACCTCCTTCCTTGCCCTGTGCTGTGCTGCCTTCAGAAAATGCTATCTGAGTGAAAGGTTCAAAAGCAACCAGAGGCTATCCAGGAGTGCCTGTGGTCTTGCAGCTGTGTCAGACTTGCAGTTACATGGACAGCCTCAGCTGAGAAGGGCTCACTCTCCCCCTTAGGCCTGTGCCAAGGTGCAGCAGTGCTCCACTCCAGAAAAGGAAGGACGCTCTTTCCTCATCATCCTTCTTCATGGGAAAGGGATGTAGCTTTCCACCCTAGGGGTGCTGTATCTCCAGCATTGGTGTAATTCTGCCTCCACAGCAGAATCAGGGAGAGAAGCCTGCACGGTGAGAACAGGAGGGATAGAATTTTGCATGGTGGGACCTGGCAGGGGTACAGGGCCACAGGGCTCACCCTGCCCTCCCTGGTAGGGGTGCAGCCCACAGGATAAAAGATTGCCTCCATCTGTCCCTCCCTCCTGCTGCCATCTGGCACTACATGGCTCTGCGGAGGATGAATCACTCCCCATTCCCTCTCCCTGTCAACAGCAGTGTCCAGCCAAAGGAGCACAAGGTTTTTTATCTCATGACAACTTCAGACAAGAAGGGTCAGAAATGTTCTGGGATTATGAAAAAAAAAGATTCTCAATTAAAACTTCTCTCTTTTTTTCTCATTATTTTTCCTGCTATCAGTGAGACATACAAGCCAAAGGCTCTATGAATTCACACAGAAGTATCAGTAGTGAAAGCAAATCTGACTGCCTCAGAGGCATTATTTTACTGGACTGCTGTACGCACCTACCAGCATCTCCAAGAGTCTCTCAGGATTTCCTCCACTCCCATTTACTCTCCTGCCTTATTCAAAATTTCAAAGTGTGGTTATCTTATGGGAAGGGGAGGGCAGGCCAGGGTCCATTTTTAGGCTGAATGTGATACCTCTGAATCTATTACAGAGACCGCAGCAAGGCAATACACAGCAATGGCTCTTCCCAGAACTTAAATCCAGTTCCTGCTCCCTTCCCACACCACCTGGGAGACAGCAGTGCCCACACTGGGGGGACAAGGGGGAGGGAGGTAGGCATTGCTTGTCAAAGACATCCACTCCAAAGGCACCATGGTATTACCACAGATATTAAACATCCGGATCTAGAACTGGGTAATTGAGGTGCCCTCTTGTGTGCCCGTTGTCCCAAACCAGGATATGTGGAATAATCTATGTAATTTTATTCCCCTCAGTGCTTCAGAGAAGTCCCAGTGACTGTAATACATGCTAACTTAATCTTAGCCACAGAAAAATATGTTTCTAATTTACAAATTCGGCAATTTTTCAATAAAAGTTGTTGCACTTTGTCTGATCTATTCTCAAAATACGGAAGTGCTTGAAGCATGGCCACCTGCAATAACAGATTACTGTTCCCTAAAATATTGCCATACACCTACAATGTGGAGGCGTAAAGCTTCTCTAAAAAAGATCTTTGTTATTTTTTCTAAAAGAAAGAAACGATCCCAAAGTAAAGCTGGTTTTCAGCAGCCTCTCTGCTCCCCAATGCAACTGGCATCAAAGTCTAATGAAAACCTGTTTGCGGACACTGGATCCGATCCAAGGTACACTATTGGCATATTCTGGACCCCTTGGGACATGACTCATATAAAAAACACAAGGCTGTCATCAGATGGCTGGTGGCTCAAATAAATCAAATTTACTTTGAAAATTGAGGCATACCAAAATTTTATTAGGTGAAACTTTGGCATTTCTTATAGCCAACTTGCACATATATATTTTTATTACTTACAGCAGTTTAAAAGTATGCTACCAATCATATGCAAAACAAGACGCGATTGCAAGCGTACATTTTTTACTGGGTGGCAGGAGGAACTCTGTTGTTTTCTTTTAAAAGCCCTGAATAGTGCTGCATGTTTGTTAAAGGTGGCACAGCAGAATGGGCCTCTCTGTTTATTTTCCTGCCAGTGGCTGGGCGCACATCCTCTATTTGTGGTCTCCAGCCCTGACTTCAAAGAGCAGCTTCTCCTACAAATAATTACTCACTAAAGCTATCAACTGCAATACAAAAATTACATATAATGTTTGCAACATATGTTTACAAGAAACAGGCATAAATGCTGCTGAAGTCCCTTGGGGGTTAAGGAGGGACCTGATCTTCAGGCTTGAAGAGGTTGTTCCTGTGGCAGCCCACGTGCAGAGGCAGAGCCTGGTGTTGCCACAGCCACTCCTAGCTCAGGTGTATGGGGCTGGGGAGGGACCGCTTCCCTGCACAGGAAATTTCACCTGAACATGAGGAAGAACTTCTTTACTGTGTGAGTGACCATATGCTGGAACCAGAGAGGTTGTGGAGGTTCCCGCCCTGGAGATATTCAAGAAGCATCTGGATCCTGTGCAATGTGCTCCAGGATGACCCTGCTGGAGCAAGGAGGTTGGATCAGATGATGTCCTGTGGTCCCTCCCCACCTGACCAGTTCTGTGATTCCTGTGCCCACACCCACAGAGGCTCACTGCTGTCTTCAAGACCAAATGGACTATCAAACATGGCAAGGCAAAGGTCTGATTCCTCTAATCCTCCAGCAAATTAATTGAAATCAAGGAAAAGGCCATATTTTGGAGAAGAGTACATGCTCTTGGAACGTACAATAGAAGCCAAATCCACAAACTAAAAGAAAATACATTTTAATTTTAAAAAAATCTCTCAGATTTTCTTCTCTTCAGACAGAAGAGCCAAACTCCCACTGACATTTCTAAACTTCATTTATCCAAGAGAGCGGCAAGATAGCCTCTCCTTTAAACTAATAATAAAAGGAGTAGAAAGCTGCAGATTTGGTCTAGTTTTCCCTCAATATACAATGACAATCTATGGGAATATATTCAGATATAGCCTGAGAAGGATGCTGGCTCTGCTCCAAAATAACTTAATTCACTGTGCAAACACAAAGAAAGGGAAAATAATGGCACTGTAGATAAAAACCATGAGATTGCTGTATCTGACAGTGTGCAGCTTTGGGACTGAGATATTCTTGGCCAAATGCTGACACTCCAGTCACACAAAAATGAGCTGCTGAGGTACTCGGGAGCTGGTTGCCAGGGAGTGCTGTGGTCTGGTGCTCCATTCTGCTGGAGATTGGGGCTGCTTGCTTGGAGGAGCTCACCCATGAATCAGGTGCTTCTCAGTGTGGTGAGATTCTTTCTGGAAAAGCACAAAGTGTAAATCAAAACAGAATTTGGCCCCAAACAGGAAACCCCACAGCCCTTAATAAGTGTAGTATTCAGTGGTAAAGAGGAACATTTTTAAGGAAGTGGTAGGACACCATCTTGGTGGTGTGAGCTGAGCCCTTCCAGGAGTGCTGGGCAGAGGGTGCAATTCTTACAGATCCTGAGGATCACTGTAATTGTCTTTCTTTGAAGTAAAAGCCACAAAACTCTATTTTATTTCCATGGGAAGAGTGAAGCCAGAGCTGAGCTGCTGCTTCCAGAATCTGCCATCACAGACCATCTGACCAGTTCTTCTAGGAATCAGGAAACTTGTCCATTTTCCACTTTGTCAGACAAAGAAGTGTTGCTGGAAGCTAACAAAAGTTACCTCTGATATACCACATTTACAGCAAATTTAAAGCACAAATGTTCTCAAAGCAACATCCTCCCTTAAGATGTTCCTAATACAATGGGCTGTGAAGTTTTTTCCAGTGGAAATGTGAAGTCTGATCCAAAGCATTTGAAGAAACAGTTCCTTTGATATTAGTGGACTTTATCCTTAGCCCTTAATTCCATATGTTGCTGGGTGTGTTTGTTTAGTCTGGAGCTGGATGTAATAGCACTCCATAGACTTGAGAAATTTTTGCAAAATTCAGGCTTCTTCCCTTATCATGAATGGACACATACTTCCTCTTGAAATAACAGAAAATTGAGTCATTAAGAGACATATCATCAGTATTTAGTCATTGAAATTATTTAAAATGAATTGTGATTTAAAATTTATCCCCATAGATATTTGATCAGCTTCCAGAAAAAAAATAAAGAAAAGGAAAAAATATAACAAAAATAATATGAACTTGCAAGCGAAGGAGAAATAAATTCTGGTAGCCTGTGGGTCTCTTGAGATAATCTCTTGTCACTTCAATCCGCTGCTTGAATATTTTCCACTATTAGTGTTCTCTATCTCATTGTTTTGGCTGCTCTACATATTTCCACAATTTTATTCCCCCTAAATAAAACAAAAAAAAGTCATCAGGTCATAAAATGTTTCTACAACTTTATTTAAAAAACAATATTTACTGTCTGCACAATTTAAATTTGGCCTACTATACATATTTATCAGGATGAAGACTTTAATTACATGATCACATAGTATTTTTCCCCACAGGAAAAATATTGCAATATTTTTGTTTGCAAGATAACGTTTTTTGCCAAATCTTTAATTTTTGAGTGACTGATCCTGAGACTGGAAAAGAGCTGCAGCTGAGAAAGAGAAGTTTGTCCTTGTTACCTAAATATCCCAGGATCTGTTTCTCAGGTTTCACCTTCAAGCCATGACTTCCTTTCCATCTCACCTCCAGTTCTCCCTCCTAAAACCTCTTCTGATCTATTCTTCCTTCCTTGTTTCCGTCTCTCAGGCCACGCCTCTTGCCTAAGTAGTCCCACATTTCCTTTGCACTTGCCAGTGATCCTACAGGAAACATCTTGCTGCCATAATGTGTCTCTTCCCACCTGGCTGCGCTAGGATCAGATCAGAGGACTTCTTCCTCCTTTTCCAGAGGGATTCCCTGGCGGATGGCCGCGGGAGCACTGGAGGAGCCAGGGGAGTGGGGCAGAGCTGGGACATGCTCATTGCCTGAGTGGCAAAGACACCTGTGCGGGCTGAGAGCAACGTGAGCATGCTCAGCAGCCCTGCACTTTTCCAGCTGATCCAGTAAAAAAACTTCCTGCCTACAGGAACAGCCTTTTTCCCAAGGTTTAGCTAGTCTGGGCAAGCTTTGACAGGAGCAGACCTAACTCTGGTAAAAAGACCACATAAGAAGGGGTGGGTTACCCGGCGTGATAGTACCCGATCTTTTTTTAAAAGGAAAGGTCACCAGTTTCTTCAAGAGAAGCAGAGCTATTATTTTTTCCCTAGTCAGATCTTGTCTGTAGATACAGACACATTTTCTTCTGCCTGATGCCTGTGTGTTCAACTGTTTGTTACAAAATTCACCCAACCACAGATGACCATTTGGAACATTCAGATCATAGTTTTGAAGAGTTGTTAGCAATATGGAATCTTTTGTTGGGATGTGTCAATATTCTTAGCAAATGGTAGTAGAGGTAGTCCTGCAATGTCATCCTAAACCCCACCCCACACAAAGAGTCCTTTTACTCTAAGTATCAGCCCAAACCCCAGCCTTCCTCTCCATCTGCCGTGGCAGGGATATATGACAACTGTGTCACACGTGAACAAACTAAAAGAAGCCACCAGGAGACCCTGCTGCTAATTTAATTTATGGGTAAATACTTCTACCACCTAGGGAAGAGGTGATGGGGCAGGGCCAGAGACAATATCTACCTCCTGACTCAGACTAGACAAAAGGGAGCTCCAACTGAAGCATCCACAATTCTTAAAAAAATCAGTTTTCAGAGCCTGTGATATTGCAGGACTGTTGTTTGGAGGGAATACTGCTTTATTTACAATCTTTTTTTCATAAATGCAAATTTCCCTTTGCTATGAATTCCAAGAGAATGTTTCAGAAAGCTGTGTTTATGCTATGGTCTCCCCACTCTGAAACACTTGCATTAAGTTCCTTGTCCGGAGCATGGCATGTTCTATTAGACCGTGAAAATTGAAGCTGAATACAAGTTTCACAGAAAATAATAGAAAATTAGTGGAGGTGAAACATTCATGTGCAGCTGAAGGCTGGGTCCACAAGGACCTCCAGCTCTGCAGAAAACCTGTCACAGTCTCGAGTTTTTAGTCTAATTAAAGAGAAGCTGGAGGCTTTGCAAAAGTAATTTCTTTTCTACATGCATAGCTATTTCATTTCTCAGGGCCAAATTGCATTTCAGAATGTGTCCTTGCTAAATAGAGTGAAATGTATTTCCATTTTTCATGACTGAACCATATTTTAGCTGAGGGGGAGGCAGAAGTTCCAGTACCATTTCCTGAAGTTAACAGCAGACCTGCCATTAATTTCAGCGTCCCAGGATTTAAGGAAAGAGATAACAGACACTCACATGGTTTTAAGTTCATTGAAATGTTAATCCAAAATGAAGCATATGCCATTCAGTTAAGATGCACGTTTACACAGCTGAAGATGACAAGTTTAGTTTGACTGAAGACCGGAGGAGAAAATGATGCCTCCTCCTACATGTTCTGCCCCCTGAAGAAAACATCTGCCTGCATGTTTAACCTGGAATGTGAACTGCTAATGTAATCTGACCTTTAGACAAAGGGAAGATCACCGCAATGTACAAATACAGAAGAGGCTAGAATGTGATGTACCATTGACTGTTCTGTGCACGTGGGGATGAAAACAAAATTAAAATATACAAAGGACTGAAGAACATGATTGCTCAGAGTCAGGGCTTCCAGGCACTGAGGAGAAAGTAGGAAAGCTTAAATTCTGCCTGGCATAATTCTTGGAAATTATCTGAAGTGGATCCACTGTAGAAATAACAATGTGTTTTAGGGCTATAAACTCTTGTTTCACAACCAAATTCGTGCGGGCTCCAATTTAGTCCAAGGATCAGCACTTTCTATGAGCAGTAGGCTTTTGAGGGAAGGACTTCTTGTAATGTTCCTTTGAGATCAAAGAGCTTCTGAGGATCTGCTTGATTAAAATTAATAGTCAGTTCAGAGTAAATGATGTGGCAGATGTCACTAGCCTTCTGTCTGTGGAAAGAGCAGGAAATAAAAGAGATGAAATAGACTGGATAGGACCCTTGTTATATTTCTGTTGCTTAGTACTCAAAATGTGTTTTGAGGCACTATGAGACACGTGAAGGATGCACAGTCCCACTCTTTGCATATTCAAGCAACGGCTATGGACAAACCCAGAAAAAAACACAGGCACAAGTAGAAGACTTGATTCCTGTGGCTGGCAAGTGACACAACCAAGTGACACTTCCAGTCACTTCCAGTGACTTTCTTACAGTGACACAACTAAGCTTTTCCATCATGGAACTCATTGCCTCAGTAATGGTCCACAAAATTGCGTTCTTTCAGGATGTTCTTTTAGGCCTAATTTTTTGAGTAGTGAGAGTTAGTTCATTATCAATATGACATCAGAGAGACTAACTGGAATGATCCAAATCCGAGCCATTTAAAATTTCTGAGAGCAGCTGAGGCACTTGGTTTCAGAAGGGTCGCTGGAGAAAAGCTACCTAGAGTAGCTCTCTGGAGTCTTAGCACTATGTTAAAAGCAGCTGTCAGCAGCCCAGATCAATAGTCTTGGTAGGCCTGCCAGAGCCTTCCTTGCCTGATAGCACCAGCACTGCACATTCAAAATTCTGCTGTAGCATAGACTGTCTGGACATGTTTGGTCTTCTCACAGTGGCAAGCTACTCAGTCATCCCATAATTGTCTGATGGTATAGATTTTCTGTTCATCCTGCATTTATTCTGCTTGCATATACCTACCATGGATTCTTTCACCACCTCAATGGACAACTGTGAACTTCCATACCATTAAACTCTGCCCAATTTCTGCAGCAGTGGTCATCAGCTTCTCATTGAGATCCTTCTGCATATTGAAAATGCCTCCTCTCTGCCATCCTTCATCCACAGGAGCTGTGACCTCTTGCGTCGCTGGTGGCAGCAGATGTGGGCAATCTGCATGGTTTGGGCTACCTGCACTGCCTGCAGCCTTGTCCCAGGGGATGGGAGGATGTCCCTGATGCCAGATGGTGGAATTTTGGAACAGCGCATTCTCATGGGCTGGCTCTACCTCTATGAGAGTAGTGCCTCTCACAGTACCAAACCGTGCACCCAGAAGCAGAGCTGGATATTGCCAACTGGTTTCTCAGGTATTTAGCATAATTAGCTTTTTTTTGGTTTGTTTTTAAGCTCTCTGTAGCAACAATGTCACTGCAGCAAGGATTTTTTTCCTTTTGTGTGTGGTTTAGCAGTGCTGAAGTCACATCCAGATATGCTTCTGAGCAGTCCCTGATGCTTTTATTGCAGTTATAAGCAGCAGACTGTGAAATGAGCTCTGCATTAAGGCTTGCTCCTTTAATTGAGAAGAAGTCCAAATGCCCCTTAATTGAGTGTAGAGCTGCTACATTGTTCTCCAAAGTTTCCAGAAGGCGATTTGGGATCTTCCCCTTCTGAGAAGGTAGTTGTTCTTTTTTTGGTCTTTTTTTTTTCAGTGTTTTGGTTGTGCTTGAACATTCTTTGAAGATTATTTACCACAAGAATAAGGGAAAATGAAAGAATAGTCCAAGAGCTGCCTGTGCTGTCTGCCTCACCACCAGTTTTTCTGCTGTAAAAATTACCAGATGCTGTCAGAGCACCCTGGCATTCTAGCAGTTGTCTTCATTGCTTCAGCAATTTGTAGCACAGAAGGGATCAAGTCAGCTTCGTTCAGTTGCTGTTTTTCTTAATGCCTTCAGTTTGCATTCTCCTTAGAGCATCATTAAACTCTTTTGAACTAGTAGTACTCTGTTAATTTCATTAATCCAATCACATATTCAGAAATTGCTTTTTCTATTTTTTAATTTTATGATTCAGTTTATAAAAAGAGAAATGCTTTGTGCTCACCAGTGACTTTTGGGACAGGCGATTTTGTAGAATTTCCACAGTCCCAGCAAATCCTTTGTCTGGGGGTTTAATAGGAGCTGTTAAACTACACAGCAGGTTGTACCTTTTAGCATCTATTACACTCAGTAAACCCAGCACATTTTTCCCATCAGTTACACTCCCTGTGATTATACACTGCTCCAGTCTCACTATAGGTGGGCCAGGCCTCCTCTGAGCAATTTAACAAGTCATTTTCCCGCCAACAGCCAGACATATTAATGCTTTTCTAAGCACACACACACACACGCTCACGCACACACACACACAGCCCTCAGCTGCTCCCTGTGGTTGCTCCCAGGCATGGGATTAGGGTTCCACCTTCAAAGCCAGCAGCTGGAGCTGTGACACTTGGCCCAACATCTGCACCTTCAGGCGGCGCACGCCGGAGCTGCACAGGAGCTCCCCAGGCTCAGACCGTGGCTCTGGGCACGCTGGAGAGGGTGGCAGTAAAGCCCCAGTGCCTCGGCCACACCAAAGCTGAGCGCTCTGCTGATGTGTCCCTGGGGAGGGCTGATGCACTGGGACACCATGCAATAGCCCATTTTGACCATGGTTTGTGCCTGCTGCTGCTACAGGAGAGTTCGAAAGACTCCCAGGCTAGAGGGAGTGATCGGGGGAGTTTAGGGGGTTCCTGCCCTGTCCCAACACCCTGCAGAGAGTAGGAAGGGCGGTTCACCCACTCAGAACAATTGATCTCTCCAATTGATGACTATGTTGAAGAGGTACAGCTGAGATTTTTCAGCAAATTACACAGAACAAGAAATGCAAACTGCAGTGAACATCCCCTCTGAGGACATCCCAAGAAGTTGAAGACGAAAGTCTTTGTTACTTTATTTGAGCTGTTATTGGAAGAAGGATAGTTGGCAGGTGCTGAAAGCCCATTCCTGTGTCCTGATCTTGTTTATTTTGCTAGGATAGACATGGTCCTAATTTTTCTATTGATGACACTGGGATAACTAAGAGATTTTTGACAATTTTAATGTAAAAATTTTCCTGTCCTGCTCAAGGGAGCTTCCAGCTGCCTGCTGCTGCATATAAATATAGCTGATAGGGAAATAAATGGCTGATTTTAAAAAGCAAGGCATTTCAAATTTTAGTGCACCCCCTGATAGTCCCTCTTTTCATGGAATAGGTGGCTATTCAATCTTGCCACTCACTTGCTGTGTGCAAAGAAGTTTTTCTGCCTTAAACTGCAGTGGAATGTATTGATCACTGCAGAACAGCCTGGCAGGAGGTAATGCTACAACTCCATGTGAGGATGATGCAGGAAAATCCTTGGAACTGGTGTTTAGCAGGACACCCTGCATGAGCAGTCATGAACTGTGTAGAATATTCTTTCTGCAGGAAAAACTGATTTTTTTAGAGGCTGGATTTTCGCAAGGGAATTTTGGCAGTTAGACTCTCATGATTCTTCATGCTGGGAACTTTCATCAGCTACAATAAAAATAAGAGGAATTGGCACGTGGGATTTCTGAGTCCTGGAAAAAGCGCAGAATATGAGGCCTACAAGGCTAGTGCTAAGCACCAATGAAATTTCTCCTTTCATCTCCTGGACACGATAAGGATGGTGAAAGTATTTTCATTTGTGCCTCCGGGCCAAAACCTGCGTGGGGAAGGACGGTCCTGATTTCCCATCAGCTTCAGTGAGATTTGAGGCTGGTTAGCAAAGGGGAATCTTACACTTGTCAAAAAGCACCTAAGGAGCAGAGGGGATCCTTTATGCAAGAAGCTGATGAGAGCAAGACGTTTAAAGTGTTTTAACACACTGAGGTAAAATGGGGAATGCATCTGTGAAACAATAGGTCTAGTAAATTGGAGACATCTTTTTGGTTTTTTTTTTTCTCTTTTCACCACAGTTTCATTAATTTCTGTTAAAACATTTAACAGATGTCTAATTGACACAGTCAGAAAAAGTTTTCCAATCATGTATCACTTTAATTAGCTGATGGTCTTTTCAGATCTCTCATGGATACTCCATTTTATTGAGATAAATTATTTGCTGCATTTCAAGGTTCTCTGTTTGAATTCTGCTTATTTACTTTTCCCATAGGAAGACTTCATAAGAAACTTGGGAGGGGAGAGAGGTATAGAAGACAGGACAGGACTGCATGCTGTTTCAGCCACAATGGTCCATTTTTCAGATTTCATTTGAAAGTTGAAGTCTGAGTGTAACACTTTGTATTTTAATGAACCAGCAGTGTAACTCTGACCTAATAGGAAGTGTTTCATGATACATGTTACTTGGGATTTTGTGCCTGTGTGAACATCCTGTTCTCAGCTGCACATCCCAGAGCCATATCTATGAGAGGAGCCTCTGACTGTACATTGTTTTTTATTGGTTCTTTGTTTTACACATATAATTTCCAGCTTTACCAGAGATCATGCAAACTTTATGAATGATATAAAATAAAATGTTTGAGTCAATGATAAAGTTATAGTCCTTTACAGTATAGACAGGATTTTGCCCAAGGTGGGAGGTATTGGATTTTTGGTTTTCAAAATTATGATATCTCTCCTTCCCGAAAATACTTTAATGAAAGATAAAATGTTCAGCATCTCTGAAAAATCAGCTTGCAAAAGCCTAAAATTCTATAAAACACCATCAAAAAGAAAAGGTGCCTCTTGAAGATATGTTCTTTGTGTAACTTGCTTTCTAACGAGGGTCAATACTGCAAAATATCTGACAATTGGCTCTGAGGAGCATGAAAAAGCAACCTGGTAGATGTCATGCTGCAAGGCATTTCACAGGACACCTTTAACCAGTCATGTTCCCCTAATTACAGTAATGCTGCTTTCAGTAACAATGTCATGCCTTTAAAACACTAACCTCCAGGGATAAGTTAAAAAAATAAGTTGCTAAAAGCTATTTGGAGGGATTTTTTTTCCTCCCTCTTCTAAAATAATCTAAACATTTTATTGAGGGTGATAATGTCACCAATCACATTCACAATTCTGTTCACTGGGGGACATCCAGATCAACATTTCTCTAACGCTTTGAGCCAGACATCACTGTCCATGCTCTCCCCAACTCCCTAAACATTTTCCTTGGGTTTGTCATCAGTCCCTATCATCAAATTTTCCATTGGAAATACTATACAGGTCTCTGGTTTCACAGATCACCCTCGTCACAGGGCTCATCCAGTCATTCATACTGCAACCCATGCAGCTCTTTTATAGAAGCATTACTCTAAATGCTTATAACTTATATGAAGGATGTTAATGATCTGTAAAACGAAGTGCATGTTCAAGTGTCCACTTCATGCTTGGCAACAGCTGAAGGATTTGGGACCCATCACAAGACTGCATGTTGATCTGGAATGGCCTGGAGTTTTCTATTCTGTCTGGACTGAGAGCAGGCTCTTAGAAATGGGATAGTATGATCCACTCCACAACATTGCTGCTGGAGAGGGGGGGAAGCTTCAGGGGCATGACAGAAGTCTATTTTCCATGGAAAGGTGATAGTATCAGCTAAGCTGCATGCTGGTTAAATATGTCTAATCAGCAACAGGTATAAGAAGTTTAAATAAAAATAAAGAAGAGGAGGTGTAACAATAAAGAAAGGAGACTTTCCAAATCCTTACCACACCTGGTATGTAGCATGCATTTCAGCAGATGATATCATTTACCCCTTATGACTGTGTTGTAGATATACATTAGGTTTGCCTTTTTAAGAAGGGATGTTAACAGCCTTGAATAAAATTGGGACAAATACAGTAAACAGGATGGCATGTAAAGTGTGATACAGTATGCAGAGGGCAAAGTATGTTTGAAGGTTAGCTTATTAATAAAACATGGCTGGCCTTGATTTAGTTTATAAGAAACTTAAGACATTTATCAACATCTGTCTGAACCCATTTCCAGTCTCTTTGGACTCTGTTGCGGATAAGCTGATTAATAAAAGATGATGCCTTAGGAAGGAAACTTAGATCTTTGCAAGCAATGACAAAAGAAAATTCAGTGCTTAATCTACATATGAAAGGAAACTGGGAAAGTAAACTAGTTTACCACTACATCCCAGGATGCCAACCTCTTATAACATTTCGTCTAACTTAGCTTTGGCTGGAGTCTGGAAAAGTAAGAAAGAATTCCAAAAATTAAGTGTGGAATTAATTTACAAGAAAGATCCTAGTGCTCACTTACGGAGACTCTGAAATCTAATCCCATTCCCTTGTGGCTTCCTCCCCTCAGTGTTTTTAACTTTGCAGCTTTCCGTGTTTGTTTTTCATTTGTCTCCTTGATCCTTTAGTCTTTCCTTTCCCTTAGGCTAGAATAAAGTTCTAATACTAAACAAGTGCCACACTTTGCTTATTGATAGTTGTTGCCCAATAAAATGTTGCCCTCAGAAGCCAATTATTGAAATATGTTTCTCGTAATAACCAGTAATTTGTTTAATTTTCATGCATTCTTGCCTGATAGTCATCCAAAGGGATGCATATGCATAATTCCTGCATCTGGGACACAGAGGCAGCCCAGCATAGCTGTGTGGTGCAGGATGCTCCTTGCACAGGCCCCTGGCACCACAGGTGTTATCCCTGCCTGATGTCTAATATTTAGGTATCACTGGCATCCAAGAAGCCTCCTCCTAACTCCACAGGTTCACAAATCTATTCTGTTACATCACTGGTGTTTGGAAACTGGATTTTGCAACCCATCCTCCAACCTCTCTCCCAAGCACAGCCTGAAAAACAGTCCCTGGAAACAGCCCCTGGAGCTATTCTTCTGGCCTCCTTTAGCTTCACCAGGCTGCTGCTGCAAGGCTCATGCCAATACAGATTCATTACCTTTTCCCTAAAAGAAGGGTGGCTGCAGATGCCTTGCCTTCTGGGAATTATCTCTGGCCTGTGACAACCTTCAGGCAGGAAGGGAAAAATCCCAGACTGAATATCCAGTTCAGTGTTTTAACACATGGGGAGGTGGCCAAACATCCCCCTCCTTAACACTTCATGGCCTGGAATACACTCCCATGAGCAGTGAGCATTTGAACTCATGTCTCACTTCCAAAGGGGGGGCTGTGCCGACTAGTAAAACACTGAGAAACGAGAAATATATTTGGTGGCTCCTCATTCAGCTCTGGAAAACATGCTGAGTTTGTCAGGGACAGCAGTAGCTTGAACTAGACAGGCCAGAAGAAAAACTAAAACCCATAAGCCTTCTATAATAAAAATATGTAAATGCCAACGCAGCGGGAACACTGAATTTTATGAAAGTTGAGAGAGGAGTGACATTTCTGCAGTCAGGAGGGAACACATGAATGTCTGTGAAGGGGAATGTGTGTTACTGCTGCATTTCATTCTTACCATAAGTCTTGCCCGAAGAGGTTAACAGTACCTAGTAACAAGACATTTTCCTATCTATTTATCCGAAGTTTTAAAGTGAAAATTACACAGAGTTGCACAACAAATCCAAATTTTCTTGAATGGTCCATTAAGAGATTCAAATTTAGACAGATTTTCTTTTTCTGTGCCAGCTGAGAACTGAAGACTGCTGCATATTTCTACTGAGTGGGAGATCAGCTTTTGAAGGCTCATTTTATAAGGAAATATCTCTGGCTGCCATTTCATCCTTGTAAAGAGAAGTTTGTTCCTTGGGGTAGTTTTAAATGATACTGAAAGCTACTTTAGATTAACTTGGTATTACACAGATTAAGCAGACACTGTGGAAAGGACATGCTGAGCCAGATCCTGCACTGGGTTAAATTGGCATGGTGCTCTCAAAGACAAAAGAGTCACAATTAAGACCAGCTGAATATCTGGCCCATTGCATTTAAAGACCATGTCAGAGACCACCTACCTTCTAACACAGCTTATAAACATGGTTGAAGACATTTAGAGCCTGTTATGCTGGCTGGAAATTCGCTATCTGGTTTCTGCATCAATAAAAACACCAAAACAAAGACACTGAGTCCCACATCCACTTGTCATATTCCTACCCAAATATATGGAATCATATACATCAAGGATTTGGGGGATTGTCCATATAACTCAGGTTCCAACTCAGTCAGGATTCTGTTAAAAAACTGATTTATTAAGGAACAAATAGGGCAATGTAATTTTTTTTAATGTTGCTGTAATCACTCTTGGAGCACATCACACCACATGATCAGATCCTTTGATAGCAAATACTGATAGCACATTCATGTGCCCTTTGTTGCAGTTTTGAATTACACTCCAAGTATATTTCTCCACAGTTTGTAGAAGCAGCAGAGTTATAATATTGGCTCTTATTCTACATTCTTACCAGTCAAGATCATTCATTGATTCCTAGATGTGAGGATCAATGGTGGTGGCCATATGGCTTTGGAATGATCTGTTGTCTTTTCCATAATGGCATTGTGGCTTCGTGTTTCCCCAGCAGTGATTAATAGACACAAACATGCCTCACGCACATGTCGATAGATTTAGATGAACTTTGAATTTTCATGTCTTTCTTCTCTCTTCCCCCCTTCCCTCCCCCCTTTTTCTTTTCAGGAGGTGGGGAGAGTAAGAGTGATTCTGCATTGAGAAAGTGAGAACCAGGTCTTTAACGAATATTCACCTCTTGAGGACATGCTGCAACTTGATCAGCAAGGCTAGGTGACAGACAGACACCCCATCTAGATATCCAGGAATAATTATGACACTTTCCCCCAGGAGGACTAGCTGGCTGTCTAAGGACCACTTAGAACAGGCAATCCCATGCTGGAGAACAACCAATTCCTCCAAATGCCTCTTGCTGCTAACTGTGTGAAAAGGATGTACAGTGGCAAGCTCATCCCACCCTCTGGTCCCCAGCAGCTCTAGCAACCACGAGGTGCCACTCTGAGGGGACCAGGTTTGCTTCCCCTGCCACAGCTAGTGTGGGCCTTTTCCCTGGGAAGGGGCAGAGAAAGGATAGATGGGTAGACTTCCTCCCATGCCCAGGAACTGCCACAGGAAGGTGTAGGGCGAGCAACAGGAGTCGATATTCCTTGGGTACCCAGGGTATACCAATAATGGACTAACAAGTCGTGGCCTGTCCACTAGGCTGTTCTTGCCTACTTCAAAACTCAGGTGAAAAAGCTGTTTGGTTAACCCTCTTACTGAAGTTTGAGGTAAAACTGAGCAGCACAAACACAGAGCCCAGTGAGGAGTGGGTGGGGCACGAAAAATGTCACAGGAGTGTGCCTGAAGTAACCATGGCCTGTGTATTGCTGCTACAGGCTTTAGCAAGGTCGCCTCATCTCAAACAAGAAATTGAGTAGTCAGTCTTCCATAGAAATTCACAACTGGGGAGCCTGGACTCAGAAATCCCTTCCCATCCTATGCAATGGTGGTTTTTTTTCCTTCCTACCTTCTGGATTCATTAAAATGGTTGGAATCCATGCAAAATCAAAGCGACCCACAGTTTGTGTTTTTATCCCCTCAAGGGTTACCAAATTAATGAAAATTGCATCTCTACATCTGCCATGAGAAATGCTTGTGGTGCAGGTGGTGGGCGGCTGGGACACAACAGGAGAAGTACCACATGCATTTGCTTTGCTCATTTGCTCTTCCCCTCTGGTCTTGTCACACTATTAGATGTAGGATACTGGGCTGGACAGGCCCTTCATCTCACCCGCTACAGCTGTTCTCATGTTTGTAAGTTATGGGACTTCAAGCATTTCAAAAATCCAGAAAGAAATGGCTTGTTGCCCAAGCACCATGTGGGTTTTGTTTTCATCTTAAAAAAAAAAAAAAAAANAGATGTTCACAAGGAGCAACAGAAATTCTGCAAGAAAGCAACTTCTAGAGTGCACCAGATTCTAAGAGTTGTTGGTGAAGCATTACAACTAAATGTTATATTGGACATCTTCTGAGGTGTTAAATAGTGTGTATGTTTAGAAAGTCTCTCTCACGACAGATCTTCTATGATAATACCCATATTGCAATAAACACTGGCAGCTCTTTGGGTGGCTTGGAAAGTGTTTCTCTTTCAGTCCTAAAAAAAAAAAATTATAGCCAATTCCTGGAGTTGTAGAAATATTCTGTTCCAGGCTGGAAATTTTCAATTTTTTCACAGGTTTCAGGAAACTCTAGAAATAGCAGTAGAAAATGGCATCCACATTTTTTATTGAATTTGAGTTTTTTGAGGCTGATACCACACAAGCATTTCTAATCAGAAAACCTAAAGTGCTATGCATTGAAAAGCATTTTGACAGGAGTGAAAAAATGCAACCAGAACATGGCAGCTGCCCAAAATAAGGCAAAGAGCTATGAAACTTCTGGACTTTTTGTGACTTATTGAACACAGATGGTCTGTTTGACTTAATAGAATGAAGAGTACAATATCCAATTCACTCATCACCCTGCACACACTACTCCCAGTGATAGGCTACTCTGGGAGTCAAGGCAGTGCCCATGACAAAGGTGGAAAACTACCTTTGGTCACTTCACAGCCAGTGCTGATGTCCTCCCTCTCTTTTTATGGGCATTGAGCAGGTTGGAGCAGAGCAGGGAACCAGATTTTAGCACAATTCATAGGAAGGGAGATGACCCAACTGCTACCCTGTTGTGCCAAAGAAGAAATTTGTCTGGAGGTATGAGGACAGAGGTGACAGACATGCAGCAAATGAAAAGAAAAGCCTACAGCCCATAGGATGACATTAAGGAATACTTGCCTGTGAAATGATCCCTTTGATGACATTTGAGCTAATATCTCAAAAAATTACTGTTTAAACCACTTTAACAGCACATAGAGGTCTACTTTTCCAAAACTTTACTAGTTATAAGTTCTAGTAGATATAACTATTTACAGAGAGTAATGTGTTACAAGAGAGTTCTAAATACCAATACAGTCTCACACTCTGGGATCAAGCTTGTGTACAGGCTTCTGGATGTCACATGTGTCAGGGGATGAAAGGACAAAAATAGGACATTTTTACATTTTGCTCATTTTTTAAGAGGTTGTAATGTTTTCATGCACATATCCATTCTGGTAGCTTCATGACCTCTATCCCAGACAAGAAAAATAGAAAGCTTTCATATTAAGTTGGAGTTTTTACAGTTTATAGAGAATACATTGAGGACACAAAAGTTTGCTTGGAACAATAACACAAGACTGCAACATGGAGACCAAAGAGGCTAGCTCCGAGGAAATAGAAGAAAAATTTGCACTATTTGGCACTTTCCCTGTGATATAAAGTGCATGTTATTCTCATTTAACAGAGAGCTGACTTGAACAATAGAAATGTTTGCTAATGCATTCTGCTCTGCAGTGACTGTAAAAGTGTTTGCTGCATTTGCTTCTTAGATGCTGTAGCTCTCTCATTTCACACCTTTTTCCAGATTTAATCTCTGCAGTATTATTTATGTGGCAGTATTAGATTCAATTTACAAATTACAGCCTGCTGCAAAATGGAGCTGTTCTTCTCCCTAGAGGTACCAGCAACAGTTACATTAATCTTCTTTTTAAAAATTATTCAGGGGCTTTCAACATGCTGCCAAGAGCTCCCTCCCAGATTCCTTTGTAGTCCTGTTTTTAATTGTAAGAATATCTGCAGAAAATACAACATGTAAGGCCTGGATCCCAGTGGAACTCCATGCTGGCAGAGGTCCTGCAGTGAGCACCAGATGGGTGGATTTGGGTTTATTTTATCTCTTCCAGCTCAGTTCTGTACAGGGAACCTGACCTAGGGAGGTGGTTCATTGCTGGGTCACTGAGAAGGTCCTGGTGGGGATCTAATGGAAGGGTGACTGCAGAGGCACTGCCACCAAAAATGTGGGAAAAGCCATGGCACCAAGTGCTCCACCCTGGCCATCTTGCACCTGTCTCTGCTTGTGCCACACTGCAGAGGGACACAAGGCTGCTCAGAAAATCTGCTTCAGGGGATGTTTGTGCTGACTGTGAGGGGCATCACACCTCCACGAGGGATTGTCTGGAACACCATGCCAGAGCCCTGCCCGTTGGGCAACCTCCCCAGGAGCTGGCACCAGATGCTCTGGTGCCAGCACTGGGAAGTCTCAAGCTCGAGGCAAGCTCTGTTCATGCCCCAGAAGTCTTCAGAGCGACATTCCTGGTCCTTCTCCCTCTGCTTCACCTGTGTCTTGATCTCCATGGCCTGGTGACAGCCAAAAAATCCTCGGCTTCCCTAACAACTCTCTGGGAGCTGCTGAGCCACCTGTCTAGGACTGAGAGCCTGGTGTGAGCCAGCAGTAAGATGATCTCACCTGTGCTGGCTGGAGCCGAGACAGCCTGTTAGGGTGAGGCATCGTGGTCTGCTGAGCATGACAGCTCGGATGAGATGAAGTGATGGTCTGTCCTGTTCTTCCTTTCTAAGAGAATTGCATTCTTTTGCGTCATCATTCTTCTGCTGATGTCAGGACTTCACCAACACAAGAAGCAGCCTCATGGGAGCACAGAGATCCTGTGTCCTGGGTCAGGTAGCATGATCAGGAGGAAAGCACCTGGTCAGCTCACTAGGAAGAAAAAAGGTATTTTAAAAAGTGTGTTACAAGAGCCTTACTATTGGCATCCAGCCCTAACATTGTAAGACTGGTCTGTCCAAATTCTCCTCCAGGAGATCCCCTACGGAAGAAACTCCCAGATGTTGGGTGGTTTTGCCCAAGCCTGGTTCATATAAGGTCTGCCTCCTTAGAGCCTTCCCAACCTGAGCTGCACCAACCAGCTGCTTCTCCCCCCATGCATTGCATAGGGGAAAAGAGCATAAACCCCACATAAGACAAGAAATGGCTTCCATAAATTTACATGAGGTATGAAAGGAACTTCTGTGGGTCCATTACTAAATGTTGATGGTTAAACTCCTAGTAATGAGACGTTATGAGACAGATGCATTCAATAAGTATTTCTGTTCTGGTGGATCAAAGCTGGAGGAAGTATGAGTATCATATGATGCTGATGAAATGTTTTCTGATCTAACAGTAAACTGGGAGAATGCAAGCCTGCTTAGCCCTGTTCAGTTTAGTAAGGCTGTATTAACTGTCCCCAAGACATCTTGAGATGCAGCTAAGAATCTTATTTTTCTTTAGGTGGGTAGTGAATGCTATGTATGTAATTAAAAAAAAAAAAAAAAATAAGTGAGCGGGACAACCCAAACAAATGTAAGCTGACTAGCCTAGCTTTCATTTGAGAGTGGCACACAGGAAATGGTGGATACTGAAGGCAGAGGTAAAAATCTCCTCCAAGTAGATTGACTTTAGGGAAGCTGAAGCTTGTCAAGTCAACCTGATTTTATTCACAGAAAATAATTCCAACAAATGAAAGTCAGACAAACCACTTAACTGATGGTAAAATTCCAAGAAATAGCATTTTTAAAAGTACCTACCAGACGGCAGCATATATATTTTATGGGCAGTTATCAATGAGTGGCAACTTTCTAGAAGGGAAACGACCCCTTTCTCCTTTCCACCCAACATGATCTTTATTTAAATCACAAATACCACATAAATGATTGCTAATACATTTTTCACATGACAGCAATTTGAAAGC
Organism: Erpornis zantholeuca; assembly: GCA_013400515.1. Classification (NCBI taxonomy): domain Eukaryota; kingdom Metazoa; phylum Chordata; class Aves; order Passeriformes; family Timaliidae; genus Erpornis; species Erpornis zantholeuca. Next base: position 138,186 of record VZTN01006675.1, read on the forward strand.
AGTAAAGATGATAGTACTCCTGTGAGTGAAGGTGATCTGGAGTCAGCTTGTGGCTCACTCCATAAGCTGGGTGTAACCAAATGCAGCCAAATGCAGGCTCCTATTTAGAAATAAAAGTGGTTTACAGGATGGGGCACTACATCGTAGGAAGCAAAAAAGGGCTGTGGAAATTGTTACAAATAACAATTGATATTGTCCATGAATTCCTAAAATTGTTTTGTGGTTAAAAAGGCTAATATGATAATCAGAAATACAGAGGCGAGGTCTGGGAATGGGAAGGAGATATTCCTTGTGTAAGGCAGAAGTAGGACCACTGTTGTAGTGACCACTGCAGTGGATAGAGAAGCCAAGGGAGGAATAGTTGAATCTTTATACAAGACACATTTATTCCATGATTATTTCATGATGAATTACCCCAGAAAAATAGCTTCCAAACACATTTCCATGAAACAGCAGAAGATCATGAAACTCCTCTGCTGGATCCTCCCTCAAGTCATGTTTCTGGATTAGGTTCCAGGGGAAAACAGTAGGGGTTGCAGCTTTCTGAGGTGAGTTTCATGTTGGATACCTGCCTGTGTGCTGTGACGTGCTGCCTTGGCTAATAAATCATGACCTGTGTGGTTATACTGGTCAAATGCTTTCTCAGCCAGAGCAATTCCCAGAAAATCAGCGGACCCTTTCCACAGTGCCCATCTGACAAGCACCGGGTAGCACACAGATGGTTTAGATATAAAAAAGAATGCTGCATCAATGCTGAATGTGTGAAATGTTTCAATTATTCCTAAAATATTTTTAACATGTTCCAGATTTATCAGGCAAAATGTTTAGGAAGTAATTGGAGTTTACTCTGTTTTTCATTTTAGTATTGTATATTATAATAAACACATGTTTAAAGTACCTTTTAGGTGTCACCAAATATTTATAAAATGTATATAGGTGGAAATCCCAAGGTCACTACAGTAGCTTAATTTTCCAGTTTGTTTATAGGAAAATCCATCAGTAAAACCTATGGCTTTCTGGCAGTCAGAATCCTTTTGCACCTGCAGAGATAGTGGATAGCCTATTGGGTTTACTTACAAATATGATTAAATCTTCTTTGATTGCAGAAGTTCTATTTAATTCACTCTTATATTATTGCCTGGAGTAATAAAAATCTTTTAATGGCATTTTCAAATAGATAAGTGTGTTTGATATTTAGTATCAGATCATTTTACTGGCATTTGTCCACTGAAAGACAAATTTGATAAATGTCTATCCCAAGTAATGCTAGTTAGGAAATAAAAAGGAAAATGGTATTGTGGTCCCTGAGATACACTCTGGGCTTTTGCAATGAAAACTAATTGATCTGTTGCAAGCTTTGCTACCTGTCTTCAGAAATACTAGCAAGGCTTAGTAATACTGCCTACCAGGGAACCCTTGCCATTGGTTTTAAGACAAAACCAGGCTGCTTTCTGCTGATCCTCTTGATGTCCCTGGAGATTTCAGGGGGAAAAACAGCAACACATTTTCCTAGCCTGGAGTCTGGAAAATATTGCACTTTGCAATTCCCCAGTTACGGTAAGTGAGCTCATTTTATTTTGGTGGTGGGGCTTTTTGTATTTTATTTATTTTCCTTGTTTGTTTTTGATTTTATTTTTCTTTTTTTGGTTTATATCCAAAGTTCCAGTCAGGCAGACCTCCTTGAGACAAGAAAGCCTTGCATTAACTAAGACACAGCAAGGAGCAAGGATTCTGTGCATTTCTGCCAAGACTGACCTATCTGCTTCCATCCTTGCACTGGTTGTCAGGCTTGTTTAGACAGGCTTGATTTCCTTTTCAGCTCACTGAGTAGTTGCAGCAGTGTTAGGATGAGAAGAGGGACATACACTGCTCTGAGAGCTGAGCTCTTTGCTGGTGCAGACCCCTTTCCAGTTCCAGACTGGCAAAGAAGCAGCTGGTGCCATCCACAGAAATAGCTTCAAACACATCTTTGACCCACAAATCCCACATTCCCACAAAATGCCATCACAGACTAACATAGTCACATACTGTCCTTTTTCCAATTAAAAATACAAGGTTTCAACAGATAGAGTACTCAAGAAAACACTATGAAAACACTATGAAAGTTCAAAGCTTTGGGGGTTCCCTTCTTTGCTTCATCCCCCATGCCCCCCACTCTTAAGAAGAAAATGTTTAATTTATGTCTGTTGCAGGATTAACTCCAATACCAAGGAAAATTTAGACATTCTTGTCAGACTGCCTCCTGCTGCTGTCTAAGTAAATACTGACATTTCTTAAAGAAAAACTATTTCCTCAATTATGGTTTTCATTAAAAACATGTAATTTTACAAATGCTGTTCTGAAATATCTTTTTGATGTCCTCTACAGATTTATTTAATATATTTAATCTGATGGAAGATTCTTATTGTCAGCCTTTCCTCTTACCCCTTTATACACCCCTTCTGTAGGTTCAATGCAGGCTAGGAAGTAAGGAGAGCTGGGGACAGCAAATGACTTGTGACACTGGGAAGATGTTACACCTGAAATTAGAAATAGACTATATCCATGAGGATGTGAGAGTTCTTGTTCTCTTTACATCACTCACAGACAGTAATGGCAAAAGATGTAAAATAACATTTCAGAAAAAGAAGGTCAGTGAAACAAAACAGCAGTTAAATCTATTTCTCAGTGCTAATAACTCCAGATTCCAGCCCACAAAGCCAACAGGTGTGGTGCATATTGAAGATGCCTGTGAAAAGTTAGGGACAAATTATTGCAAAGAAGCTCACTATAGTTAGATATTTCCACTCTTTTTTATAATAGTTTATCTTAGAATAAAGATAGGCCTTATATATGCACACCATGAAGCAGTGTAATCAAGATATGGTAAAGGGTGTTTCAGATATAATTCAGGAACTTAAAAGTCAGATATTCTTAAAAAGTAGATCTTGCTGATTTTTTTTTAATTTCTATTTTCTATAGCTATATAGATTAAGACAAACTATTTCAGGGACATGGATTAAAATCCGTTAAAAAAAAAATCTTAGCCTAAATTAAGAAAATCAAGAATTTAACTACAGAATAACTACAGTTTGAAATGTGAAGATCCATTCTATGTGAAAGAAAAGCTGGTTTGAGGGCTTGGCTGCTAGTTTGCCCTTGGGAATCCTGTTTCCAGCCTAGCTTCACCAAAGATTTCCAGTGGGACCTCAGACATGCCATTGGGAATAGGACTAATTTCATGAAACTACAGCAACCAGAAGTCCAGGTGTCTAAGCATGAGTGAGTTTTCTCTGCAGTTAAACAGAAAGAGGTCACTCAGCCTGGCTCCCCATTTGCAGGTGGCATAAATTAGACAAGGTGAATCTGGGATTGAGAGCACAGTTACAGAAGCAGCCAGTCCGATAGCAGTGTAGGTATCTCTTGCAGGATAAATAATCTCAAACTCTTCTGCTGAGTGCTGCAGCAGGACTAGAGCCAGGGAGTTTGAACCAAATTTGGGATTCTGTATGAATTAGAGAGTGCACACATGCATACATAGATGCACATATATGTATACATATATATACACATGTGTAAATGCAAATGAGTGTATAGACACTTGTGTGCAGGGTTTGAAAAGGGCAATAGCCTACTTGTCCTCAATTCAAAGCTGCATCCAAATACCTCAGACAATAGAAACAATTTGTATGGGCAAGCATTAGTTACATGTTTTCTAATTGCAGGCTCGGGCATTTAATACAGCCTTTAGTGTAATGCTTCTAAACACCCATAAGTTTACTAACTGCACCCTGCTGGGACTCACATTAACACTTAGTAAATAGACTATTCAGAAAATGGCATGGCAAGAGTTACACCTCCAAGTAATATTCTATAGAGCTGCATACAAATTGTAACCACATTTTCATAAGTGATAAAATGTTTTATCCTCTTCTGAAAAATAAATGCCATAAAAGCCAAATGCAGTTCACAATAACAAAGGAAAGGAAGGATATAGCTCGTCAGGATTCAAAAGGTTTTGATTTCACTCTGTCAAGTTGGACACTTATATGGGAAATGGCCACCTAAATACCTTTGTGGGTCTGGCAAGAAGTTCTCAGCCACAAAGTAAGGACAAGGAAATGGAAGAAAATTCAAAGTTGCTAATGTGTGGTTCTACTTGAAGGACTAGTTAACTGAAACTGGTACCACTAAGAAGTTGGTGAGATTCCTGAGCTTATTCCATCTGCCTTGCTTGCTTAAGTGATGAAAAGCCCTTCTTTTGAGGCCAGTTTTAACTGCACCAGCACGAAAAGGATGTCCCAGGTTCCAGCCCATTTCACTCGTGGCCCCTTTCACTTGCACGGCTGTGACAAAGAGTTTCGTTCCTTCAACAAAAACTTTATCCCTGATAATGAAAACTAGGGAAAAAAAGAGAGAATGTTAGAAAAAAAAAAGAAAAAAAAATCTGTGTTTTTCAAACACAAGGTTTTGAAAAAGAATATCTTCTGCTGGGCAAACCACTTTAAAAGAACAGCAGTGATGTAACTAAGAAAATATGGAAAGGAAAAAGTTACAAAAAGTCAAATGTTCCTTCTTTTCCATTCTTACATACTTCAAAGGGTTAAAAACCTCAAGTCATATAAGCAAAATACCCCAAATCATGGCTTTGATTAAAAAGGAATTAAAAAAAAAAAAGGAGGAATTGAAGGTTTCTTTGTGCGTATGTCCCCACTTTCAGTTGCTGCTGTATTAAAGCGAGAGCTAAGAATGATTTTTCAGTTCAATTTTCTCAGTTAGCAAGAATCTGGCCACTTTGAGACAAATCTGAACAAAGAGAAATTATATGGAACAGACTCCTCACATAGTGGGATAGCTGCTCCATGATACCTGTTCTTCCCATCAAAACAGGGACCTTCTGGACTCCAGGTGTCCCTGTTACTACAGGTTATTAATCTTGCATCCTTTTTTCCTAGTAATATTCAGGGCTGCTGTTTACAGAATCTTTTATAAAACCAGTGTGACATACTAGAAGGATGAAGGGCAGGGTAGAGAAGGGAAACGGAAACATTTTTCAGGATATTTTCCTGAAGAAAACAGGAAATTATTGCCTTTTTTTGTCTAGAAAAAAGTACATATCCCTTTAGAATTAGAATAGGTATAGAATTTGGAAAGAGTATGAACGCTTAGGTCATCGGGCAAATCCACAGATACATACTTAGATGGACAATTTGTGAATAATTAGTCTGTTATCTCTCTGCTTCAATGTTTCTTCCAGCCTCTAAAACCCCTGCCACTGCCTAATCTGCTAGTCCAAAAATGTGGGCCAAACTCTTTTTTTTTGATGAAGCAGCTCACGTATTTTGGCAAAAGTCTGCATTAGAAAATTAAAACCACACTAGAGCTTAGTAGTTCCTGAATTTTCTTTACTGCTTGTTTAAACCCTTTCCACAACTGCTCCTAGAAACATAGCCATACTTCTGTTGACAAATTGCAGGAAGGTGGAGTCTGCAGAAGTGCCTGCTCCAGAACCAACTCACAAGTCATGGACAGCTTCTGCAAGCTTTGGATCATGATCCTTGACTCTGAGCTCAGGACACTTCTTCCATCATTCCTCCACAACAGCTAGAGATCATACATTAGGTAAGAGAAGAATAGCTTCACCTTACTGATAACCCTCTCTTTTGGCCAAAGGCGTGATTCCAATATCACAGCTGGTGACTCTTCAAGTCATGGTGCTCGTCAAAGCTGGCAAAGCAAGGAATGAACATATTGCCATGAGATGCCTTTATGCATCATTTCTGCAGCATCTCTGCTGGAGCAAGTTAATGCAGCTGCTTCTTTGGGGACTTGGAAATAGAATTTGCATCTTGGAGCTGCACTAGTGGGAAACAATTCTCAGGCCAACCCTGCCTTTACACTGTGGGTGATCGCCAATCACTTCCATGCACACCAAGTACAGCATGTCCCAAATTTCTCAGGGCTGAGCTGATGCCATTCTCAGACTTTCCACCATTCAAACAAAGCTGGAAGTTAGCTGTGCTACAGAGGGTTGTGCTTACACATGGGAACAGTCATTTTGTCACCAGCCTCACTATGCTTTGGCATCTGACCTACCCTCCTATTTATGATTCTTCCCATCTTTCATTCAGATTTTATACTCCCACTCCCGTGGGAGTCTTTTGCAAAGTATTTTATAGGCAGAGGAGTTCTGGAGTGTGGTGCCAATGCATTAGATAGCATCAGGCATCAGCCTGCCATTGCAGCCTGCTTTTGGAAAATAATGGTGTGCAGCTTCCATGTATTCAGCAGTAGCTACTTCACTTCCAGCTCTGCAAAGGTAACTTCTGCTCCTCATGCTTCTTCCTATGGTCAGTAAAGATGGGTGCCTTTGAAGGCTCCCGGGAAACAAGTCATGATGCCAAAATGGGTCTCCTTTCTGCCTACACTGACGGTGCTGGAAACTCTGACACCTCAGGACTTCCTTATAAGGGCCTTTGGGCTAAGTATTAGGAAGTGTTAGGAAGGAGCAGGAAGCATTGCTCCTCAGGGCAATCTCTGGCCAGCATTGCAGTCCCAGACCTGTGTGTCTGGGATGGCTTTGGTGTCCTTAAAAACTAGGATGGTGAGAGGCAGAGTCCAGATTCTTCAGCCCTGTTTGATCATCCTCTCCAGTGGTTAAGACTGAGCTCTTGGACTGCTCCTATAACTAAAGAACAAGCACAGACTTGAGCACTGGCATGGGATTGTCCAGCCTGTGTAGCTGTTGGCATGCTGTCTGCCAGGCTGGGGCTGGTGTCAACTCACATTCTTCTAGACAGTGCCTACTCTCACAGGGCCAGGGACTGCTTCCACAGTCCTGCCATTTTTGGGGGGACTCAAGAGTATCAGCGTGGATGTGAAATGTGGCAGCCACACATCTTAAAGCAAAGAAAAGGCTCTGGTCCATATGCTGGTACAACCTTTGGGGGTCTAGCAACAGGTGAAGGATGGTGCCTCTTAAAAATGTACTGCAGTTTAGTAGTGAGAGGATTGTGTCTTCCCCTGTAACCTGATAGTTCGACCCATGGTCCTTCCATCCAGGCTCAGCAATTTGTTAAAATGCCTTTTGAGTAATCTCCAGTACTGACTCTGCAAATGTTCTTTGACAATCTGAAAAGGATTATATCAAGCAGGAAAAAAAATGAAGGGGATGTGAGGGCACAGAAAGAAGTGAAGCCTTCCTTGCACTGTGACAATTTCTTAACTTGGAGAGAAAGAGTGTTTGCAATTTTCACAGGGAATTAGTCTAATTTTTCTGAAGATCTGCTTGTGATTTGTGGGAGATGTTTGTTAAAGCTGATATAAAAGGTAATGCTAGGATTTAATCCTCAGGGCTTCAGCAAATAACCACTATCTTTTAGTAGGAAGTGGGTGGCATGTTGGTTGTCAGATCTAATTTCTCCTGTAGACTGAAGGCCTTCTCCATACTTTTTCTATTATCCTGTACTGCTAACTTTTACAGGGCTACAGGGTCTTCCTTGTACATGGGATAAAGTCAGAAGGTAGAGCCTTTAACAGAGATCCACTGTGTTTCAAGAGAGCATATGGGAAAGCATCAAATTGGGGGACAAAGTTAGCATTGAAAAGATGCTCTCAGAACACCCATTGCTCCTGTGGTTTGTGCATTATGCTCTTTTCCAAGAGATCTGGATTTGATGTCTTGTCCTCTGCTTTCTGGGGCGAGGATAACTCTGAGACTGGGGAGGGATATTAAATAAGGAAAGAAAGGACCTACGGCAAAGATCAAAAAGGAAAAAACAATACACAGAAAAAACAAGAGGACCAAGAAGATTCAACCCTACAGTACCTAACAATTTTTAAAGGCATGAGCTTGTCCAATGTGTTGTTTATTCATTCAATTTATTGTAATGATGAACAGCTTTAAAATTGGAGTAGAATGCTAATTCATACTTTGTGTGTGGAATAAATGATAGGCAGCTGTGGGCCGGGGGGCCGCTGGGGGCTCTCTGGCAACACAGACTGTACATGCAAAAGAACATAACTCAGGGTCTCTGGTAGCAACAAGAAAATATATATTGCAAATTAAGTAGTTCTTCCTAACACTTAATGAAAGCTGTGTGCATGTGACATTGCTATTGTCAGGCAGTGATCAATTTGATGTGAATTTGGCCTGTAGTTAACGCTCTGCTGGGGAAGTCTTTCTGTGCTATATTCTGTGCTATATTTCCTATATTCAAATACTGTTGAATATAGGAACAGCAGTGGACTAAAGCTTTTCACCCTTCAGGTGATAGGGTAAGAGGCTGGTAAGTTATTTTGGACATATCTTGAGAAGCAGGAAAAATGAAGGATGCTCATTTCACTGTGCTGCTGAAATGAAATACTGGGCTGGATCCACCCACACTTAGAGGGTCAGCCAAGGGCAGTGTGATCCATCTCAGCTTGCCTGAGAATAGAAGTTTAGTTCTTGCATCTGCTGGTTTTATCTGGGCTAGAGTTAATTTTCTTCACAGTAACTGGTATGGGGTTGTGTTTCGGATTTGTGCTGAACACAGGGCTGATGATATAGGGATGGTTTTGTTATTGCTGAGCAGGGCTTACACAGAGTCAAGGCATTCTCTGATTTTCGTACTGCCTCACTGGGCAGGGGACTGGGGGTGCCTGGGAGGCTGGGAGGAGACACAGCTGGGATAGGTGACCCAAACTGACCAAAGGGACATTCCAGACCAAACTGGATCATGCTCAGCACATAAAGCGGGGAAAGAAGGAAGAAGGGGGGAACGTATGGAATGATGATGCTGTCTTCCCAAGTAACCATTACATGCTTCCATGATGGGGCCCTGCTCTCCTGGAGAGGGCTGAACACCCGCCTGCCCATAGGAAGCAGCAAACTAATTCCTTGTTTTGCTTTCCTTGTGTGTGCAGCTTTTGCTTTCTCTATTAAACTGCCTTTATCTCGACCCACAAATTGTCTGGCTTTTACCCTTCTGATTCTCTCCCCAGTCTCACTGGTGGGGGAGTGAGCGAGTGGCTGTGTGGGGCTTGTCTGCTGGCTGGGGTTGAACCACAACAAAGCATATGTTTCCACAGCTCTGTGCGCACTCAAGACAGGAGGCAGAGACTTGGTTTGGTGACAGCATGGCCTTGAAAGCAGCACGTGTGCCACAGTGCCACAGAGGTGAGAGCCAGAGGATCTCTGCTATGGCCTACGGCAACCCACAGCTCACAGTTACTGCTGGAGATCTACAGAAGGTGCCTCGTTTTCTACACCAAGAACCTAGCTACACCACCTGCACAAAAATGATATTAAAAACAGTACATGTTTTTCAGTAAATTCAATTCCAAGTGCATCTTGCATGAGCTCGAACACTGGCACAAAAACTCCACTCTGCTCGCACTCAGCAGCAGAAGGTCCAGCTCCAGTTTGAATGACACAGGTGGATGCAGAGGCAGACTGTGAGTGACTGTGGGTTCAGGCTGTGGTTTTGCACCACATGTGTAAAAGGAGAACTGTTTGCACAGGGTAGTGTGAAAGTTGGCCAGCTGACTGAGCCTGGTGGGTTGCTTGAATGGGAAAGGGATTGGCTGTGAGGAATGCAAACCAATATCTAAGAAACTCAGTGATGGGCGGGAGGTAGAATTTTAACCGAAAAAAACCATGCTTTAACTCTTAGAATAAATCTTAATTCTAAAATTCATTCAGGAAACCCTGACAGACACCAAAATAACCACGGGCTCCCTACAACTTTTCGTTAGAGTTATTGAAATAGTAGGTAGTTATTTCTGGATCGAACAGTAACTGAGGACTAATGTCCAGTGCCACTCAAACCCTGATCTCCTGTACAAATGAAAGCCAACTCTAAATCCATACCCAAGAATAGGCCAGTGAGGAATGTCAGACTGCATCTGAATGCAGAAGATGGACCCTGGTAGTAATACCCCCAAACCTATCTTATAAGTACCACCTTGATTCAGCAACATCTCCAATTCCTGCCTCAATGGCAAGTGAAAGCTTGACTCTAACCCCAAACGTACACATTACTTGAAGCCTTGTCCTATCTCCAGCTGTGTTGTGTGTGTGGAGTGATGAATGACTCCCAGACTCAAAATTTCTCTCAGCTAGATGATTCTTTTCAGCTGCAATGCTAAAACCTGATCAGTAAACCCTTGTAATCCAGGGGAAATATCCACCACTGGGTTTGCAGCAAGAATTAGAATTAGAAATGGTGTCTTGGACAACATGGGGATGTTTGATGGCTTTTGGAGGAGTCTCCTATCCAACTATGGCACCAACGTGATGGGGCCATGCATCTGTGAATTGAAAACAGAGCTTGCTGTGCTTTGCTGAAGACAACTGTACTATCTTGTATAACAGGTTTGCTTTTGAGTTAAAGTGTGAAGCATGCACTGGATTGAATAAGGGCTACCTCGGTTTACAACCATTGCTATATGTATTTTACTTCAGGACTGATGTCAGTGATGCATTAAAAATCTTGGCGACAGATGTTGGTGTTTTCAAGTAAACAAATTTCAGTTAATTTGGTATTATACATGTCACTTGGGCTAGTTGCTAGGAAGTCTCAGAATGAGATCAAGAGTTTAGGATAAAGTTGCAACTTGGCTGCATGGACTCGCGTTCCTGTTTTGTAAAGAAGAGCACTGTTTGTGCTGATTAAAGTATGCTAATTAAGTGCAAATGTTTCACATTGACTGGTTGTTAAGGTTTAGTGTGTAGAGATACAATTGGATAACATTTACTGAATATTTATTATTATTGCATATTATTATTTATTATTATTGTTATTGTTATTATTGTTAAATTTGCTGTGGACTATATTTGGTTTTCTGTAATATGAACTAAAATATACAAACCAAGAGACAAATAAGGAGGGGGAGAGGAGGTCAAATCCCACAGCAGCGGGAGATGCTTCCCATGAGCCCTGTCCTGACAACGCTGCCAGGATTTGCAGGTGCAGACCCCTGAAAATAACAGCAGAAAAACAACAGCATAAAAACAATTATAAGAAAAGTATGGCCAAAGAGAGTCTGGAAAACACTGCCTCATCAGCTTCAGGAAAAGGTTTTGGAGCTGCAGGCCAGAGGCTCCAAGCATTACAAAGGCTAAGGCAAGGGGGTACTTAAGGCCCAGAGCAGCACACATGTGAGACAAGCACTGTTTTGTAGCAGGGTGACAAATCCTGGAAGTTTCTATCCATCTCCCCGAGGACTCCCAAGCCTTTACAAGAACAGCCTGCCAATAAGGGACATAAACAGCACTCCCCTGCAGCAGGCGGTGACGGTGCTTGGGATCTGTGATGGGTCAGAAACAGTTCGTTTGCGTAGATGGAGGCTTTTATGGATTGTGCCTGCCTAGCTAAGATGTAGGTGTTCCCGGTCCCAAAAGGCTTCTTCAGTACTTAGCCCTGAGCCTGACAGGCGTCACTGCTCCTGGCCAAAGGAGAGGCTGGATTTGGGCGTCTCAGCCAGACTGGAATCACTCAGTGAATTATGTCTAGGGATCGCTGATGTTTTATTTCCAGGTGTGTCAGGGAGCAAAAATCATAATTTTTTTCCCATTTCTTTTCTTTTTCAAGCAGGGTGTGACGTGGTATGTTCATGGCTGCTTAGCTAAAAACAACATGAGACCCAACCCTACTCCTTAGGTATTTGCTGTGAAATAGATATGATAGCCTTTCCCTCCTCTGAATATGATGTCAGGCACTATTCATCCACACACGCAATTACTGATTTCATGCTATTATTCCATTGTGTTAGAAGGATTCTTTGAAACTTGTAACAGATCTTTACCAGTAATTTAAACTAGCTACCAGTCTCCATCCTGGTTACTGCACATCTACTGCCAAGACACTGTTTTGGTAACAGTTAATAATCATCTGTCTGGACTACCTCACCATAAACATTACAGGGTTTCATCACTCATGTTTTATTTAATTCCGCTTGTCATCAAGGTCTATTATTGGAGCCTTACAATTTTGTTGAAGAGAGCTGATTTTTACTACTGTTGAAAGCTCCTCTACATACTTTTTGCACTTTATTCTCCTGAGCTGGGATCCTTTCCTTTTGGTTCTCGGGTTGACATAAGATGTTTATTCAAATAAATTCATTAGATGATTGATAACATATAGGAGTCCCTGGTGGAATATGCTTGAGGTGCCAGGGGGAAAAAAGGAAAATTCAAGAGGCTAGTAAATTACTTGTGCTAAATGTAACCACCTGTCTATGATTCTACATCCCTTGTTCCCACCCTGAAAAAGTACATCCCATCTGAAGAAGGTATAAACTGAAATAATCCTTTTCCATGCACATCATCCTCTGCTCATTGCCTTGGTTTTTGTCCTGTTGTGACCTCCTATACTTACCCTGAAAGCATGCGATATAAATGAAACAGGTAGTTGCCTGGAACAAAGAAAGTGGTTTAAATGGTCACAGATTAAAATGGGAATAAAGAAGTAGTAGTCGTTTCAAGCACTGCTGTTGCAGAGACAGGACTCACACCAAGCGAGCACTTCAGCCCCTGTGATGAGGAGTGGTGGCCCCACCACTCACATGCCTTTGCTCTGGTATTTCTCTGTCCCCTGACTCTGCTTTTCCTCTCTTGCCAGGAGGAGAGGCTGTAAGGGAAAGTCTGGCAACAAGCAGAGAGCATGCAGGCTGTACTTCTGAAGGGTGCCGGAAGACAGGATGAAGGTTTGTATGCCAAGGAATGTATGTTTGTGCACAGCAAACCAGCTCCAAACTGTAGGAGTCCAGAAAAGGCAGTTGCTGAGTTGGAATGAGCCTCCTGCGTTCCACCAGCCCCAGAAATCCACAAATTTTATGTGTTTTGGTCAGAAATTCCCTTGTAGACCTGAGAATCTTCTCATTGTCAAAGCTTGCTCAGAGCCCCTGCTTCTCGAATAAAGGGGTTAGACAAACCAATATTTTTCTGATAGGACAAGTAAAATCTCTCCTTGCTCTTCAGTATGCAAGCTAGCAGTGAAATAAATCTGAACAAAGAAACAGGCATTTCTTTAGGGTCAACAGCAGATGCTGAAGTGAGTATGTTTTTACATGCGGTCTCTCAGCACGCCGACATACCCAGGCCTAGGCCGATGTGCTTGCCCTGTGTTCAGGCCCTGCCTCAGCTCTCTGAATGTTAGGATGGCCCAGAGCCTGAAAGAGTAAGTCCTGCTAGGTGTGTGTGTATAATCAGCTCAAGCCCAGTACTGTGCTATGCCACAGCTGCTATGTGGCCAAAACTGATGGGCTTTTGGACTGCTCCAAGAGCAAGTGGAGCAGAAGCACAACATTCCGTATTTTTTCATGTAGACATCTCCCACCCTGAGGCTCTTGAATGCATTTTGCCAACAGAAACAAACAATTTTTCTTGTTGTACCACAGTTCCTCCTGTCTGTCCTGTGATTTGTCCTTTCCCTATTGTTCCTCACCTTTCTCAGATTCAAACCTGCAACTCTAGGCACCGTGCTTGGAGTAATCACTGATTAGCACCCAGCAACTAGAAAGCTACATAGGAAACTGATTTTCTTCTCTTGTTTTGCTTTGTTTTGCATTATTCACTTTCATCTTGGATTTTTTTCTCTCCAGCCACTGCCTTTAACCTTCCCTTATTCATAAGCAATCTTTATATCAAAATATTTTCTCTGCATTCAGTACGTGTTTATTTCTGAAATTCCTTCACATCTGGCATTTGTGATCTTATTGAGTTGGTCTTGCTGCATCACCTTTCCTCTCTTTTCCCTCTCTTCTGAAGAAAGCGTCCTAGGACTGGACACAGCCTGTGTTTTGGCCACATATGATGTGAAACTCCGTGCTCAAGATGTAGCCTGGACTTCAGATAATCTGAGAAAACAAACTTGGTGAACATTGCTGGACACAGAACAGAGCTTGAGCCCTTCATCATTTACCTCAGCCTTTTCAAATGATTGTCCTTTCCTCCAGAGAGGGCACAGAAAACTCACCTATGCCAGACTGTGAGCAGGCATATTTGTGGAGAACCCACGAGGCATTCCTAGGTCTGGGAGGCTGGTGTGGTGCCCATGACTGCACCCCAGTCATAACATGGTGAAAAACATTTACCTGTTTCTCGTTTGCATATCTCGTTTGCATATCCTGCCCAGCTTGCCCAGCTGAAGTAAGTCCTTCCTTCTGAATACTTGAGGACACTGAGGCAAATTGATAGTTTTGCTGCATAGTCTCCTTTTCTTCTGGTTAGAAGGAATGTTTCCCTCAGGAGGGCAGATGGGTCCAACTGCCCACAGGAAGCAGCACCTCTGCCAGGATTTATTTCTAGTACTTTGCTTAGGCAGCTGGGGAGCCCCAAGTAGCATTAAATGGTTGTTAAGATGGTAGAGAAGGAGAAGGAGAAAGAGGGAGTTTGGGGCTCTAAAGAGCCATTTTCCTCCCTTCAGTGGCTGGACCCAGAGATTTTCAGGGAGATGTCCTTCATACCTCTGCGTGTGCTCCTGCCATGTTCCTCTCCTGTACCCTGTGATTCCCCGTTCCCACCACCCCCTGCCTTGGAAAGAGAAAGGCAGGAGGAAGCCCGGCAAAGGCAAGCATAGGCAGAACAGCTGCAGGAGCAGCTGGGTCAGATGCCAGAGTATTTTGCACTGTTTTTGCTGGCCATATTCAGCCTTTCATTGCTGTTTGCTTCAAAGCCCATCTCCCCCTCCTGCTCACAGCTCTTCATCTCAGCTTCATTCCTTTGGCTCCTGGCTCCTGCTGCCTTGCTTCTCCTCTCCTGGCTGGGCCAACCCCTCTTGTTCCATTCCTTCCTCTCTCTCCCTGCTGCTTGCCCTGCCTATTTTGGACACAAACTCCCTGTCACTCAGAGAGCCACACAAGGCCTGGCACACTGGGGTCCCTTTTCAGGCACTGCTGTAATAACAACCGCAGAATCACATTGTGCTTATATCTTTACTAGTTTATACAGGAATATACGGTGGTGTTTTACAAGGCTATAAAATATATATCTTAAAGGAAACAAGCACAGGAAAACAGGAGACGTGGGGCCAGATCAGCTGATGTAAATAAAGGCTGCATTGAATTAAACAGTGCTGCAACTATTTACAGCAGCTGTAGGACCTGACCTGTGGCCCCTTCCCAAAGCAGGGACTTGCTCCAGCCTCCTGCCTCTGTTATGGCAGAAAGTGAACCGAGCTCCCTGTGCCCACCCAGTGGAGAGGGATGCTGGCTGGAAGGAGGAGGTGCACCCTCGCTCCAGTCCATCTGGGAGTGAGACACAGCTGTGTGGCAGCTGCAGGGGGTGATGCTGAGAGCCAGGCTGATCTCTTGTGCCTGGTGGTGAGGGAGAGACACATCCTCCTCTGCCCATCTCCTGTGCCTTGCCATGGAGCAGCTGCAGTTCCTCTGGAGCTGGGCAGGATTCACAGTAGCCCTCAAATGCTACTATTTCAGGTCTCTAGAAACTACATGTGAGGTAAGATCAAAACCAGCTTTGACTTCTAGGTGCTGGAAAGAAAACAGGGGAAATAATTTGGGAAAGGTCAAACTTTGTATTTTGACATTTTTTGGTTTGAGAAGAAGCTGAATTCAGTTCAGTTTTACCTGAAACAAGTAGAACTTTAGGCCACTAAAATGATAAACTTGTGCCTCTGTAGGACTTTCTGGATTACATACACACTCCCCAGCATGTACAGTAGAGCACATTTTATTTTTCCTGGATCTGATTCTTTTCAAAAATAAAAATTCCAGCAGTGGTCTTTGAGGACAGATGGTATCCCATTGAGGCATCAGAATGACATGAATTTTCATCTCTGGCAAGTTGCTGTATTGAATACTTACAGAATCCAGTTATATGAATAAAACAAAGGGACTAACTCTGTAGAACTAAACTGAGAAAATGGATATTTTTGTGGGGTTTTTTCCAGGACTTTTCAGAAGTAAGGGATGTTTTCTCTGTAGGAATGCAGTTCTGTAGACAGTCAGAAGGGCCCATGGGTAGGAGGTGTCAGCTTTATCCTCAACCAGGCTGTCTCAGTTGCCATGAGTCATTTACAGATTTCAGTATCTTCAAAATAATGCCTTACAAAAAAATAGCTGTATCAAATTTTAATTTTGACAAGAGTCTAGATGTCAAACAATAGGACCAGCTGGTGTTTCTTTCAATGCAGAAACAAAATGCTCAGAGAACTGCAATGATACACTTTAAAATCTGTTTTGTCACATCTCCTCTGGAAAACTGTAGGTTTCAATGGTTCTTCATTTCATTAAAAAAAAAAAACCAAGTAAAAAAACCCCAAACCCTTCCAACCAGCTGTAAAGAAAACGTGTAAAGCCATCTCAGCGCAGCTTGCCGAGATGGCCACGGAAGGGCGATGAAAGGAGGTCACGTACGGCGCGGCTCTTCCAGCGCGCATCTGCAGCGGCTGCAGCGGCGCTCACCTTGGCCGGGCTGCAGAGGGCTGGGATCCTCAGGATGCTTCCCAGCAGAGCAGCCACTCGCACCTGCGCGGCAAGGCTGGAAAGCCCTGCCAAAGCACCACGGCAGGTTTCTGCTCTGGGGACAAAACAATACTGAATCAGGCCTAGAAGTGTTCAGGATTGGATTTCCAAGGATCTTTAATTCTGGTTTCCAAGACTGTAAACACACAGTGATTAACAGTCTGGAAGCATTCACTATTTCCCTCATGGCCTGAGCCTTAATGGCAATCCTGGGGAGGGAGGATGATGGGTTAAATCCCATCTTTTGTTGAAATCCATGAGAAATTACTTGCCAGCGTGCATTGGAAGCGAATGCTGTGCTTTGGCTCTGCTGACGAGCTCTGCTCTTGGCCCTCGCAGAACTGTGTGCGTCTCCGGCAGTGCAAAACTGCTTTCAAATGCTGCAAGGCACCCCCTTCAAATGAGCTGAATAGGCACATCATAGAGAGGGAATGAAGGAAAAGTGTTCTAAGATGTTATTTCTAAATAAGAAATCAGCAAGGCCCATTTGGCACCGCGAACTCTTCTCCCTGCAATTTGGCAGGGCTGCCTACATGCTGCACAGGTGCAAATGACTTCTCCAGGGACAAAGCACTGCGAAACTGGGCCTCTTTTCCAGCAAAAGACAAGTAGGGAAATAAAACCTCTGGACCAAACCCTGCTCTCATTAACACTCCTCAATTCTACTGACTGAAAGCAAAACACTCTCTTAGATTGAGCAAAAAAAACCTGTAATATCTCATTTTCCTGTTTTGACCAGAAGTACCAGCAGGTACTGTCCTCCTCCATGCTGAAGGAGACACATTAACTTTCCTGCAGTAGTGAAGGAGAGGCTTGCTAGCCATCTTGTTACCAGTGCTCTCTATGTACCATTTAACTATTCCAAACATTACTTGTGGTTTATGCATTCCCTCCATCTCCACCTTGGCTAGCACGCACACTGCTCACTAGGAAATGGACAACACGGTCCTGCTGCATCCCACCCCCTCCCTGGAGGCGGAGATGGAGTCAATTTTCCAATATTAGGGGTGTCACTGACATCCAGCAGCTCTGGAGCTTCCTTGACTCCCGTGTTTACGGTGCAGCAAATCCCAGGGCACAGCTCAATCATGGGCATTACAGCTGCATGGGGCTTTCTCACTGGTCTCATCATACAACAGAGAACACATTGCAAACAAATATATCCATTTGCCTTTTGTTTGCATGGAATACAAAAGAAGGCATGAGGAACCAATGTACCATATTGGTTATATCATACCAATAGGCATTTTTCTTAGTTTTCCATTAAGAGTTAAAAGGAAAATGTGCTAATAGTAGGCAAATCTAAAGAACAGCAGTTTTTACAAAGTCTCACGGCTTTTTTGTTTTGTTTTTTACTGGGAAAAACTCTTAAAGCAATTTGGATAAACTAATGTTTATCTAAATGTTCAAAGTGTGCAGAGGTCTTTGATATCAGAACAATCCCTTTGTGGCCTGGCTTTTTGACATACACCCTGCTGGCCTTTACTTTGTACGCTGCAAACACTAGAATATTATACTCGGATACAGAAGAAGTCAATAAATACATACTTTAATTAAAATAAAAATCACAATCTTCCCCTCCTCGGTTCTTTATGTTTTATGTTGTTTCAGGAATTTACTGTATGTTTATTGAGCTGCAAACTTGTTGGTTTCCTTCATTTTATAGATCAAATGTATAGAGTTGTTATCATTTGATGCAAGGTTCTGTTAGCACAGAAATATGAGGTTCTTGCATAATTGCAAAAGAAAACTGTAGAAGATCAAGACAAAGAAGATGTTATATACTTTACGGAACTTCCACTTTCCTATCAGCTGTCTTTGCTTCAGGACTTTCCATTCTTTCAACACTTTTCTCCAAATTATTTACTTGTCCCCCTCTAATATCACTCTGCTGTGATGACCCATTGGGCAATATACAACAATGCTGCCCACACCCAGCACCAGTGGGTTAAAACTGCACTACAATATGAGTATTATTCTACCAGCTTGATGAACTCATTTACAACTATGGTACAGGTGATAAAATTACAGAGCTGCAAATCCCTTTGGCCTTCTAGATTCCTCTAGCTGATGTCATTTTTCACCAGGAATAATATGTTATTTCTTACTCTTAGAGAGCTGAGAAGTGCAGGGAAGGTAGATAGATATGATTATTAAATGCAGTGTGTGCAAGAGGGGAAAAGATGCTGAAGTCAAATATACACAAAAATTAATAGCTTTCCTGATCTGAGCTCATGTTTCTCATGCTCTTTGGATTACAGTAGGGTTACCCTTCTGGTGTCTGCACCCCAGGGATTCACATCTGTGTAAATGTGGTAATAGAAAAAGGCCCTCATGATGAATTCATGAATTGTTCTCATTGACACTAGTTGATACTTTTACTTGGACAAGTCTCCTTTGCAGGTGCACTGACCACACACTAATTGAAAGGATTATTTTCATAACTTTCTGTGCAGTCTGCAAGGCTTTCTGTGAAAAGCATAATTGTTTCAACCAGCTGCTTGGAGTTTTTTCTATTAATTTCTTTAAATCCAACAATGCTGGATCGGCATATTTGAGACTCTTCTCCAAACTGCATACAAGTATAAATAAAATTACTGAATGTGCATCTTGTGTAGGAGTGACATTTGTTTGCAAGTACAGCATTTCTGTGAGGAGGAAAATAGCTTTTGAAATGTCCTTTTTCTCCCAGTCCCTTGCTATTTTTACCATCATCCCCACAACAAATCTTTAATGTGCAGTATGTCTGCATGGCACCTGTTGGGATTAGCTGGGACCCAAGCAGACACATTACGAGTCCATGCATTTGCACTGCCTGAAACATCTAATCCTGAGTTTATGCTGTGTGAAGCTGCAACCATAAAGGGTTCTTCAAGTAGAGTTATTCCCCTTTCTTGAGTGAAAGCCAGGTCTCTTACCATAAGACTGGCCATAATGTCTGAAAAGCCTTATGGACTCAGCCTTTAATTTATATAGCAAACCAGCAGTATTAAAAAAGATTCCATGCAACAATTACTTGGATCCCACCTTGGTACCTCCCTACTCCTTTGCTTGGGGGAAATGCTCAAGGTGTGGAAATTACTCTGGGCAAGCTGAGTAAAAGCAGGCTGGGAACAATATACAAGAGAGCTAGAGAGCAAGGATGAGGAGGTCTGTGAGATCGACTCACCCCTCAGCCTCTCTTCTCACCTCAGCTCAGTCCCTCAACATCTCGGGGACCAAGGAGTTGAGCTTTCACATGAAAATCCTGAAGTCTCCCTGCAGCAGCAGAGCAAGATTTACACAGGAAAGGGGATTCCAGTCCTCCCTCCTTCTCCCAAGCCTTTAATGGAGAAGTCAAGGTCTCTGCTGCAGCCTGGGTGTCTGTACCCTGCCTGCCTGTCCCAGCCCATCTCCCACCTCTGTTCCCACTCCCTTCCAGATGGGAGACTACAGCCAAGCCCTTCTCTTGCCTCACCCCTTCCTCCTGGCATTCCACACATCCAGCCAGAGAGGGTTTGGAGTGGGGCTCCAAGCCCCCTCTGAGAGTCCTGCTCATCCTTTAAAGTGGGAAAAGCATCCTGAGCATCCTCTTTCTTCCCTTACATTTTGGGTCTAGCTTGCACGTATCACATGACATGAGACTATGGAAATGCAACACATGTCATGAGACCTTTGGTTGTTCTGCACCAGCTCAGAGATTGACCTAAAAACCGTCAGGAGGATGACATCACTGGAG
This sequence comes from Erpornis zantholeuca, assembly GCA_013400515.1. Taxonomy (NCBI): domain Eukaryota; kingdom Metazoa; phylum Chordata; class Aves; order Passeriformes; family Timaliidae; genus Erpornis; species Erpornis zantholeuca. The sequence continues at coordinate 158,350 of VZTN01006675.1, forward strand.
CAAAACCCAGAAAAGGTGCAAAACAGTGCTTTGGAGGCTGGAATACAATGCAGGAAGTTCTGAGCAGATAGCACTCCAGAGTCTGAGCTTTCTTAATATAAAACATTCACGTAACTGTTAGCCTCCTTGTATTCCCACAAGCTCACTAATAACATCTCTGTTCCTGTGGGAAAGGTGGTTTTGTTGGGCAAGCTCTGTGACTTCCCTCTGACTGCTGCTGTCTGGGACACAAGAAAATTGCACATGTTTAGAAACCAGGTAACAAGCCTTGCAAAACCAAGAGGCTGTCCCAGGAATTAGTATCAATATGCATATAAAAGTAGGGTTTCCTAACTTTCTTGATTTGGACTGACAGGTGTGGGATGTATTTTTTATTTCTTCTCTGCACCCATTTAAGATTAAAAACAATTATTTTGGAAAAAGAGATACTCAGGAACTTTTTAAAAATACAACAAATATTTTGGGTATTTCCAGGAAAATTGTCATTTACATTGGCAATACAGCTGGTCAAAAAAAATGGAATGACCATTTCTGGACATACTTTGACATGTTCAAGCTTGTTTCCATTACAAACCAGAATAAAACCTATATAGTTTAAATATTATGGTATTTCATACCAAGAAGAAAAACACCTCTTTTTTCAGACAGTGAAATCAGTGTTTTGATAATATTCTCATATAATTAAGTAAAGCTTGTACTAGTGTAGTAGCAGATTTAACTGGGATAAAATAGCTAATGATCCAAGGAGACAGAGACTGTCTCCCAGAGAAGTTTCATCCAATACTTAAGCAGATGTTGGGGACACACCTCTAAGGTTACTTTGTCTCTTGTTTGAGTAGAGGGTGAGCTTCTATGCCATCCTATGTCCCACCTGTCACATCTCCACCTTCCTCCCTGGCCTGCTTAGATGCTATTCCTTCCTCTAACGTCCATGGAAAACTCTTCCCACCCTGTGCTGCAGCTGTGCCTCTATCAATCCTGGGCACTCATGGGGACTAAGGACGTGGCAAACAATCACTTAGGGGTTTGGGGCTATCATGTTAGGAAAGTAACATTTGATTTTGCTGCAGTGCTGGTCTAAGCAAAGTGCCCTCGTGTGGGCCTATAGCCCAGGATTTGATGTATGCCAGTCAGGCTTATAACTGCTGGCTCTGATGCCATTCTCAAGGCACACATGAGTCTGGCCAGGGGTCCCAGCTCCTTTCCTTTGGCCCTGGTGCTCCAATAGAATCAGCATTTCTTCAGGCTGTGAACAGCAAACCCTCCACAAAACCCTTTACCACGTTCCCACCTTCTGCTGCTGCTCACTTCCCAGTGCTAGCAGTGAATTGATCTCTGAGGAGCCCAGGTTGCAGCCTGTCTCAGAGCAAGGGTTTTCTTTGGCAAGAAACAAAAAAGCTTTCTGCACAGGGCCCCACGTGGCTCAGCACAGCCAAGGGCTGCATTGTCCTGCAGTGCAGCTGAGGAGAGTCCCTTCTGTCTAAACAGGTTTGTAAATCAAATACTGCTTTATTCATGTAGCTTCACTCTCACTGTAGCTTCATCATTCCTGAAAATCGTACTCAGCTCCAAAGTTTGCTCATAAACTTCCCAAAAATTGTAAAAAAGCAGTGTATGTTATTCTACCGAATAATGCAAAGATAAAGAGGGATCTAGTTAGTAACCACAGCACTCCAAACATCTCCAAGATACAAAGGGCCCTGTAACATGACTTTCTGGTAACACTGTCATGGGTCTTATTTAGGAAATAATGGCAGGGGATGATGATGATTCTCCTCCTACAGGGCCATGCTGGTATAGGATATGCTCCCAAGCAAGTCCTGAAAGGACGTTCTCCAAAGGATCCTCACTAAAGGGCCTCTCACATATTGCCACGATCTTGGCTGGGGCCGGAAAGCCAACTGGGGCATATAGGACCTGCCCCTTGCTAGTGGTCCATGCAAGAACATCTGTGTAAAGCTGCTCACGTACACAAGGGGCCTTCCCACAGCTATTGGGTTTTGTGCCACAGGGTCTTACCTGAAGACTAGCATTTAAATCCATTTTTGTTCATAAAACCATTTACAACATATAAAGCATGCTTTACTTGCCCTTTCAGAAATCACTAAAGTCACATTACTGTTACTATTTTTCCTAAACGAAAATAAATTTTCTATCTTCCTCTGCCTGGCATTACTAGTAATTAAGGATGGCTAACGAGTGCTTTCCTGACAAGAGACAGCCCTTGTTAAACAGCCACTAAAAACACTCCTATCTAGACTACAGCTGCATCTGCTACAGCGTGGGGTTCTTTTCATCTGCGATCCAAACCCTGCATTCCTCGGCGAGACAGGGCTCACTCTGCTGTTGGGTGGCACTTTGCTGGACTAAGAACTGGTTTGCCCACGTGTTTGTCAAAGGCTGATCCTCAGCAGGTGGCATTTATTTGAAACCGGACATGGCAGGTGGTTTCAGCCTAGAAACACATTCTTGCACAGATTCCAATTAAGTGTTTATAAGCTATTGGTTATATAAAACTGAAATCAGTGATGTTGGCAAGTCTTCTGTACTTTCTCTGTGTGCTAACAACTCGGCTTAACTTTTGTTTGTTGTTGTGAGGCTTTCAAGTGTGTGTCAAATATTAACATTTTAATTTGCAAGGAAATTAGTAGTTGGAAAACTGTAATCCCTTACAAGTACGCATGCACACACACGTGGACGCACTCAGTCCATTAAAATTACTTACGTTATTGAGTTTGTAATAAATCCTCAATGTGGAATGGCACGTGCTGAATCACCGAGGTATTTGACAAAGACCTGCTTAAAGGGTTACTCTGGGACCCCAAACTCCATTTTTAAAAACAAGGCCCTATTGAACCTAATCAATGGGTTTTCTGTGATTCCACCCCCTTCCCGTCCCCCAGCAACTTTAATTAAGAGCTTTTGGGCAACTTTAAAGGTTGCCATGTATTATTTTTAGCTGTAGCTTTGAATTGCTTTGGAAGAGCATGAAAACACACCTAGGTAGATCTTTATGCCTCCCTCTTCAGGAGCGGCTGCGAACCTCTCCCTCGCAGGCAGGCCGTGGCTGGCATCGGTTTCTCCGGGAGAAACGGGAGGAGCAGGCACCTTCGGCTGTCACTGCTGGCAGCCAGGAGACATTCCACTCCAGGCCTATGCATGCAGGGAAGGTCAGGGACCAGATCAGGTTCTGCCAAAGCATCTCAGGAGAGCGGCGATGGCTTTGGCAGGCAGGAGCCCCAGCCCTGAGGGTATGACGTGGCCCCTCCAGGCCAGACTGCAGACAACAGCCTTCACCAGCTGCCAGGCTGGCAGGAGCAGCTTCAGCTCTGGCGCTGAGCAGGCCAAGAATCTCCTTTTGTTTGCTTACTTTTTAATCAGAGTTTTCTGTGCTACATGGAAAGGAGGTAAAGGGACTGGTGGGTTTGTAGAGTCGGGGGTTTTTCAGGATAAATTATGATATCCATTCCTTTTTTTAAATTTTTTTTCCTGGTATTCTTTGAATGAGGAATGGGACCATCCTGCCAGGACAAAGAGACTTGGCCAGCATGCCAAAACTGCAATTAAAGCTCAATGAAAAAAGTAAGAATTAAATGTATTTTATTCATTTCAGCTGTTATGTCTTAATGCAAAGAAATCACTTTGCACAGTTCTGTAACTGACACCAATTTCTAATCTCCAATACTATTAACTTCTAAATCTCCGTTATAAAGAATATTGGCAGAATACCAGAGACTAGTGCAGCTAAATAAACTTAGTTTGACCTGGTGTTTTATTTTCTTTTTTTCTGAAATGCTGAAAAAATCATTAAACTATTTTGTTAATTGCTGATAACATTTTGATTAGTTGGATTTCCTCTCTTGGCTGCAATAGACACATTCCTGGAGCATGACATGACTTTGCCTTTGGGACAAACAAAAAAAAGAGAAAGAAAGAGAGACTATTTTTTGAAATGACAAAATGTATTGTTATAGGATTAGAGACAGGATAGCTCCAGGATTATGCTGTGTCACTCAATTTAAAAGGCCTATGAATTGAAACTAAATATTGAATAGCTGTAGGGAAAGGGCATTGTTAAGGAGTAATATTTGTGTGAAAACTTGATTGTTTCATCTCAGCTGGATTGAAACAGTTTTCTGACAACTCAGAGACCCTCTCATACAAGCTAGAAAACGTTAAAACATTGATCTCTCCCTACCACTTCACTAAAATGGCACTGCAAAACCAATCCAACTCTCAGATGTGAAGAAATAAATATTAACTAAAAACAACCTTGACAGAAATGTTTCTACAAGTCAGTGACGGGCTTTGAGCGAGGCTCCTGCCTTGACATCATCATTCCAAGGGAATCTGCAGAGCTGTCTTCTGCTAACTTTGACCTTAGTGATGTTACAAACTAATGCAGCATCACTTCTACGCTACAAGATTTAATTGGGAGCTTAAACAGATAGCATTGAGCTGTGCCAAGTGGGACGGTGGAAGCAATTACCAGATTTAGATATTCTGGCATCGTGGACAGACTTTCTTAAGCACAGGAAATGAATTATAGCAGAATATCCTTAGACTCAAAAATTATTGGCAGGGATGAAGGGAAGAACAATGCAGCCTTGGTTACATGCTGACGAGCTTTGGCTGATTTGCTGTGTTACCATTTTAGTCTGTGTGTGGCTATTTAATTTTTTTTCCTCAAGAGATCTGAAGTTCGAACACCATCTAAGTCAGAGCTTGGAGTGCTTTTTTCATTTTGTGTCCAAAGAACAGTTGGGCTCACAGAGGACTGAACAAAGGGAGAATATCAAGAAAATATGGGTTGCTCTTACTGGAGCATAGAATCTTCCATGAATAAGAGCCTCTTGTGATATTAAAATGGGTTATAAGATCCCCTTCTTCTGTTTCTGATTTTGCAGCCTGGCCATACCTGTGTCTGAATTTTAATGAATCCACTGTTCATGAAAAACTCTTGACTCTGAAGCCATAGAGACAAATATCTGGATTCACCTCACCAAATCTGAGACATTTGCATAAGATCCCTTGGTATGGAGTGTGACACCAAAGGCTCCTTCAGTAATCCCTACAGAGAGACCAGCACATCCCTTCCCTTCATGGGCTGAGTTGCCCTCTAACAGAGCATCCATTCAGCAGGCTAGTCTCCTACCAGGCTTATTACCTAGGTCCCAAAGCCAAGACCTTAAAAGTGGCTGCAGAAAACACAAGCCTGGGCCATTGGACAGAGCAGACAGAGAGAGGAGCATGTGCCAAGGGGCCCAGTGGCTGCATATTTTCACCATGTCTGCCGTGGCTACCAGCAGGGCTAACAATGTTGGTCAAACACTGCAGACCCATGACGTGCTCAGAAAGGAGATAAGATTGCACCACCTTTACCAGATGCCACAAATGGATCTCAGATGGTAATTTTCTGCTGTACATACTGCCATCTTAGGCAAAATATGATCCAAAAGAACAGGCTCTGTATGCCATTATCAATCCCCTAAGCCTGTTGTCTTACCGGCTGTGACATCATTAGCTGCACATCTGTCTCTGAACCAAAGGTGGTTTTCTAGCCTAACTCTTATCCCACGTCCACTCTGAATAAGCTCTGAATAAAAGACACTTGTTAAAGTTCAGCTGTAGCAGGGGCTACATCAAGAGATGGCAGATGGGCAGGCCCAGGCCTCTATCACTGAATACAAAGATATATGGCCTATTGTCTCCTTGTGGCTCATGTGATACCCTTGATAAGAAGAATGTAAGTGTCTGGCAGCCATACAGAGTGAAATCTATACCCGAGGAATGCATATAAGTCAACTTCTACTTAAGCCTTAAATGATGGGTATGTGTATAATAGTAGTCAGTGAAGTAGCACTGAGAAAATGTGAGGTTTTCCAGTTCAGTGGCCTAAACTGATGGGAGAAGAACAGGTTGGAATTGATCTGAAAAAATATTTAAAGGGAGTTTAAATCAACTACAAATATTTTTTCCTCTGGCATTTTAATAAAAATTAAAAATGAGATTCCAAAAAAGATGAAAAGGAGGAAAAGATGGCTCATACTGTGTGTTAGCTTACCACTTTATTATGAGACCAATAACTACACACTTTCCCCTCCACTAGTTCTAACCAACATGAATTTTATGCCCCTGATTGTAAGGCTCAGAAGTACTGGTATGTCTACACCTGCATTCAGCACCACTGAAACTTAGCTAAAAAAAAAAAAAAGCCAAATCCCACAAGAAAAGCCTATCTGAGGTTGTGCTGGAAAATGTACAGGTCTTTCTTACCTTGAGCTAGATGGCATGACAGCAAACAGAAGAAAGAAAAAAATTATCTCTGTTGACACCATATTCATAGGAGGGAAAGTCTCTCTCTGTCAGCCACTGCACAGTGCTGGAGCCTCCTGCATCCTCATGCTCCCTTCGATGAGCAGAGGGAGTCAGTGACAGCCAAAACCTGACACAGCAATGGGCTTTGTTCCCTATAGTGACAAACCCTTTGAGGGATAGTTCAACTTAAGCATAAAGAAAAGAAGCAGAAGTGACCCAATGTTCCCTAGCAGAGAGAGTTCTGGACATAACTGGGTGATGCCTGCAGACTCACTGGCAGGGTCCCTCTGTACCAAAAGTCAGTGTATTCTCCCCTTCATGCATTTGCTTTGCAAGAAACGGCAGGGACCATGCTGTGAACTCCAAAAGCACAGGCTGGCTACTGTTTGTGTGGCCTCATCCCACCCTTGTTCCAGAGCACAAATAAGGAATTTTTACTCTTTAACAGAGTCAGGAGTACTCTATAATCCAAGCAACTTCATAATGAACAAGCTCTCATTTAGTGTGAGGCCTTATTCATTGCACGTCTTACTTGCAGCATACTGTTAAAACAGCCACGATATTGCCCTGACTCTGTTTTGGTTTTGGACTAAATACAGTACAGTAAGTCAAACATTATTGGTCACAATAGTAATGTGGAGTGTATATAATGGGCTTTTATTGCTGCAAGGCATAGCTGAAATATTTACACAGAATACATGAAATAACAAGATTCATGTTCTGTTCCTTATTTGTAAGGTATTCTATTAAAAAGAATCTGAATCTGAAGTTCATAAATAAAATAGCAATATCACTTATTTCCAGATACTAGTTCCAGCTTGTTGATTTTAATAGACAAGTATAACACTTCAAATGTGGAAACACAGTGGGTAATATTTATATGAAATCTCCAAGAACCGTGGTATTTTGTTCATGTGAAATATCATGGCATTTTGCCTGGATCAAGTAACCAGCAGATTAGCACATTAACACTTTTAAGAAACATGCGTGCAATCCACTCTGAATGTGGTCTTTGACTCCTGGTAGGAATACCTAATGATTTTCAAATTGACACGTTACTTTATAAAACAAGTCAAATAAACAGGAATTGCAGAGCAGCTTTGGTTGGGGTGGATGGCATAAGCACACATGTGTTATCAACAGAGGAGACAGGATCAACTCTACAGCCATGGAAGGATTTGCAGTATATACAGAGATGCAGGAGAAACCTCCTTTCTTTTCAAAGCTTTATGGCTTTATGATTCTGTGTGAGTGGGTAAGCAGACATACACTCATTCAGTCACCAGTTTGAGGTGACAACAGATCTCTAAGACTGACCAAAGGCAGTAAAGCCTGCAAAAGCCATCACCACTGCCAATTATGAAGGTCCCACTCCAGTTTGCAGCTAGAGGAGGATCTCCACAAGACAGACAGCCATGTTCAGGCTGCCATAGGCTCCATCCTAACCAGGAATTAAGAAGGAGAAGAGCAAGAGGCACAAGGGTTGTCAGTCCTCTGTAACTCAGCCAAGGATGTGTGCCTTCAAAGCTGTACTCCAGCACACACTCTTCACGTGGTTTTGGTCACGCTGCCAATCTCCCTGCACTACTTTTCCCACTTCCCACAGAGAAAAAATCCATCCTTCCCTTCATGGGAGCCACTGCTGACTGCAGTGGTGGGCTCATGGTGATGAACTGCTCCACATGTGCAAAGTCCTGGTTGCGTGGAATGCACAAGCAAACTCAGTGGTAGGGTAGCTCAGGGCTCTGGCTAATTTCAACAGCCATATCGAGGGGAAAAAACCTTCTATTTCCCCCTCCCACGAAAGGAGCAGCAGAGTCCAGGCTGCATGCCAAGGAATCCTATCACAAGCCTTATAAAAAACTCACCAGGGCCACCTCAAAAACAATGGTGAAGTCACGCTTGGCTGCAGTTGGTTTTGGTTTGAGAGGGAGACCACGAACAGGTCTCCCAGAACTATTGTGGCTGGCTCCATTTCCTGCTAACTCAATTCATCACACTTGTTCTCTCCTTCCTGGAGACAACTTTTATAACCCCATTAATGTACTTAGAGAGTGTCCCTGCTTTTCTTAAGACCAGATATGGCTGCCACAGGTCATAGCAATTAAGACTGTTATTTGGAAGTGACTCCACAGAAGTTAATGGTACAAATCAAGAGATTGTTCACAAAGGAAAAGTTTCAGATCTCACCCTTCATCCTGCTGAGGGCTGATGGTCTCCTTGCTTCCACACTAGAAAATGAGGAATGAGCAAGAAGTTTCTGGCTATCCAAATAGAACGTACAATATCCTTGCTAGACCATGCACCCAAGATTTAAAAAATAACCTGTGGTTTCAACTTGGGTTAAAATAACCTGGCTAAGAAAGTCCAAACATGGATATTCGTAGAATGAAAGAATTTTAGAAAAGGAAATTCTGGGATTTGAAAATGAGAGAGACTTGTCATAATGGAAAGAGTCAAATCAAACTACCTTTAAAGCTAAAAAGCAAATCAAAAAACTGTTCCCCCCCTTAGTTAGTCGCCAGTCTGGACACAGTCTGGAAGGATTTTTCCTCTGCATTGAAGTCATCTGTTGAAAAAAAAATATAGTGGGAAATATTAAAATCTTAATCATGAAAAGCCTACTTCCTACTTGGAAGGCTCATTTAGAAAGCCGCTCAGATGTCAATGAGCAAAACTTGCTGTGAACCAAGTACATACTGAGCACACTATTAACATTTTGTCAAAACTCTTGGGTATACAACACCAGCAAAGGAGAAACAGCTCTGAGGAAAGCTCCACTGTCAGGACAGGATGAGGTTTGGTGGACTATTAAAAACCCAAACCAACCTCCCCCTACTTAAGCTCACACAAAAGCCCAGATTTTTGGAACATCACACTGGAATCAGGCCTTTCCCTCCCCACTGACAGCCAAAGCTATTTCTGAATTTGGGTTAGATTTAGTGACTAGGCTCCAGCCAAAAATTTAGGGGGGGTGTGGGGAAATCATTGGAAAAAGTCATAAGACTTTGCCTATTTCAGAAACAAAAGGTTTCCATTTTTTTGGGCTGAGTTCACAAGAGGATTTGGGAGCTGACCACTTTCAGATGTGCATGCTGCAGAGGGGTTATTACATGCCTGCAGCTCCCAGCTCTGGCACCCCAGGACTGGGGATCAGAGCAATGCTTGCCATCCCTGTGCTTTTATATCAGCACTCTCCACAGAGGCAGACAGATCTGTATGAAAGTGTTTGAGCAGGCAATTTAGAGCAGCATGCTAAAACCAGTAATGCTCGAGCCTTGTTTGGAGTAGCAGAGCTGCCTTCACGTGAGGCCTTTCTCAATTCAGTTAAAAACTGGCTTCTAAATCAAATATAGCCAATGTTTGGGGTAATAAAAGGTGGGGGGTGGGGGGAAAAGGATGTGCTTTGCTGGAGTGTATGGATATCCCCACCTCTGAGGCCAGAGAGGACAGAGTTTGATCTCTCCAAAAGTTCTCTATTTTTTAATCCATACTTTTAGAGCAAAGCAAGTACTTCTGCAGTGTCCTGTGGAGGCTTTCACTTTTTCACTCCCTCCCGAGACTTCTTCTTAAGTTCTTTCATTCAGAAAATGTGGATGTTTGGGCTTGCTCAGTCAAAGGGCAGTAAGTGAGGCAGCCACCAGGAGAACTTCACATAAAGCTGCCTTTTATCCATGTGCTTAAACACTCTTCACCACACAGCAACTGAGTCTCTTGCAGCCACTGCTAGATTTCATCCTCACAAGACCATTTATTAGATAAATATGTTTTCTGCTTTTATCAATGCCACACAGAAGCAGTAGGTGGAGGGAGTGTCTTGGCAAAGGTCATGGAGGACAATCCTAGTCGAAGCATGGGGGAATCTGAGTTTTCCAGTCCTACCAGCTCCTAGGACATCTCTTTTCCATCAGATAGTCACTGGGGAGGAAACAACATCAACAGCACTCATGAAGAAAAGATTTGAGCATAGCAAAACCTGGGGCTGACCCAGGAGAGAATGAAGCAAAAAGCAGCATGTTTATTTGAATGCCAAGGCTGTTTAACAGTGCTGCATCTCCAGATGAACTGAGGTTTCCTCACTGCTCTGAAAGGGCAGCTTGACTGTGAAATGTGGCTGCAAATTCGACACTATCCTGTCCCTGTGTAGAAGTCAGAAGCTGGAAAAGAGCAATTCCCATTTTGATGGGAGAGTGCTGCTTTTCTGTCACAGGACACTAAATAAATCACTGCGATTGATCAAGAGCTAGAAAGCTCAGTCAGCTTAGGCATCTGGTCTTGTGTTCTCACACAGCCCTTTGTGCACACACCACCTTATCTATTCCCTGACTTCCATCTAACCACTGCCACAAAGCCAACACTTTCTGCCTGGTGGGGTCCCTGACCCTCCTCGGCAGCCATCACTGCCATGCTTCATGCCACAGGTAACAGTCAGCTGGCAGGCAAGCAAGTCCCCATGTCTGAACACTTTTGGGTGGTTATGGAGCTTGGGGAGTAGGCCACAGAGCAGGGAGGAACCCCTTGTCTTCACAAAACTAGGACAATATCTTAAGACTGATGGAAAAGAGTGTTTTCAGTTCTGAACTCTGCAAGATAACCTTAAAAACTATTGAGACGCAAGAAGGCTTTGGTCCTCCAAAGCCTTAGAAAAGCTGGTTACAAACTCAGAAACCTCTCAGACAGGTGACACAAGGCATGTGCTCAGAACACCGTGGGATCACAGCCCCACGCAGAAGGACAGCGAGCACCCTGTGACAGCCTTCGCCTGTCATGTTTGTATGAAGTATTTAAAAACTGGGTTTTCCACTGAGAAGCAGAAGGGGTAAAACCAAATAAGGATCCACCAGCTAAGAACATATAATGACATAGCATGTGTTCTCCAGGGCTGTTCAGAGGCAGTTTTTCCAGCTTTCTTGTGCTATTTCAACACCTCTGCTCCGCCTCATTTTCCTGCCAAAGTGTTACATTCAAACAAAAGCTCCTTTAAACCCCACAAGCTTAAAATTAGGTCATGCATGTGCCAGAAATAATTTTGAAATATCCTCATTACCTTTCTGCTTCTTCCCAGAGTGTTTTACTATTTGTTTGGAACAGAGGGAGTGGAGCTGCACTATCTAATTTTTTTCCCCAACAATGTTTGCAAAGAAGCTTTAGAGAAGCCATAGCATTTTGAAAGCCTAAAGCCTATTTCACTGTCTAAAAAGAATATAAATCTTTCAAACAAATCCCTCTCAGCCCAATAGAGATTCCATGGCTAAATTATTTAATTTCACCCAGCACAAAGCAGTAGGCACCCTGAAAGATGCATACATCAAGAAAAGCTGTTTTAATGATGTGTGTGTCTAATGCATGCCTTCCTAGTCAGTCTCCTCTTTCCATGCTTAGCACACTCACTGAGCTGAGCTAACTTTCAGCTTGATTCTTGATTACAGTGTTTTAGGACTTAATAGTAACCACTTTAACTTCAGATTTGCTGTAAGCAAAAATAAGCAACTATTAACTATTAGGTATTTGCAAAAAGATGACAGAGTTAAGGAGCCTTAATTCAATATCCATCTTCAGAGGTTTCTAACTGAATCCATACTTGAATTTAAATAACAAATAATCTGCTGATTATTATGCATAGTTTTCAGTCAGTGTAACGAAAACATGATGTCGCAGTCATGCTGTGAGCTCTGTAGCTAGGTTTCCTTGTTTATATTAACAGCTGTAAACACAGTCTAACTTAGCCTTGATTTAAACACAGATTTCCCATACTTTCAAGAATTCACCACATTGTGAAAGCTACAATTTCAGAACTTTTCTCACGTGCATGTTGATTATGCCCAGGAACAGCTTGCAATGTGACATATGCACTTGCAATGACCCATTTTAGAGACTCTACATTAAAAGGGCTGGTTTTTCATCTTCGTTGAAAAGTAAAACCAGCTCTGTGAATGATGGTGTATAAACTTGCCCCTGAGTGTCCTGAATACAGCCTGCAATCTTCTACATAAGGTAGTTTCACTCTACTGGGTCAAGGTTCTACATGTTCATCCCTCCATTTAAAAATACAGGTTGCAAAAACCTCCTAAGGCCACTCAAGTCAGTGCAAAATATTTCATTCAGTCAGAAATGGATTTTAGTGAAAAGTTTTATATTCCTAGCTTTTAATAACAGCGTTGGAAAATCTGAGCATTTGGAAAAGTGACACTGCCTGCACGAAGGACTCTTGAGCTCTCTTCTTCAAGAGTATGGCAAGAAGCAAGCTCCATTTAAGCAGAAAGTCAAGTGAAGCAAACAAAACCTGCTAGGAATATTTTGTATTATTTCTGCCTTGAGAGGGGAAGCAGTGTGTCATCCTAATGGGCTCCTCTGACACAGATTAGATCTCCCAGTCTGTGAATGCTGAGCAAAGTCAACCAGCAGTGCAAAGCAATCTTGAGGGCCAGGAAGGTAGGCATCCCTACTGGAGGGAATCTCCCCAAAAAGTCATACAGAGCTTTACCATCACAAGGGCTTCCATCCACTGTGCCTTGCATAGCGAAAAGGTAAGGGAGAACGTGGGACTTATATCTGATATTGCAGAGTCCGTCAACCATATCAGAAGAGCTTTTGGAATGACATTGCTCTACCACAAGCTAGTGATGTTCCTGGCAGAGTTAATGCCATGTCTCTACCAGTAGCTTCACCACGTTGACCAAATTTCATGATTACACCTCTCCTCCCAGAAATCTGTGCCTGGAAAAACTGATTTAGACCATCACAGATCATGTGCAACTTTGTCACGGTCCATATGGTCCAGGGAAATACATCTCTGGACCAGTAGGGCCAAAGTGCAAGACTGATCTCATGACCACACTCATCTATGACAGGTAATGAAGCCTCAGACTCCCATTCAGATCCTGTACTCACACAGAGGTGAGCACAACACTGACCACCCACATTCCACCAGCTTTTCTCCTCCTAAGCAAGAAGAACAGGCTCAGGGGTCCAAGCTGGAGCCAGGTTAGGGCCCAAGAGAAGTGCACAACTTAGAATCCAAGCATTTTGGTCTACTCTGAAGCTGGTTCTCTGTCAGGATGCTCCCCAAGTCTTACTGCATTTCTCACTGTCTGTTCCAGGGAGTGAGGGCTGCTGGAGAAGCACACAATATGACTCACAAAGAACTCCAAAATATCTCATGGAGAACTCTGGATTCACTCCTCTGTAAACTAGCATAGGTTAAGCAACCTCCTACTTCAGTATTTAGGTCTCATGCTAAATATTGTCTCTTCTACCCCTTCCCCTTCAATTATTTGAAGTACAAATAATTTGCAAAGTACAAAACTTCATTTTTCCCCCTTTGAAGTCACATATGAACAAGATCTGCCAAGTGCCTAGTTTAGCCATAGTGGTGATGCTAAAATACAGCCTGGATTTTGAAAGGATCCAAAGAAATTTAGCCAGGCCATTCCACATCATCCTTTGCAAGCTATTTTTATATGTCTGAGATCTTGTTCAACTTGTTTGGCTTCTCAGAGGACAATTAAAATCAATACGTAGCAGATGGGAGACGTAAGACAAACAGAGGTTAAATGACTTGCCTGAGGCTGGTGGAGTCTAGCAGAATGGGCGACAGGAGTCCTGGGTATTAATTAGTTAATATTTGTACAATGCTAAGAAAATATATAGCCCCATATAAGTATTATTGTAAGGTGGCCCCTGCAGTTTGGAGAAGCAGAGGGCAACTGTGCAAAGGCGAGTGCAAATATCCTTTCTTGTTCTGTGGCATTTCAGTCATCATGGGGTCTGGGAGGAACAGAGCATTCCCAGGACATATGAGAGAGGGAATGAGAAAGCCCAGGGAAAGAGATCCCCCTCCTGCAATGCCGCTGTGCACCCCCAGGCTGCTCTATCCATGCATTAGGTCCAGGATCAGTTGTTTGTGATTTCCATGGAGACCAGTAAATCTGTGAGGTACAATCAAATCGGGCTACATGGTCAGGTGCCTTCAGCAGAACCTGGGAACTAAACTGGAGATTTTTGGGGGTATTTACAGCATTAAGAGGTGCAAATCTCTCTGAAGTGCCACAGAACCCACACTGCTCTGTGCTCTACTGAAATCCCAGGAGGAAGGTCAGGCCCATCTGTATTAAAGAACGATCTATGGGAAAGGAGGAAAGGGTCACAGTGTCAGATTTCTCCTTTTTTTTCCCACCTCTCTGGGGCATTCATCCTGCTCCCATGACTTCAGATCTGATTTCTTCAGATGACTTTTTCAGTCCAGCTTCCCTTCACACCATCACACACCCCAGCCTCCTGCTCTGAGCCTCCTCCAGATTCCAGTATCAGCCTGAACAAAACATGCATGAGATTTTCTCCAGGGCAGCTCTCAATCTCCAATGTTTTTAACATGATTTTGCTATGCAATTTCAAGAGTGGTGAGACTTTTTGGCCATTTCCCTTTTTTCTCTTGGCTAGAATACAAGAATATTACCTAAGTTGTGATGTACTTTCCTCCGCAATTCTTAAATCATTCAGACTTCCCGCATAGTCTACTAAAATTTTCATCCAGTTTTCATCACCTCATATCTTCATTATCAGGACCTGCGATTTCTTTTCCCATCAGTTTAGCTCAGACTTGACTGAAATGCAAAATTTCCAGCTGAAAATTCCAATGTTCATTTTCATCCAAAACAGGATAAATGGCCGAAATTTTAAAAGCACCTCCTCGGAAATGCTAACATTTGAAGTTCTACATATTTAGGCAAAACTTTCCAGCATTTCTAGCTGCTAGATTCTAAATGTCATATTTCATTTTATTTCCTTGGCAGGCTTTATTTAGAGTAGAATCAATGTTAGGCTACATTACCTTTCCATTGCAGATTCTGCTTGCTCTAAGTCAAAGTCCACAGGAAAATACACTTCAGTGTCACATGGTCTTTACTGCACGGTCCAGTGGGAAGAGGATGTAGTGTGTATTGAGAACTACATATGGTATAGTGAGGGACCTCACCCAGAAAGGAACAGAGAGCAGAGCTTCATGGCTGCCCTACAGCTCCCACCAGGCTCCAAAAGGGTGCTCGCTTCTCTACCATGCAGCCTGGTGCCCTGGTGTGCTGATTGCAGATTACACAACGGGAGATACGTGCCCCACATCTCATTCTCTTCCCCTAAGTGATACACCATGCTTTTATCTGAAGGTTTTGGTTTGTTTTTAATGAAATGGTTTGCAACGTTTTAATTAAAAAAAAATATAGATTTGGTCAAGATAACTTTAGATTAAGCTTTTTCTTTTTAAGAAAGATTAAGCTACAGAAAATGTCCAGAGAAGATGTGTTCTCAGCTGTAAAATCATCCTGATAAAAATGTTCCCTAGCCTCCAGTAAAGCTGCCAGAATCATTATTGTTGCTACTGCTCTAATCTGAGCAACCTGATTCCTCTTTGAGTTCTTCAATTTCTTTCTTTACTGTCACACCCTCTTCCCCATCAAACCCTTAAACTGTCTCTCTTGTCCCTCATGTCACCCACTGCAGCCTTCCTTGTGCCAGGCAACCTCCTTGGGAGTCCCCAACCCAAACCAACCTGCAAAGCCATCCAAACCTCTATTCCTGGCTGAAAAACCTCTATGTTATTTAGTGGCAATTAAAGAAAAACAGAAAATTACTGCTTTTGAGAGGGTTGTCAACAGTTTCAGCCAGTATTCCGAAATGGTAGGAGACAAATAAGCAACAAAATATGAATACATTTTTTACTCAATCTTACCAATATTTAAAATGTTCAACAACATTTCTGATTGCCAAAAATCGATGGACTGTTCTGCAGACTGTTTTAAAAGCATTAAGTATGCGGTTGAGTTTGTGGTTTGAAAACTTTTGGAGCTTTTCCTCACCAGAATTGCGACTTCCAATAAGAAATACAAAAATAATATGACATACAAGCCAATAAAAACACAAACATAGAAATAAAACCTACAAAATAAGTCCTTTCAGCCAGGTCTGCTGTCCTTTTCTAAATCCCATGTCAAAACTTTGCTTCAACAGCTACAAGAAATTGGCAAATTAACAAATACCAAGGCAAGTCAGCAAGCAGTCATTCTAAGTGACTGAAGTATTCCATTCTGATCATAATTAATGAACATGGCCCAAAAAACACGTTGCTGAGAACCTCCCAGCACCTTCTTTTAATTTCTTATAGTCATACACTGTATTTTTGTCATAAATGTAACCTTGGGTCCCCTGGGTTTTCAAAAGCTCCTGGTGAAACATCCTCTTCAAGACGCTGGTCTCTATGTTTGGCAGGTCGTATCTGACCTGCAATCAAGGAGCATCATTCTTTGATTTCAGGAAGCTCAAGCTTGGTGGCTGCAGTTGGGCTTTGATTCTGTGCTGGGCTGCACGCACCCAAGGAATGCCAAGTACCCTCAATTCCATTAACTTCAGTGGGAATTAGAGAGCTCAGCTGTATTTAATATTCTACAGGGTCAGGCTCTGAAAACCGTATTAGCATTCTCAGTTCCCAGTAGGACAAAATTCAGCAAAGCATTTGGATGGCGATTTAACTGCAAACATGTGAACACTCCCCCCTATTTCAGTATGACTATTCTCATGCTTAAAGTTAAGCATATGCCTAAGTTATGTGCTGATTTTGGGCCAAAAACTACTGTTTTCAAGGGCTACACAAGTTCACAATAGTCAAACTGCTAGTCTATAACGCCAGTTGCATAATCTAGTTTTTCCTTTTTCATAAAGGCTGACACAAGACTGTCTTTTTAAAATGGAGCAGCTGCACTGAAGAAGATGGGGCATTCTGGTGAAACACTGAGTATTTCTCTAAAGTTACTAATCTACTATTATGATTGTTATTATTGCTGTTATTCCTATGTGAATGCAGGGAAAGCACCTATCCCAGACTCACAACTTTTGCTGTCCTGAAAGAATATAAGCCATACAGCAAAGAATAACAAACTCTCTCTACATGAGAGCAAACATCAGTCAAGTGACAGATAAAAATATCCCACCATCCCCAGAGACCCTCAGCCTCTTGTACATCTGAGCCCTTCCAGGGGCACTAAAAAACAGAAGCATCTTACAGCTCACTCTGAATGTCCCTACCTTTCACCACTCCAGGGACCAAGGAAGTCTGTGGGTGTCTGAAGAAGGATGGGCTGGCATCTCTTCTTTTCTGATTAGGAGGGGGCTTTTCTCTTGAAGTGGTGCTGGTCCTCAGGAGACATAATCTTGGCTAGCTCGTGGCAAGGGACAGATGTGGCTCTCAAGCAAATTCCTTCACCCAGAGAAGCATCAGGGGATGTGGAGCCTGCTGTGATGGCTCTTCTCCTCTGAAAGCAAAATGCTCCTTCCTCTGGGAGGACACTGGGTCTCAGCAGCCAAGAAACAGAGGGGCTTCCCGGGAAATCTGTTAGGGCACAGAAGAAAACCTGTAACTGTGCATCACTCTGCATTTTGGGATCCAATAAGGCTCCTATTATACCCCGTAGAGTGGAACGACGCAAAACAAATCAACCCCCACTCAGGGGCCAGGAGGAAGGGACAAGCTTTTGGGGCTCATTTTTCACCCAAACCCCTTAAGTGTATGCAGCTCATGGCACTGGAGCCATGTGCTGAGAAGCCATGGGAAGCAGAGCAGAGGAGGAAAAAGCAGAGTATGGGTCTCACTCCTCCACTGTGCAAACTGGGGCCGAGCCAGGACTTCCTGATGTGTCTCCAGGCCAACTCCAGAGGTTCATGCTGAGGTTGCCTCCCCTGGACTTTCTTCCCCTCTTTAGCAGCAGATTCTCACTCTGGCTTGCTATATCAAACTCTGACTTCTCCATAACTCCATGATCTCCAAGCCTTACAATGCAATTAACTAGCTGCTGCAAAGGCACTATAAAGGCAGAACAAGGACACATTGAAGATGGGACAACCACTGGTGGGCATAAGTCCAGAACCTGCTATTCTCAGTCTGCATCTCCCTTTTTTGACATCTTTCACAATTATTTCATCAGTTTTTGGCACATGTGCAGCTCCTGGACTGACAAGATAGCTTGTTGTGGTATTTTCTTGGGTTAGGCTGATTGGGAAGTGTCCCCTACCTTTGCTTCAAGATCTTGTTGAAGAATTATAAAATCAAAGTAACAGCATGGCCAAAATCCATAATGCCAAAGATCTCTCTTGGCCCCTAACAGAGAAAGGCACCCACTATTAGAGGGGAGATTTGGGCATGAGATGCAGAGCTGGCAAGACACCAGGAGAAGGAGTGACCTGGACTGGTGCGCAAGCAGAAGTGCTGACACTTAACATTCTCCTCTTCCATCCTGAATGGCTCTGGTGGCAGGGGCTGATGGCGGGGGCTCCCAAACAGTGGCACACATTCCTCATGAGTGTTCAGTTTATCTCACAGAGATGTTTCCCGAGCACCTCCGTGTCCCGCTCTGTGTGTGCCCGGTCCAGCACGGGCGGTACAGCTGAGAGCGGCTGCACTTGCTGCGGGTGGCTGTGCCTGAGAGCCCGCTGTCCCAGCTGCCAGGGACAATCACAGCGGTGGCCAGAAGATTTGCGGCATTCTCCTGCATTGACAGAAAGGCAGTGCTAGGGAAGGTTCCGGACACTCACCCCAATGTTGTGGAAATAGATGAGCAACAAACGGGCCCAGGATTTCTACACTTTGTAAATATGTGCTGGCGCCTTCATCTTGCTCCAACATACCCAAGGGCCTTCCAAAGACATGCATTCTCATTGCCGCTCTTGCGCGACAGCCCGCCGTGGGATTTTTCCCCGACAGCTGTCGCTGCACATGGCCCTCTCCCAACGCGGCGTCACCGCAGGCCCGGGGCAGTGCGGGACCCCCGCACACGCCTCCGCCCCGCACACCCACCCCACCCCGCTCCGCACACCCCCCCCGCTCCGCACACACCTCCGCCCCGCACACCCACCCCATCCCACCCCGCCCCGCACAGCCACCCCGCTCCGCACAC
>VZTN01006675.1:177788-201793 GCA_013400515.1 Erpornis zantholeuca
TCCCGCTCCCGTTCCCGCTCCCGCTCCCGGCCCGCCCCCGCCCGGAGCGACCACCCGTGGGCGTGGGCAGTGGAGCTGCAGGTGCGCGCCCGCCCCGCTCCTCCGTCCCGTCCCGTCCCGTCCCGAGCCGCCCTGCTGGCCAGAGGGAGCGATCTCTGCCGTGGATGCGGTGCTGACATGAAACACCCCAACAGCGCCCTGCTTTCCAGCCAGTGTTTTTTGACGGTAAGGCGTCCTGGAGGGAAGACCCCAAAGCCCATTAATCACTTCAGGATGTCTGAGACGTGGGCAGTAACACTGCAGAGAATTCAGGCCCTCTGACACTCCAGTGCAGTATCTGAGCATTTAACAATAACAGTCGACACTGCTGATGCCTGTGAAAATACAGATGTAAGCCAGCTGTCTGTCAGGGTGAAAAATGTGTTTGTCTTTTCGTTTTAACGTGTCATTTCCCTCTTGGACATTTGCTGTGTTACTGCCAGGATATCACGTGCTTCCAGCACAAACTCTATCCCAGGAAGACGAACCACGTTCGCATGGAGGGGGGTGTCACTCTCCTGTTTCTGCAACGTTTTTTCTTCATCTGAAGCTGAACAAAACATGTCTGACCAAATTCCTTAATTTTAATTATTGTTGAAGTAATTCCCAGTATCTGTTTCTAGACAAAGGTAATTGCAGATTTATCCGTAAAAGGATCATTGGAGAGGTGAAAGAGTGTGTGTGTGCTGGGGGCTGTCAATATTGAGATTAATAAGAGGCAATGGAAGTATATATATCATGATAAAAATTAATAGGTATAAAATACACTTATGGTGGGATAACTGAAAGGGGCAGATTTGGATCACATATTAGGAAGAAATCATTTACTGAGAGGGAGGTGAGGCACAGGAACAAGGTGACCAGAAAACTTGTGGATTCCCCATCCTTGGGAGTGTTCAAGGCCAGGCTGGATGGGGTTTTGAGCAACCTGGTCTAGTGGGAGGAGTCTCAGCAGGGGAGTTGGAACAAGATGGTCTTAAAGGTCCCTTCCAACCCAAAACATTATAAAATTCTGTGATAAGACATGATTGGCGTATTAGAAAAAAAGGATGCAGATGTTCATGAAGGACCAGAAAGGGATCTGTGTCCTGTATCGAGGACACAGATCTCAATATATTCAGAGAACAGGCAAGTAAGTTCTTATGTGAAGACATTTTATGTAAAAAAGGAGTTAAGGAAAACTG
Organism: Erpornis zantholeuca; assembly: GCA_013400515.1. Classification (NCBI taxonomy): domain Eukaryota; kingdom Metazoa; phylum Chordata; class Aves; order Passeriformes; family Timaliidae; genus Erpornis; species Erpornis zantholeuca. The sequence goes on from VZTN01006675.1 coordinate 179,012, forward strand.
ACTTCTTTTTTTTTTTTTTTCTTTTTTTAATGGGAAACAAATATTGCCGGTAGATGCATAAAATATTCCAAAGCAGGGGAAGAAGAAGCACTGGTAATAAACCAAATTGATTACATCACAAGCTCTTTATTGACTTCAAACACTGGGGAACACACAAGCAGTGTAAACCAAGCTAGACTGCTAAACCCAAAAATAAGTACTGTGACAATAAAAGACAACATCAGGAAGGCAAAGGCACAAAATCAACATGAAAAGTCACTCTGTGAGAGGAAAATCAAGAAAGCACTGAAGGAAGGCTACTGAAGGGTGATCTCCTGAAGGCCAAAAGCTCTTTTGCTTCAGCCCTCATTGAAAATAATTACTAAATAAGGTGGCTTAAATGCAGTACTGCAGACAGAAAGTAAGATCTCCTGCTTGAGTATGGGATGGAAAAGCAAGGGAGTGCTTACATAAATTAGACCCTTTAGGATCAGCCACACCTCTACTCTAAAGTATATGCCTAAAGTGTTCTCAGAGTGTTACTGGTTGCAAATGTGCTGAAAAAAACTTGTAGATTTCAGGTGAGGATCAAGAGGAGGGAGAAGGAACATGTCTGTCTCTAAAAGAGGAAAACTGGAATCATAGCTGCCTCACACTGGATTGAATTTTCAGAACAGGACCAGACCAAAAAAATAATTCATAAGAACCCAGAAGTTAATGCAAATAACAGCAATATGGATTTCTCCAGAATTTCCCTCTCTGACAATGTAACAGACCTCACGGATGGATACAACTAATAAATGTTGGTGTACTGTCATATTGCAAGATTTTTGACACTGCCACATAACTGAAAGACAGAGAGACATGGTCTAGGTGAAATCATTATTGAGTAAATGTAAAAAAAGGGTGGAATAGTGCCCTCAGATAATAGATAACCAAGAACTTACTGTGAAAATTATATTCTTTAAGAGTCTGTCCTGAGCTTAGCAACATTTGCATATTCTTTAATGATCAGGGTGTTGTATATAGAAGATTTCAGGAAAAGCTGCAGGACAGAATGAACAAATTGGAGAAAGGATCTGACAGAGAGATAGGATGTTATTCACTTTGATTTCCTGCCTGCATGTTACACCTAGTCAGGAATAACCACCTGGACAGGTAAAGGATGGATAGGTTCTCTGGGAAAGATCTTGTGCTACTGGCAGATCATAACTGAGCACAGGTCAGTAACATCTTGCTGCTGCAAAGAAGACAGAGGCAATAGTGGGCTCCATGACCACTAGAAGAAAGTCTTTGCCCTCAAAGCAGAAGAGCATGGCTCCTTTCAGCATGGGCCAGGCTGAAACAGCACACATGGCTTTTGTGTGTGGGGGGCCACAGAGCAATGGAGAGAGATCTGGTGAGCTCAAAAACCATCTTTTAGAGCAGGCATCAGGGAGGCAAATATTGCAGTCTGACTGGCTCTTTCTTATGCAGTTCTGTGGTCACCCTGCTAAGCACTTTTAGCCAAGAGTTTTTCGTACCTACAGAACAATTTAAGCAATGTAGGAGCAAGCAGAGACAATCTGTCAATCAGACTGGAGATGTTGTCTGGAGACCTGCAAGTTAAAAAATGGATTTCGGCTTTGTTGTCTAACAGACCTGATTAAGAGTGTAAATACATGTAAATACCTTTGACAGGGACAACTATCTCAGGTCTGTTTCAATTCATATTAGTTCAAGAAGGAGGTAATTCCCCCTGGAATCCAAATTGTTCAGATTGCTTAGGCTCCATGACAACCTGTATGGAGGAAGTTGTGTTGGGGTAGCTGGCTGATCTGTTTCATTTTTTAGAAGTCAGAAGAAATTATCTTGACATTCCTGAAAAGAAAAAGTTGCCAGAACTTTCATGAGAGATTTTTTCCTTTCAGTGAGAGTGAAATATTTTTTAACATGCCGCATTGTCACACAAAATGGAAATCTTGAATTTCCAGACATTTCTGCTGGTCACTTAACGCCTTCTAAGAGCTGCTTGCTATCTTAAAAAGAAAAAACAGCTTCAAAGTTTGTAAGATTTGTAACCTCCTCAGGGGTGGAGGCCTGGCACACAAGCATTGCAGCTCGGAGGTCCAAACTTGTTTGCTTACTCCCTTTAACTTCCACTGACATTTCAGTGCTCTGGTGCTACAACTGCCTTTGGAAATGTTTTTCTGATTTATTTTGTCTTACTCATACAAGAAGACTAACCCAAAGGCAGGTGTGCAACTCTGATTTTCAGAAACAGTAAAGGGAAAGTTATTCATCTGCTCTGCAGTATTTGTGGGACCTAAAGCAGTATTTCCACTCAGTTTCTGTGGTTTAATAATTATCAAATTCTCATACAGAGTCTGTGGCCTGAGCCAAGTTTCTCCATTAACCAGCCTGAAACATCTTTGGTCCTGAGATGAAAAAAGATCACATTCATTAAGCCCAGCATTTCCATAAGGAAAATATATAGATATTTATTTTTTTAAAAATGCCTCAAATTCCTTCATCACAGATAATTTGTTCCTGCTAAATGTCACATGTTGCATTTGCCTGCAGTTCATAATGGGTTTATGAATCAGAGCTAGGGAAGGCTGATTAATGTAAAATGGGCTACGTGGCATGGACCAGGACACAGGAGAATGGTATGACAGGAAACTGTGCTCGTGATTTCGGGTTCTAATGATGTTTTAGCAAATGCTAACATGAATCCACCTAAAAATCCACCTCTTCAAGCAGAACTCTTCTCCAGTGACTTATTTGCTAAACACAAAGTGCCTTGGATTTTCAGTGGTTGAGAATATTTTGAGTTTGAGTAAGACATAAAGTAATAAAATAATAAAAGTTTCTTTTTTTCCTTTATCCTTCATGTATTTTTCCTTTAGTATTAATCACAGGATAGATGAGGTGAAAAATGCAATTCAAAGTTTTGTATTGTATTCTTGCTGGTTTTTTTCCCTGTAATATATCCAGACAAGTTGCATTTTGATATTCAGGTCATTTGAAGATTTTCTTTTTATCTTTATAGGAAATGGAATAGTCATACCGTGCTTTGCCTTTTACTCATAGATTTCTTTTGGCAGTGGTCCTCAGGACAAATCTTTTCTATTCTAAATCTGCTAACCTGGAGTTCTCTACAGTGCTATAGAGCAATGGTACTTCTTCACCATGGACCTTGTGCTAAGCATTGATTACAAACAGAACCAAAAAGACAGTCTAATTATCCAAAAAAAGTTAAAAGAGACAATGTGCCTGATTCTTCCCTAGAGGCATGGGATGGACTACCAGAAGAAATCAGAATGTTATGAATGTTTTAATTGGTTATTAGATGGAAGAAAATTTCCTGAATGTGAAGGTATCAACTCACAACAGCTATTTAATGAATTTAAATGCACAAGGCACAAATATTTGTGGATGATATTTTATCCATTTCAAACGGCCAAGGAGTTGGACTAGACCCTTAAGATCAATTTCTTTTTTTTTTTCTTTCCTAAACATATCTCTTTCATTCTAACTTTTTTAAAATTCTAAATTATGTCAAAGAGTAATTTTCAAAGAAGAAATGCCTACATGTATGGCATTGTATGTTTAGTAAAAAAATCGTTATGGTCAGCTTCTAATAATTTGGGAAGCAATCAACCTGAAGCTATTTTTTAAAAATTATTCCTTTTCTTTTGTATCCACCTATAATGTAAATATGCATAAAATTATAGATCATTCAAAATTTCAAGACATCTTTAAAGAATTTTCATGAAGGCTGCATTAAAGAGACATTGTCTCCTATGTGGAAGAGCAGCCCCGTGAAGTTGTCCCTGCTGTTAGACAACAGAATTCAGGTGCTCCAAAGCCAACACTTTCTCCACAGGCCTGGAAAATTGCTCAGTCCTTCAGTGGCCAGTCTAGAATGCCCTTTAGACTTGAATAGTGGAAAAGGACAAGTTAAAAGTGGTGATACTTGTTGCTGTTTGGTGGCGTGTTCAGGGCTGAAATTATGTCAGTGTTTGGCGCAATTGCAAAAGCACAATTGCAATTTACAATTGCTTATCGTTGTTTGTAGAGAGAGTAATATAGAAGATAAGGGGCCCCCATCTCTCCAGGGGACCTCAGTACTCACCCTTCCCACTCCTTAAAGAGAAACAAGTGTGATAGTAGAGGAAACTGAAATCCAGAATCGTCAACAGCCTTCCTTACTTACAGAGCTGAAGCTCTGCAAAAGCAAAGACGTTAACTCTCTATTGCATAGACCAACAGCTTACTGCAGGCTGCATATTCCAAAGCATTCAGAACCACTCAGTCAGAGCCAGCCTCGGCAGAATGAATAATTACACAAAATCAGGCCATTTTCAACACTGGCAAAGCTTTGTTAGTGCTTGCTCAAGGAAGATGCTTCTGAAGAGTGGAAAAATGGTCTTCCAGTTGTCACACTGGCGAGGGACTAAGCATTTATAGGGTCAGTACTTCTCCAGGTATTGCCTCTATGACTTTAAGTAAGTCAGCTGAGGCTTGATTTCTTCAGCAGTGCTGACCAGGTTTCATTATATATCCATTAGCAAGAGGTAGAGATGGCCAGTGTGACTGAAAATCAGGCATTAATCTTCTTGTGCCTCACCCTCCCCGCACTAGAAAGAGCAGTGATATTTCCCCGAGCATGAATGGCTAAATTCACATGAATGGGGTGAAAAGGGCCATTTCAGTCCAGCATGGAGCTCTGTTTCTCTCTCTAGGGAACAGCTGCACAGCAGCTCCTTACATTAGCTGCAGCCGCATAGCCCTGTATTATCAGCCCTCAACCCCGAGCTAGCAGCAGTATCCAAAAGCTCAGCATGGAGCAGGTCCAGGTCCTCCAGAAGTTTTACAGCTTGTGCTGTTTTACAGCTCCGTGCTGCCTCAGGCAGGCTGTTACCCATACCCAAACAAGCGAAATTAAAGCTGGTTTAGCGTTTGTGGGTGATGGTATCACCCTGTCTTACTGCTTCAGTGCAAACATGACCCTAGGAAACAATGTCTCCCATTTCCCCCACTGCCCAGGTGACCTTGGAGCAGAGGCCCCACGTAGCCATGCTCCCTCCCTGGGATCAGAGTCCACTCTGCTGTGGCAGGAGCACGCTGGCAGCAGCAGAGGGTGTCACTGTCAGGGTGCAGTCACCCACAGCTTTCCGAAGTAGCAGCATCATTTGATAATGCCAGAGGCTGTAATTCGAGCGCTGCAAACTGCAGGGCCTCAGCTAGAAGGGAAACAGCGAAGCAGGAAGAATGGCCATCTCTGTACAGATTATGAGAGATAGATTACAGTCAACTGGAAAAAAAAAATCACAGAGCAACAGAGAGGTGGCTGGAAATCTTGGAAAAAAACCCAATTCAACAGAACATCAGTATTTTGAGAGTCCCAGCCAGGAAGCAGGACACAGATACCATGCAGTAAAGTGCTGCCAGACATGTTGGTTATTGATTTTTCTGAAGATCCCACCTGAACTGAATGTATGGACTGAATCCCAATGAGAGTCCCAGATGGAGTAGGCAATTGTGGAGGCAACGGACTTATTACTCTTTAGGACTCAGGGGACCAAGATAGGTTTTTACAACCAGCTAAAACGAAGAAAGAGATCATATGGGAAGGTGCTAGGCTCCTATTGTTTCCGGACTCAAGTCCTATAACCCAGGGCAAAAGGGAAGAATTAACTGTGGTTAAACAAAAAAAAAAAAAAAAAAGAAGAAGAAAAATATTTGAGATATAAAATGTGTCTGCATCAGTTTCTCTGGCTTACCAAAGTGTACAGTTCACACAGTGAGAAAACCAGCATCTTTGGGGAGCAGAGGCAACAGAAGTTGCTGTCAAAATCATTGCAGACAAAGAAAGTCTGCAACTGCTCTCTGCAATGTGCTGGGTCCCCACTGCTCCCCACAGCAGGGAACTGAATACTGGCACCATGTGGGAGTAGGGAAAAAGCTTATTTCTTTTTCCTTTCTCTTTGTTTTGTCTTGTAGCCTGTGCTACCATGCGAGCATCTGAGTAGTTAAAAGTACCTGCAACTGCTGCCAGGAGTTTTAGGATAAGCACATCCAGTCCACCACAGAACTGCATCTGGCATTGGTATGGTGCAATTGCTACATGAACAGCACTCGTATGGTTATCTATTTTGGCACTTCCATCCGTGTCCTGACTGCATTTAATGCATAACAAAACAGTGTCAGTAACATCAGAGCCCCCTGGCTTTTGCAGAGGGGATGAGTCCAGGAGCCCAGAGAGTGTCTGCTTGGTACAGCCTAAAAATTAGCCTTGACTAATATCAGCCTAGAAAGGTTTGGATTTTCATGTCTGTCCTCCTCCTTGGAAACCTGAGGGATTTCAAAGGGGAAAAACATGACTACTCTCCCTCCCCAGGATACTGTACCTGTGGAGGAATAACCCCAAGTACCAGCAGAGGTTGGGGGATGACCTGCTGTAGAGCAGCTCTGGTGAGAGGAGAGAAAAGGACCTGGGAGTTTTGGCAGATGATAAGTTGCCTCTGACCCAGCAGTGTCCCTGCTGCCAGGAGGGCCAGTGATATCCTGGGGTGCATCGGGTATAATGTGGCCAGCAGGCTGAGGGAGGTGATCCTGCCCCTCTACTCGGCCTTGGTGAGGCCACATCTGGAGTGCTGTGTCCACTTCTGGGCTCCTCAGTACAAGAAAGACAAGGAGATGCTGGAGAGAGCCCAGTGGAGGCCATAAAAATGATTAGGGATGTGGAACATCTCTCTCATGAGGAGAGGGAGCTGGGCCTGTTTAGTCTAGAGAAGAGAAGACTGAGAGGCGATCTCATCAAAACATAAATATATCAAAAGCAGGTGCCAAGAGGATGGTGTCAGACTTTTCAGTGGTGCCCAGTGAGAGAGTGAGGAGCAGTGGCAATAATCTAAACCACAAGAAGTTCCACCTCAACACGAGGAAGAATTTGTTTACATTGAGGTGGCAGAGCCCTGGAACAGGCTGCCCAGGGAGGTCGTGGATCTCCCTCTCTGGAGACATTCGAAACCTACCTGGACACACTCCTGCACAGCCTATGACTCTGCCTTGGTGGGGGTTAGACTGTTTCTTCCAAACCTAATGATTCTGTAATTCTGTGATTCCCTCTGAGTGCAAGGGAACCTGAGGACCACTGGTGGCTCTTTGCTCCTCAAAAACATGGCCTGGGGAAGATGAAAATCTAAGGAAAATGCCTTTACGAAGCTGAACAGGTGGTAAGGGGAGGCCACAGAGAAATGGCTTGCAAACACCCCATTCTCTGGCAGTAGCTCTCCTGGGCAAGGCAGCTGGACATTGCAGGTTCAGGACCAGCACAGGGCTCCTGGGTGCCCAAGTGCTCCTGGTAATGACTCTGCTGCTGGATGCATGCAGCATTCCTTGAAGCCACCATGCCTCAGCTGTTGGCAGAACCCCCTGCATGTAAGGAGGACTGCTTCAGCTGCTTTTATTTTATGCATCTCCATCTCTCTCCTGGCATCTCTCCTCACATGCACAAGCACAGCTTAAAGCGTGCCAAGAGGTTTGCCACCCCAGTAGATGCTGTTTCTGAAAACACCCCAGGAACCATTAACCTTCCCTTATCCTTTCTCTCCTCCATACATCCTCCTTCTCCTCACGGCAAGAAAGAGGCTGGAAAAGTAGACACATTTTTTGGTGCTGATTCCGCAGATGTTCCTGCCTGCAATAGTCATGGTCCATCATTAGGGGCTGGACTCACGCCCCCAGTTCATGTGAATACGTTCAAATGTGTAGAACCAAAATAGGAAGGGAGCCACTTGCTAATAATATCCATTGAAATACGCTGGCATTTGACTGCCCACTGCTTAATCCTTTCATTCTCTTCCACAAATGAGATTTGCTGCTGTAGTCCAGATTGCAGTGCAGTAACGAGTGAGGAAGGGAGCTCCCACATGCAAAGAGAGGCTTAGCCAGAAAACAAACAAACAAATCAAATAAATAAAACGCCATCCCACATTAGATGAAGTTGTACTGCCACCTCAGGTTACCATCTGTTTCTACTTTGATTCCAGTGTTTCTTTCAACCATTTTGTCTACTGCTTATGAGTTCAGCTGGCGGCTGTTGTTTCTAAACACAGTGGGGCCCCAGGAGAACCACAGTACCCCATTCTCCCAGATCCTGGGATATGATCTAGGAGAGAAAGAGAGAAAGAAGGAAGAAGATAATGAGAGGGTGAAAGAGCGAAAGATGGAAGAGAGATAAAAAGAAAGAGAGAAGACAGAAGAAAGAAAAAAGAAAAACAAAAGAAATAGAGATCTTTCCCACTAACCTACATTTTTCTAATATCTTTCTTTTTCTTTTTTAAACAGCTCTTCAGTTTGGAGGGATATTAAAAATAGAAGAGTGTTAGATTTGGCAATAAATTAATGTCCAGATGAAGGGAAAACAATTACAAATTGGAAACAGATTTATTCACACTCAGTGTATTAATGAAAACGTAAAAAAAAAAAGCTAAACTGGGTATACTGTGTGGAAAAAAATAATGGCCCAGCAGGTCTACTTTTTATTAACAACTCATCAGTAAGCAGGTTGTAATTCATAACAAAGAATTTACCCCAAGGAACACCACAGGATTGTGAGCTTTTTAGTTTCCTAAGAAAATACATATGTTGTTCCACTTGGTTTCCTTTCAATAAAACCCACCAGTTAGCACTTCATTTTCGAGCTGTTCTGACAAATCAGGTGAGTTAGCTTTGTAGAAAAAACAGAAGCCAACTTTTCAGCTGAGAATTTTAGGGAATTTTTTAATAACTTAAATAAATTTCCCAAACGGCAAGGAAGTATGATAAAAGGCTGTGAAATGAGTTTGTTTGGAACAGCTTGAAAGAATTTTTGTTTTAATTGCTTCATTAATTTTTCCTGAGGAAATATTTAGGGATACATCCCATACTGCTAAGGTATGTGTTTGAGACAAAAGGAATTTTTATGATTTTTGTTGTGTTTTTATAGTGTCCTGAAACCTGATTATAGATACTGATGAAAACCTGCCCACTGGTTTGCAGCTATGTGCAAGGCCTGAAGGAGATTGAGGCACCAAGAAATCAGTTTTGTGAAGGTCACTGTAATACAATGGGTCTCTTATGACATAAAATCCTGTATTGTTTCCTTCAGCTGCAACCATCACCCACATACAGAAAAGCCCTCTCGAAGGAAGCAAATAATCAAGGCAGCAAGTAGGAAACCAGAGAGAATGATATGGAATGAGAAGAAAGAAAAAGGACCCGAGGTGCAAAATGGGTACAGATTTAAGTAAATCACTCCAGTTAAATTACTACAGTGCAGTGCTGGTCATGACATGCACGTCCAGCCTGGGCTCAGCAACAGACCTGCCACAAGTGCCAGGGCCTCCCAGTTGCCCCAGTGTCTGCTGTACCTGAAGAGAATTCTCCATTCAGTCACTTTTCAGAAGGAAAAGAGCAAATTTTCCCATATTTTGCCAGCCTTTCTGCATGGTTTGGTAGAGTGGAGATCTAGTGGAAGGCTCCAAGAGATCACTGAGAGCTTTCCCATCGGCTTACTGGTTCATATATGCTGCTTATCTAATATCACTGAGGGAAATGGAGCTACCTGCTCCAGGATTTCCTAGCATTACACTGAAATATAATTTGAGATGCAGAGGAGACTGTGTTCCCAGTTATTTGTCATTCTTGAGTTGATTAGAGAGAAGGACTGAAAAAGCAAGGACTATTAAGGAGCCCAGAACTTACATGGAAAGACTGCTTATAGCCAACAAGATATTTACACTGAGTAAAATGCAAATGAAAATTAGTTGTAAACCTTCTCCAAAAGGAGAAGTTATTGTAACTGAGAGTCAATGGTTTCTCTTGCATCTGCTGTGTCTCTGATGACCATCACTCCCCTGGGTACAAAGTTCTCAGTGGAAGAGATGTGCACAATTACTCATTTCAGAAATAGTGAGATGTGGGAGTGTGCTGCTTCACGTGTCACTGCCGTAAATATGTATGTTCCAAAAGCACATACATCTGTGACACACAGATTATAAAGCTCATGTCAATAAACCCAGAAAGGTTCTCAGGCCCAACTCTAATCTTTTAGGACTGACTCTCTATACAGCTTTTTAAAGCAGTTTAAAGTGGTAAAGACTGTGTCTGAAGGTAATACTAGAACATTTCTAAGGCAGAACCCTTAGGTCTTTACCTCCAGATTCACTTTGCAGGATCCAGCTGCAGAGAAGAACCAGCTCATCTGTCACAAGCAACCTATTACTGTTGGGCTGGAGTAGGACGTGGACAATGACATTTCCAAAGCACTTCATCTGAGAAATGGTCAGGCAAGTAGTCAGTACTCAGAGACCTCTGCAGTGACATGTGAATGAAAACAACCTCCTCCCTCCTCCACTTCGATAGATACAGACCATGGTATCCTCCCTAATTAGAGACAGTGTAAGTGCTTAAGGATGCAGCTCATAGCTTGGAAAGTGTAGGCAGTCAGGCACATGAAATCACTGCAAGATTAAAATACTTATTGTGTTCATCCACTTTCAGCCAATCTCCAATTTGTAATCTATCCAGAAAAAAATGAGATCATATATCTGCTACTCAAATTATTTTGCTATCTGCCAAAGAATGCTTCTGGGAAGGGTTATTCTTCCCAGCAGAAATGTAGGAAATAAGTTGGAAAACATTAATTCATATTAATAAAAAAGGCCTGTGAAGACAACAGCTGTTTGATCCTTAGATAAACTGTAGACAGTTTTCACTATTTAAGTCATCATGAGTGATGTGCTGCAGGCTTAGAGAGAAAAAAGGAGCCAAGAAAAAGAGGAGAGAAAAGAAAAAAGTCTGGAGAAAATATTTACTTGCATACTTTTCCTAGGAAAATAGAAATGTAGCTAATGAAACTGACTTGTTTAGATACTCCGTAGCACTCCCTGAGGGATCTGCGGGAGTTGCTTTCCACCTACTCCTAAGCTCACTTCAGCAGTCATGGTTGGGGTTCTGAGGTGAGACCCTCGTGGGCAGTGGCGTTGCAGGCACTTGCAGGAAGCTGGATTTCGAGGATCGACAGTGCCTTTGGGGCTGGAGGAGGATGGCAGTCGTGCTGACGTGGCAGCCAGTGCTATGTGACAGGGCAGCTGCTCAGGGGGGACCCTGCCTGGGGGAGCCGGTGGGGATGGGGTATCCACATCCAAACGGAGCTACAGCACATGAGGGGGAATCCAAAGCATGAATTAGTTTCAGTTGTCCTGCCACCTGAGAGAGGCTGCAGGTGCCTTTCAAGGTGGGCAGTGCTCTCGGGGAGACCTTCACATCCCTTCCTCTGCTTCAGCATCTTTCCCCATTCGCAGAGGACACTCCTCAAAAGCTGTAATTCAGACATAGGTGACTTTAAATCAAGAAGTATACTGGAAAAGAAAACAGAAACTAGCACATGGTTTCTGCTCCAGAGGCAAGCAGACGTGCGTGTGACATGAGGACGGACATGGCCCCTTGGCTGCTCTCCCCTGCATTTTGTCCAGGGAAGGGATCTTCTCAGATGTGCCTGCCCTGGTGTGGAGTATCCAGAGACAAAAGGGAGGAGACTTTCCCCAGGTCACAGCCAGGAAAGAAGGTGGCCCAATGCTGTGGCTTTCTCCAGCCTAAGCTCCAGATGGAACACCTGGGTAGCAGAAAATCTTGCTCACTCCAGTCCTGACCTCTGCTTCTGCTGGTAAAACCAGTCTGGGTAATCTCTTTGTGGTTTTTTGACCTGATTGCTCTGGATACTACATTGGCTGGATGTCTCATACATCCTAAGTATATATCAAATGCAAAAATTCCAGCTTGGGGGTTGTTTTTTTCCCCCTAATTTTTATTTATTCCCTGAGGTCCCCGTGCAACTCCCTTTCCTGAGTGCTCAGCAGATGCTGGGGTTCACTGCAGATGCACCAGAGTGGGGGGACCAGGTGACATGAGGAAGCTTTTGGGAGGCCTGTTGATAAGTGTTTGTCAGTGGAACAGACACCTCACTGTGGCTCCCTTTTACAAGCTTCTTAAACTAGCTTCTAAACTAGCTTTTAACAAAGAAAATGTGTCAAAGTACCAATAAAACTGCTCTAATAAGCCCTCCATAGCAAACTCCTAATTGAAGCTCATAAAGAGAGCTCTAAACAGTATTTAAAGTGCAAAGAAAACATATTGGTCCTCAAAGCAAACAAGTAGATGTGGTGCTGATGCTTTTTATTTGACCAACATGAAAGCTGCAGAACACAAAAATGTAGGTGTGGGATGTGTGTGGTTAGAAAGCTGGTTATTGGACTTACAGCCAGGTTTAAAACCTCTCCTTCAACAAACAGGCAGTTCAGCTCTAGCTCATTCAACCTGCCCAGAAACTTGTACAAATGCCTATTTCACTTGTGCCCTTTCCCACACACATGGGTGTACCTGTAAAGGCAGGACAGAGCATGCACACGTTTTATTGACTACTTACTTATTTACATTTGTACTTCAGCTGCTGCAGATTAGGCTTCTCTTCTCAGTGCTCTTGTGCCACAGTTTAGGCTCTCAATATCAGCACAGAAACTGGAATTACTCTGCATCCCACTGAGGTCATCTCAGGAGGGCTTCTAACAGTCCACTTGGAGGGCCTCCCCCATGAGTGACAACAGTAAGCCTCCTCCAAATCTACAGGTTTCTCTGTGGCCTAAGGGAAAAGAAACGTACAGATGTTAAAGAGGAGAGGGAAAGGAAAATATGTTTGAGAATGGTGGAGCTTGGGAGAGAACATAGCATTCATGGCAACCCATCTCGCCTCACTGCACCTCCTGTCCCATGAAGAAGCAAAATTGAAATACATTTTCCTCCTAGGTGTATATCCAGCTATGAGCTCTCAGAATGATTTTCCTTACAAAAAGTAATTTCCTTGCTCCTCCAGTTGCTGCAGCGCTTGTTCCCACTGAAGGCAATAAAATTATGATTATTTGATGGAACATTATCAAATGTTCTGCTGGAGAGGACTCACCCCAGGGTGTGTTTAACTCGGGACGTGCAGATACCACTAAAGCATGTCAGGGAGCTCCAGCCATGCCTGCAGTCTGCATGGCTCGTGGCTTCCCGGGCTGGCAGTGGCAGGCAGACGGAGCGGCTGGGCAGCCACATGTGGAGGGGAGCGGGGATGGGAGTCAGTCTGGTGGGGGCAGGGAGAGTTAAAAATACCATGGGATGAAATTTTGGGATCAAAGGAGAGGAAATAATAGACTTTGAAGATGAGGAAGGGGGGAAAAGGAAGACTTAGAAGACACCAATAAAGTAAAAGTCTTTTGAAAAAGCGCTCTAGCCTTCTACAGCATATTTGGGCGGTGAGGCTGATATACATGGTGGTGGTGTCTCCTGATCTCTGCCTGCCTCAAGCTCTTTTCAAGGAAGAGCCGTACTGAAATCCATTGTGCTGCTGATGAAACACTTTGTGGTTTTGCCTCAAGTAATTCACTGGTTTCCACAAAAACTAAAGGCATTTTTTATAGGCAAAAGCTGTCATTTCACTGTGCTAAGCTGTTTCTGCCATAAAAAAGGTGTGATTTCACTTCCTGCACATGTGTGAAAATTTAGGATGTGTTCCAGTATAAAAGAACATGTTGCCACATGAAAAGCTGTGTTTTTAACAGCATTTGCAAAATCTCACCCTTGACCAAATCTGTCAGTTTTCGCAGAATCTTGAAGACCAGACCATGACTTGGTTTTCTGTGAGTACACAGAAGTGTTAAAATACTGCAGTGATGGGAAAAACAAAGATGAGAAAGAAGAGGTAAAAGAAAAATATGATGAAAACGAAGAGGAGAGGAGAGAGGAGAAGAGAAGAGAAGAGAAGAGAAGAGAAGAGAAGAGAAGAGAAGAGAAGAGAAGAGAAGAGAAGAGAAGAGAGAAATAAAAAAAGAAAAAAAAAACAGGCCCCATATATGCAGAGATTTGACACAACTGTAGGTGTGGAATTTACAAAGACTTTCAATGGTATAAAGAGCATCTGCCTCAGATGAGACTGTTGTCCTGGAAGACTCCCTTACTCTTCATTCAGCAGGAAATGGGAGCCTTGAGACTGTGGTGTATGATAGAAGAGGAGTGGAGGGCTCCTTTCCTGAGGCACTCTGCCCACCTAAAGGATGCTGCAGACTTCTTCTTGCATCCAGAACCTGGAGGAGGGAACAAAAGGTTCCAGTAGATGATGGCAAGAAAATAAAATCTGAAAGTTTCCCTAAAATCAGTTACATACTTCTTGTGAGGCTGGGCTCAAAAGTCTCTCCATGTACTGAGAATCCACAGGCTAAATAAGACTGTGATGCATCATGTGGAATAAGGTTAAGAGAAGAAATGGTTGATGAAAGCTCTCAGGCCATGAGTACATCCTATGAAATCATTGTAAGACCGAAATAGTTTCTCATTTTCAGCTACAAGTCTAGAAATATTAAAATACAAAAGGTTGATAAAATTATTTGACTACTGGAAACTGAACACTTCTGAAGCAGAGAATCGAATGCAGCTGTTTTCTCCACATTGAGTAAAAAAAAAAGAAAAAAGTAAAATGGAAATTTTAGACATTTATTTCCTTCAAAGTAGCCTTGTTCTTTGTGATACCCATGTTCTACATATGGCCTACAGTGTATTCTTCAGTGTCTTGCTAGAACTCAGATGTACTCAATAATGCTTTATAATGCTTCACCGGGAAGTTTAAGAAATTATTTAAAACACTATCAAAAGTGATAGTGAAGGCACTGCAATAAAATTCACCAAAATCATCAAGAAATGCTCCTTTTCAGTTGAAGCTCTGAGTCCTAATAAAAACTAAAGTCAATAGAGAGCTTTGGATCAAGCTGTGAGTCAGCTCTTCAAAACAGGTGCAGAACAGTGAGTTAGTCTAGGGCTGAAGTCAATTAGACCCACTCAGGCTTGGTCAATTAGTCATTCTTTTGATCTCTCAATCTATCAGAAAAGAAAAACTTGCTCATTTTTACTCAATTGTTTGGCTACAGGGAAGGGGATCCTCTCTTAATGCTGAAGCAGAAAAATTCCTCTGGGCTTCATTTTGTTTTTTTGTCTCACAGCTTATGAGGCTTTCGGCAAGAGGACAGGTTTGCAGATGCTCAGATGGAATACCGAAGGACAGGTTCCCGAAAGGCACTGGGGGCAGAGCTTCAGGATATTAAAGGAGAGTTACCTGATATGAAACGAGCATCAGCTGCATGTTAAATGGCTCTGGGCTGGGCTCAGTGATGAGGCACCTAAGCTTTCACACACTGCAGCCAGTGAGCTCACGGCCTCAGCAAATGCACTTGGAGAACGAGCTGGGATGGGTCCAATAAAAAGCCTCCACAAAAATGTTGCATAAACAAGCTGAGCTTTATAACTGGAAATGACACGGGGAAGAGCATGGAGAAGTGGGTCCAAGGAAAAGGTACAGGATTGCCCTGATGAGCCCCTCGGGGTTCATGTCTTCAGGCACAGTCAAGAAAATCACCCCTGTTTCCCTCCCCATCCCTCCCTTCCTGAAGCTGCCTGGCATAGCACTTTCTAGCTCCTCAGGGAAACCTAGCTCTCTACCAAAGTAAAAGTAATTAACTCCAACTGTGCAGGTGGAATATTCATTATTTTTAACAAAGTTGTGTTTATCCTACAAGACAAGTTGTTGTATCCTGTAAGCTAGCTTTATCCTATGAGAGAATAAAGGAGTTATCCTTCTATTGTTAAATTAATGGAAGTGCCCAAGCAGAACTACTATTTTAGACTAGCCAATTCCGAGCGCTTAAATGAGGTCTGAGACCTTTAATAGATAAAATAAATGTAAAAGTGTTTCTCAAAGCAGAGCTAAAGCAGATTAGAGAATTATTTATAGTAATGGACATAGAATTTTGCATTCAGACTCAAAGTACACTCTGCCTCACTGAAACTGTTGATAGAACTATGGAATAACTTCCATAGTTACCTTGGCATAGTTATGTGTACTCAAAACCACACGGACCTGTAACTTCAGACCACAGCTAATCCCTGTGGAGAACAAAGCACTGGATGTCTTGAGGATGGTATCAGTACAATATTGAAGGCTCAAGCTGCTGGGTAAAAGCCAAAGAACATAAATTAAGAAACATTTTACAGTCCAAATATGTTGGAAACTGTATGCAAAGCCAACCCTTTTTAGGGAGATTTGAAGAGCACATGGTTTTAGATTATTTTGGTGCATTAAGTATTTCACTGAACTGTCTGTTTTAGCAGGTTCCAATTAAATATCAAAGAATAAAATTCTACCATGTTTTTAAATATTTTGAATATTTGTGTATCATGGGATAAATGAAACAACTCATAGAGTGAAAACTTGGCCCTACTGAAATCAGTAGGAGTTTTCCTTTTGGAAATCCATGTTGACTTCTAGAATGGCAGAATTTCATCCTTGAGAAAATGCTTTCATATTGAATAAACATGACTTTTCTTTTCTTTGTTCCAATAAATATATTTCATATGGGGTCCTTTAGAACAGAGGAGACAGAAGCCACATCAACACAATAAGGTTTCCATATTCCTTCCCCACACAATTTGTTGTAGGAAAGCTGTCCCACCATATCTGTTGAATCTGACAATCTCATCATTCATTTTTCTCTCTGTGTGCACCCAACCCTGACAGACTTGATGTGTAATACAGATGACCCTACTAAACTGCAGTTAATGTATCAATTTTTGGATAAGCAAGAGCTGGTATAGTCGCAGTGGGCTGGTGGCTAGTGCAAATGTGCATTCTTCAAACTTGTGTTTGTGTTTCTTCACTGACAGTTAATACCTTGCCATAAACCAAACAGAAAGGAGAGGAAGGCACAGGCACAGGAAAGTGGTTAAACCACTTTGTAACAACAAATTGGCCATGGTCCTGCTACCCCTCCAGCTGTGCCCACCTCCCCTGCAGGATGTGGTGGGCTGGGTGAAGGGGTGGCTGGCTGCCAGCTGAAATGGCCCCTTCATCCTTTCCCCCATACCATGGCCGTCACAGGGGCCAGCCTTGCACAAGAAAAAACATACAACCTTCCCTGCCAAGTCAGCAATCACTGGAGCCCTTGTCACCTGGACTTCACCACTCCAGAAAGACGTTTTACCAGGGCAGTTATCATTTACCAGCAAATGAGAGGCCATTGAGATTGTTTAACAGCACTGCCCAAATTCATCTACAGACATATTCTTTTACATTGAAGAAGTCTTGTATCTTCTGACTTGTGTGCCAAAAATGTGGCTCATCAGTTATCTCTCTGGGATAACTTTGGAATACTAACAGGAAAGTGCTGGGTCTCCTGTGATCTGACCTGATGCCTTAGGACTTGGCTGCACAATTCCCACTGGCTTTGGTCAAATCCTTATGATGCTGCTGAGGCCAGAGAATCCACAGGCACATCTCTAGTGCTCCTAGGACCAGCTGTGTTGTTGACTCTGGCATGTTTTTATGTGCAAATGCACAGAAAGACCAGAGCCACACAATAGCTTAAGTACACACCCTCCCACTATTTGACTCTGGAGGTCTGAGCCCAAAATTCATTTCCTCTGAACTGCACTTGACTGCCCGTCCATCCCTTTGGAGACCATGATGTCTTTGTGTACCCATATTTCCTGCAGTTAAAAACCATGGGCATCCAAGACCCTGCTGCTAAAGGCAGTGGGAAGTAAGAACAGTCCTTGCTCTGCTACTAGGGAGCAAATCTCTCCCCATCCATAAAATATTTCTCACCTGTCTGTGTTTGAGGATGCAGATGTCCCTCTAAACTGTTGTATGAGTAGAAGGCAGGAATGTTTCTCACTAATGTGAGAGCCTGGCAGGCAGAGTGGGTAGCCTCCATGCCAGGAGCACACAAAGAGCTGCTAACCAGACTGAGCAGCTGAACCTGCAGCTCCTGAGTCTTCTCACCATGAGGGGCAGAGATGGCCAAGCTTCTCATCTGAAAATAGAAAGGCCATCTCCAGCAGGGAAAATGGAGTGTTGCATATTTCAATATTCAGCTGGCGTTTTTCAGTGCCCCCAGAAAATTGAACTGTGGTGGAAAAAATTAGTTAAAAGCAGCAACAATTATTCCAAACCTGAGAGAAGGCAGCTCGCTTTTTTCCTCCCTCTTTTTCTACTACTCACAATCCTGAGTTGCTTATGAGCTTGTAATAGTGTATAAACTGGTGGCAGACACAGCTGCTAGCACTGTCAGGCCAGCTGCCACTTTGAAAATGTCCCCATGTGCAGGAGTTAGTGCATAAACATCTCCCCACCCCTGATCTTATAGTTGTCGTGAAAGGTGGAATTGAAGTAAGAAAGCATTCTACACCATTTGTGAAACAAATGTCTGTCTTTGCTGCTGCAAGCTGTACTTCCACTGAGAGTTTTCTCAATATACACATTTCCTGAAAGCTACCATACTGCAGACTGACATTACTGCATCAGCAGAAGTCTCTGCACAGAGTCAGTCTCAGAAGCAGCAGAAGTGGGAACTCGCTTTTGCCGGCCCCTGGGGAGGGAGCTGTTCCATGAATTTTGTACATATAGAAGTTGTTGATAAGCCCTCTTGCAACATCAATGCCTTTCCCACAGGCATTGGAGTAACCACTTCCTTTCTTCTAGTTTGCAGCTGCCTGTTTAACTCAAGACAGAGAGCAGAGATTAAGACCAGCTTAATAGGAGAGAACACCTGGAGCAAAGCCTGTTAGCAGCTCCTGCATCCCCAGGAACAGCTCTGTGAAATGAAAAAGCCATGGCAAGGTCCATTCCTTTGACAGGGAACAGTGACATGATCCTAATTGCAATGGGGAAAGGAGTGATCCTCCCAGTGTGCTCCACAGAGAGCTCGACCACTATAAATTTTTATTCTTGTGGCATTTTGCTTTCCTGTGCTCGGAAAGCTCTGCATTTGTTGACTTTGTGTCAGCAGATTAATTGGGTATTAGCAAGCTTTGGGTGAAATACTGGTCCTGCCAAGCAGGAGGGGAATTACGCCAATGAATAAACTCAGAGCTTTAAACTGAATTTCCAAACTTTTGCTTTATATATGACAGAGTGTGACAGGATCTCAGGGTAATTCACAAATAGGAATGCACTTCCTAATTGCTGCCCCCATCTATGGGTATGCTAGATATATTTCACATATTGAAAAAAGAGGAATAATTTTCCTTGGACGTGAAGATTATATGACAGTGTGCAATGCAGTGTGGAAAAGTCCCTGGCTACCTTCTGTAGGAAGTATGTGTTATGTTATTTATTTTTCAGGGATATGAAAATAGAGCCTAGGCCAGGGAGAGCCAGGGCTGCTGCCTTTGTTTGGGCTTGAGTCAGACCTGGCAAGCACACTGGCGAGGACTTGCTCCGTCTAATTTCAGTAGCCAAGCTGATTCATGATACGCTTCCTTTGGCAGTGAAGTCAAATTTTTCCTGCTCCCTTCTACGTGCAACTGTTCATTTCTACATCCTGTTTGCCAGCCCTTACCTGAAGAGACAAATATGCATGGACTACGTGTGTTTTAGACTGAAAACAAAAATGACCTTCTTCTGTAAAAAATGTGCTGGTATTTTTTTTAACCTGGATTGTTATTGTTGTTTTGGTTGCAGCACGGCTCTCCAGGCCAGCCCCACTGCCAGGGCAGCAAGTTGCAAATGGGGAGCAGAAGAGAGCAGCCAGGAACTGCTTTTGTTGCCTCCTTCTGTGAGAGAAAATGTATCCTGAGCTGCCTGCAGGTGGGGAAACACCTCATCATTACCTGCTGCAGAGCAGGACTGGGCAGGAGAAGCTGCATATAGCAAAGCAGAGATGATATGGGATTAAACATCAGTAGCTTTCCTGAGTACAGAAAATACAGAGTGAGCCCTAACACTTCCTACCTCATTCAGGTATCCTCAAACATCACAGCCTGGATTGGGAGAAAATTAAAGACATGATGGGTACAGCCCCACACATCACAGCACAGGAGCAGAGATCCCCAGCTGCTGGCACCCTGGTCACTCACAGTACTGCCCACCTCGCCCGTGGGGTGTGAGAAGGGACCCACTGTACCATGTACTCTCACTCACTGTACCATGTCCTTGGGCAGCAGAGGCAGCCAATATGCAGAGAAAACACTGGATGCTTTGAAGGGGAGGGACAGCCAGCTGGTACCTAGGGTGTCACAGGAGCAGCCTGGGCAGTACAGAAACCCCTGGGGCACCAGAAAGTGCTCACTTTCCAGTCTTAGAAGATGTGATGGCAATATTGACCATCCACAATGCTGAATGTCACCTGCTCCAAAGCCACCAAACATGGGCATATTTTATATTCCTACACCTCTCGTTCTGGCACCCCTGGCACAGAGTGCTGGAAAAATATTTTCACCTTTTTGCCTTTCAGGTGGCTCTTGCTGCACTCAGGCCTGCTGCCAGCAATGCCCACTGGCAATGTTCAGCAGTGTGCTTCCACTGGATGCCCACAGCTGGTGGGGAGGAGTGGGGCTGGATCTGCTCCTGGTCCAGAAGCAGCAGCGTGGGGCAACTCTATCATTTCCCTGAAGTCCACTTAGTTTGGTGTTGCTATTAGGCAGAATCCAAGGTACTAGAGGTGATATAAAAATCCTGAATGTTTTTAGTGCTGGCTATCTTTCCCAACTAGGTGTGAGTTCTCAGGGTTTTTCATAGGGATTACAGCACTAGCAGAGAATTTAGCAGAGAGTGAGAGAGCATTACACTGTGAATGACTGAGTTTCTGATCAACTAGCTATACCCATTTTATTCCTAAGAGACCAGTAATCTGTGGCAGAGATGACTGAGAAGCCACTTCAAGGACTGAGAAGAGCACTGATGTTAGCCTGACAGGTTATGAAAGAATAATGCCAGTGTTCCAAACAGGGCACTGCCAAGGGAAACACTGGACCACACTTGTTTTTCTCAGCTTTCGTGATCAGAGCAATAAACACACCAGCTGCTAATAAGGTTGGTGGGGCTTTCTGTGAGAGCAATGCTCCCACTCAGAAAGATGCAGTTGTTCAGGGTGGCATGGAAGGACTAAAGAGTCATCAGGGAGCCCTTCAGCTCTACTCGCTAGTTAAACCCAAGTGATGCAACCTTAAGCACAAGCCTAAAGGATAACTTGAAGAATAGGGCCCCATAATACTTGCATTTATTTATTTAAGCTGGGTCTCCTATACATCTTCATCACTCTAAAAATGACTACTCAGCTAGGCTCCAGGAATGTACATAGTTTTTTCTAATTGCCTTCCTTCATTGCTTATTAGAAATAATCACATCTACATTTTCAATCAATGACCTGTGATTTTATTTTGACCAGGTTTCTTCTTTCACCCAAGGGTGTCTTTTTGCTGTTGTGTTCCAAGATAGCTTCCCCCGGGAGCTGGAAATTATGGGACTGTTCTTCCAATTACTATGTGAACTTAGGTTTCTAAACTCAAAAATGTTTGTACTCGATGAGTTTGACAGGCAAGAAAAACCTGGGGCAAAAAAAAAAAAAAAGAAGAAAAAAGAAAAAAAGTGAAATAACAGCAAGACAACGGTTTCATAAATTTGGAAAGACGGTTTCTTGCCAGTTTGTTTTTATTAACTGTTATATAGGAAATGAGGCTCAAAGTATTGAAAAGATGGTGGGAGAGCAGGATCAGGTAAACAGATTGCAAAGCCACCCCAGAAAAGCTTAAATTGGTCCATTGAAGAATCAGGCTTCACATGCCTGAGAATCAATAACCAAGAATCACCAGTGCCTATAAAAGCACTCTCAACTAACCAGCAATAACCAGTAATGACCATTTGACTTCTTTTTTTCTTCCCACCATAAAACACTGAGAAAGAAACAAAGAAAAAAATACATATGAGTTCATGTTTTCAGAAGTCTGTAAGAGTTTCTGCCGGTCAGACCAGTGCTTTGTTGGCTTTCCCTTGAAATCCTAGACCCATTGGCATAACCAGATTTGCAAGTACTCCCAGAGCAACAAGTACAGGAGATATTGAAGGGTACTGCCACTGACAACTCTATAAACAACACTCTTCAAAGTAAAACAGACCTGAGGTGGTTTGGGTGGGAGAAGCCATTGGTGAAATCTCTCTTTCTGTTTGGGTTTTGTTACTATGGTTTTAGGACTAGTTATAGTAGTTGGTCATCTAATATCTTCCACAGAAAGCACTTATTTTCCAGTTAATTTTTCCCTTTTATTTTCTTGTAAATCATCCTCGGCCCTCCCAGTCACACCCCAATAATCTTGCATCGAGTGCACATTAATACTTCTTTCTGTACTTACTCTACAGATTTTTCATTTGAGATTAGAAGTGATTATTTTGTTGCTCTTATTTGCCATTTTTCACCTGAAAAAAATCGATATGAATTTTCTATATGCTATAAATAGCAAAATATATACTCAGATTGAATAACAGGGTTATAATTCAATCTTGGATTTTTTCCTGCCATTCACAAAACCTCAAGTTGTACCCTGGTGGTTCCCCGTGTCAGTAGAAGACTGTGATTGAATTCTACCCAAGCAGTCAATCAGGGACCACATATTACTCAGTGTATTTCTATAAACAACAGGTTTTGAATGCCCTAAAATATAAGGCAGTGATAGAGGAAGTAGGATGTTAGTCATAATGAACATGGTTATTTTTTTATATATTTAATGAGTCTGTGGCATGGCTTGTGGTTTTTCTTTTTTCCTTTCCTTCTTTCCACATACAGAAATCATATATTGTACATAAACAAATGCTTTTCAGTTCATTTTCAAGGGAGGAATGGAAGGAAGGAAGGAAGGAAGGAAGGAAGGAAGGAAGGAAGGAAGGAAAGAGAGAGAGAAAGAGAGAGAGAAAGA
>VZTN01006675.1:201833-261374 GCA_013400515.1 Erpornis zantholeuca
AAGGAAGGAAGGAAGGAAGGAAGGAAGGAAGGAAGGAAGGAAAATTAGCAATTGAGAAGTGAATTAAGCTCTCATTTTCTGTTACAAAACAATCTCAGTAGAATTACAAACAGGAGGGCCCTGAGATGCCTGTTGCTGTTCAAGTTGACAAATATTTTTGCACACCTTTCTAGTTTTCACTGGCTGCTCTGTGCTGAGTGCCCATGTCAGCAGGCAGATTTCAGGGGGACAGTATCCCCAGCTATCGTAGGGGAAACTGGTCAAGCACTGTCAGATATTTCACAGAATCACAGGAAATGCTGAGTTTGAAGGGACCTACAAGGATCATTGAGTCCAACTCCTGGCCCTGCACAGCAGCACACCCAAGAGTCCTGCCATGTGTCTGAGAGCATTGTCCAAACACTTCTTGAACACTGTCAGGCTTGGTGCTGTGACCACCACTCTGGGGACCCTGTTCCAGAGCCCAACCACCCTCTGGGCAAAGAACCTTTGGCCAAAATCTAACCTAAGCCTCTCCTGACACAACTTCAGGCCATTCCCTCAGGTCCTGTCACTGCCACCCCAGAGAAGAGATCAGTGCCTGCCCCTCCTCTTCCCCTCACGAAGAAGTTGTAACTGCAGTGAGGTCTCCCCTCAGTCTCTTGAAAGCATGAACATGCCTTGTGATGCACAGGTGGGTCCATCACTGCCACTTCAAATGTCAGGGCCTTTATAGAAGTACCTCAATGATTCACAAGCCACATGGGTTTTCATTTGAAAGCTCTCCTTATTTTTATAGTGGCAAAGATCCACTAAAGTGACAGTTGTGTTGGGACAGGACTGTTTTTAAGAGATTCACTGGAAGGTTGTCAGGTGATTCTTTGAAATATAATCCGAGACTTGTTTCTGGGAGCAGAACTATTGCACTCTTAGTACTTAGCAACCTAACTTCAATTTGGTATTGTGATATAAAGACACATTCCTTTGTTTTTTGTTAGTCTGCCCAGGAAAAAAAAAAATCCTACTCTTTCTGTGGCCTTCAGAAGTGACCTAGTCCTTTTCCAGGATATAATAAAGGAAATAATTAAAGTCCTGGGAAAGGATTGTTATGGAATCACTGTTTCTCTAGAGCCAGATCAAGTAATAAAGTATTTTACTAGGATACAAAAGGCCCTGGTAATTTAAGAGAGGAGCAAACTTTTTTCCAATATAGTTTCAGATTATATCATCTCTCAGGAATCCTTTGTGACTGGTCTTCTATTTAAAGAGAAATAGCCCCAAACTAATAGGATACTTGACCCCCAATTATAAATTGTTCTACTGTCATAGTCAGTACTATTTTTTATTACTGCTCATGTTTTTTTAATTTCTCTTTCAAATAAATCTAGTCTTTCCACTGTTTTCACCAAACATGGGCCAAAAGAATCATTTTTTGATTCCAAATTCCAAAAACCTGATGTCTCAGGAGCTGGTTCCACAAACTCTTCCTCTGTGTTATTTTTAATCTTGAGAAAAAGGAACTGTGGCAACAGCCAAATCTTCTGTTTCCTGGGGTAAGTATCCTCCCTCAATAGATCCCTACCCCTGAAGAGAACTTTCAGTTACTTTTCTGTGTTTATGAAAAGGATTTTGGCAGATTTTTTTGTTTATTTCTGAGAGCTTTGTCAAACCTGTAAGATGTGGGCCAAGGCATAGCTCCACTATCACATGGATACATGTATTTATTTGTCTGACATTGCTGACCACATTTATGAGAGAGGCAGCAAGAATAATGTCACAAGAAGTTTGTGAGAGCTCTTTGCCTGAGGCCACCCGTCCCCTGTAGCTCCCACTCAGTCTCCCAGTTACACTCACTTTCCATACGGCAACACAGATCCAGGCCTTAAAACAGGTATTTTGGGGAGGGAGTTGCCTTAAATGTAGTGATTTTTCCTAGCTCTTTGGCTTATTTCGTTGCAGCATCAACAGTTCAAATAATCCATTTGTTAGATGTCTGAGCCAATGATGGTATGAAAGTAGTAATCATGATGTGCACCTAAACCTAACAGCAGCACGGTCTAAATACCAGCTAGACCATCTTCAGCTGCTAAATAGGATTAATTCAGTACAGCATAGTATTAATGTAACAATTATTACTTGTGGTCAAGGTATTATTCTATGTAACTCCCTTATTCAACAGCATAACTGTGTGTCCTGCATCATGCTTCTGTGTCTGCAATACCCATAAAATGTCAAGGAATTTCCTAATATAAAAGATAGGCATGGACTTTTTTCCCCAAATCTTTTATGTTATAATCATATTCACTTAATTTTACTTATGGTTGCTTTCTTCACCACCAGAAGAAGAGATACATGTTTCTGTTCGCAGGTCTAAACAGAGGGCCGACCCAAGGCCTGTCCCCAAGCAGCTGGGGAAATGCTCATGTTGGGAAAAACACACGTTGGGCCACCTCAAGGAAGATCAGAGAATAAATCTTGTGTCCTGTAAACCAATTCTGAACCTGGGCATCACCAAATAAACAGCTCAGAGCATGCTGTTTCAAGGGGAAAAATCGTAGATTTTCATATTGAGTTGCCTTTCCATATAAACCCAAATTTGACTGTTTTAATCTGATCTTCCCACTTCAACCCATTTGAGCCACTTCAGAGGTTGTTTTTTAAGGATTAACTCACTAGAGTCTCTGCTATATTACGAAAATACAAGGTGGCATCTCACACTCACTACAAAGGGAATTGACAGGCCTGTCAAGTTTTTTTCTGCTGGGCTACAAAGCTTGCAATCTGAGAATTAGTCAGCACAGAACTGTTGTATACCGAGAGTCTCATGTTTTATTTTTAAGTTGAATTGGTTTCAGTGGTAGCTAAGGAGAATCACAACTATGCAGAATAGGTGCTAAATCTACTTTGCCTATAGAAATTTTATTTTGTTTTGGAAAACCCCATTTGAATTTTGAAATTACTTTATAAGTTCACAGGCTGCATCTGTCAGTCTAATGTCTGTTGTTCTTTGCAGAGAAGTCTGTTTCTTGTTTCTTGCGTGAGTTTCCTGCAATTGCAATCTCATCTCCTGTAGCACCACTTAAGCACTGGATATTAGTTATAACAAGTAAAGCAGTAGCTACAGCTGCACCTCATCCCCATTGTACTTCATACTGGCTCACTTTACCTAGGAGAACCCTCCAAAGCTTTCTCATGAAAAACTTGGGTAAAATGTTTCACAAAATAAAAAGGAAGACTATTTGAATTTAACCTGGTGTTGTTGTACCATGTCCAAAACTGAGAACAGTCATTAGCTGGCCTGTCAATCAGACCTTCGTTTGGGCTGGGTTGGTCTGTACAGTCTGGAGTGCTCCTCTGATATTTTTGCATGTCATTATCTTTGATTACATCTCTGACTTGTCCACAGAAGATATTTGAGGTGAGGTATTCAAAACTGCGGTTAAGACTGCATATTCATATTCATATCCATAGAGCTGTGCAGATTTTAAATGAACTTATCAATGTCTGTGTCAGTTGGGAAAAGATCCTTGTATTAGCATCAGCATTTCAGAGGTGGCAGAGGTGAAGTCAGAGATGCTACGATCTGTATTTCTAACTGTCTGAAGTTGCAGAACAAGACACACAACCAGAATTTTTACCAACCTTATATGTAAATGGAAAACTAGTCAATGTTGCCATTCTGTATCTCCCCTAATTTTAACAAGCATTTGGATAGTGTCTGTGAAATTAAGGACTGTCTCTGAGTCTGGCATTTGTTATAAATAATAAAAATACATTTTCAAGGAGCTATTAGAAATGATCAAGAAATGTCCCAAATAAGAAAAATAAAATCATAGTATTAAAACTTTTTAAAGGAACACAAATGTTTCAGTGAAAAAGATGTCAAAAACATTTTTATTCTCTGGGATAGAATTACTCTGTGGGAAAACCGCCTTTGTAAAGCCAAGATCCCCCACCTCACCTTGGATGGGGAGATGTCAGGTCAAGTTCCTCATCTGAACCATTGCCTATCCTAATAGACTACTAAGCTATTTTTTTAAATGTGCCTATTGTTTTATTTTCTCCTCTCTCCCTTGAAAAACAAAAAAAGGAAGAACGACCTCATATTCTTTCTGCATTGGAATGAAAACAAATTTTGAAACCACAACATTTTTCACAAAACAGAATTCTTGTTTTCTGGCCAGCCCTATTACTTATTATTATTGACCTTCCAGAGACTCCAGTTTGAAATTTTTAGCTAAGTTTCAGAGCAAATCAGTGCCAGAGCTGCAGTCAGCTCTTCAAAATCCCCAACTGCCCATTCTGCTAGCTCTCTCACACCAAAGATGCCTCCCCTCCCAAAAAACAGCCCAGGAAGAAAAACCACTAATGATCTTCACCCTTGCAAAGAAAACCATCTGAGTTTTGCATCTGAGTTGGGCAGCAAGAACTTCTTCTGTCCTTTCCCATAATAACCTGCTCAGATATTTTTTAAACAGCTGTAACTGATGCCGTCCTCAATAAAGCAAATGAAAGAGAGGAAAAACACTCGCCACAGCACATTTGACAGTCAGACACCTACAAGAGAGGTTGGTTCAGGCCCCAGGGGACACAGCATCACTGCTCCACCGCTTGAAACTCCCCACTCTGACTAGAGTTGGAAAATGTCATGGTTTTTACACCTTTCTCTCAGAAATGCTCCCCTGAGGCAGACGCTGCTGTGATTAACATCAGGGAAGCTTGGGATGAGCATGACGTAATTGTGATGTCATTTCTCCTGTCCCTGGGGTACCTGGGAAGCAGAGTTTCCACATGCACTGCAGCACCCACAAGCACCTTCTTAAGGCCCTGAGGCTTTTAAAGCCTGTCTCTCGTCCTCTCACATCCACAAGGTTGGCGTGAGCATCCTATCCAGATTTACACTCCCCATTTTATTAGCACATCGGGCTGGGACATACCCTCTGGCAGAGACGTATGGAATGTAAGTGACTGTATTACTTGGCAAAAGAAAATTTCCCTGAGAAGCTAAAAATCTGAGGGTTTTTACAGAAAGAGCTTTTTTCCCCCCTGAAGAAAGGTCAGAATTGGAGCTTTTGGAACAGTCTAACATGTTTCCCAGATCCATCTGACATGCAGTCCTGTTCCCATCTTGCTAACCGCTAGTACTCCTCCACCTTATCCTTTGTTGGAAGCTTAAGAACATCTTGTGCGTGTACACATAGCTAGAAAGATGCTGAAGCCTTCAGAAAATGGTCTGTTGACTTGGAAAGGAATAGGGCAGGCAGTGATTTTTTCTTGGATACTCTCTGTAATGAGCATTTGATTAAAACGTTCTTGGTGCCTCCCTTCAATTCCATCCAGCAAATAAAGACTCTTTGAAAAAGTGTAGTTTTCCTGTATCAAAACTCAGCATCTTTGAGAGAAAACTTTGTTTGCTCCACCAAAATGGGTCAGGATGATGAAGCACACTAAGGATTTAGTGATCAGTGAAATTAGGGGTCGTGCCCATTCCTGATGCAATGCAATTACCTGTACCAACAGTCAGGGGCTGAATTCAACCTCCTAAAGCATATAGGACTAGATCACTCTTGGGCAAGAGCCCAGAAAACTTATGCCCTGCCAACTGAAAGAAAAATTGGAGCAAAATTGTTCTTACGGCATGCACCTAAGCATCCAATGAAAATTAGTTGGGGCCCTCTTGAACTGGACCCAGGGAAGATAGACCTGGTGGATTTTTTTATAACTTTTAAGAGAAGTATTTTGTGAACAACAACAAAAAAAAAACCAACTGGACAACCTGCCTGCAGACACTCTCAAGGAAAGTGAATCCCAGACATCCAGAACCAAATACAGATCATGCGTACATGACCAGAACTCCACCAGTGTCCATCATTTACCATGGGTCTGGCTGTGTCTCTGTAGGATCCTTGCATGTAAATGTGGTGCTCAAGACATTTGCCACTTCCCTAAATTATATAATCAGAAAGAGAGATTTCTTCTTTCTAACACAGTGGCTTTCATATCAAAGGACTACTTTTGCTGCATCATGCTTTTTAGTCAACTCAGAGAAGACATTACATCTCTGGCTTATATTTGGCATGTCCTTCTTGGAAAAGAAAGGTAATTCCCAATGACTCACCATAGCTGTTTAGAAAAGACAAAACATTTCAGTGAGCAGTGGTCTATTAAAAAGACTTGCCCTCTGGAGAGTAGCTTTTCCATAAAGAGAAGATGGCCACTGGAGAGAAAAAGTAGGAGGAGAGGTGCCGAGCACTGTCAGATGTTGAAACCACACGCTGGTTATAAATCACAGAGATATCCTTGGCTGTGATGAGGCTTGGACTCAGAACAATTCCCAACAAGGGGTTCTAGATGCCTGTTATTTCAGGATCTTATCTTGATGAATGGATGATGGCACTTCAGTGGATATTGCGTTAGCCATTCTGCACTTTTACTGCTAATTGGCTGTAGGGTGAAGACAAATTGTCTCCTTTCCCCTCTGAACAGTGTCAAGATTAAACAGTGAAAGGACATGGAAAGAATAATTGCTTAAGGCTCTGGCGTGATGTTTTCTCCTGTACAAACATACAATTAGGCTGTCTTAACCTCCCAATGTAGCAATAAACACCACTTCACAAACTAATTTACAGGCAAAAGTCAGAGACGGGGCTGGAGCTGTGCTCTGCAAGGCGAGGGCCCTGTCATTCAGCCAAAGGGGCAGTTCCACTAATTTAAGCCAGCAAAAGTCCTTGTATGCTTTCCTCCAACTCAAATGAGACTGAAATAAAGTCTATACATTTGAATCATTGAGCAAACCAGCTAATAAAAACTGCTTTTCTGACTGGTCATAAAAAAAGAATGTAATTGGTCATACTCAAGAAACTACTCAGAACAAGGAAGCAAGGGGAGCAAGGTCTTAATAATATTGACTTTTCTAACACTTTGACATTTTTCTGCCTCCATCACTATCTGTCAGTCAGTAACACGTATGGACAGGAACTGCTAGCACACATTTCTTCAGCCAGGCTGATGGCAGGCCCTGGCTTGCACGAGAGACACTGCACTTTTCATGCACCCCAGCCTACCCTCCTCTCACTGAGGGGTCACTTGAACCATATTCAGTGCTCTATTTGCAAAGACAGGACCGGCTTTCATTTCCCAAATGCATAGAGCAGTACAAACTGTGAAATATGAATGGACAAACCTTGGCACGGGTTCAGAAGGAAAGCTACTCCAGGTACTCTCCGGACTGGATGGGTTCCCACATCCATCCCTGTGTCACACTGGGCACCTCTTGCAGCTGTAGGCACTGCCTTGACTATATGGCCACTGAGCCACCTACAACTCTGTAAACAACAGAATTCTGAAGAGATCTGACAAGTTTTCTGGACCCTAAAGATTTCTGCTGCATTTTACCTGACTTAGGTGAAAAGAGTCCCAAAGCCACCACAGCCTGAGTGAGCTGCTCCAGTCTCCTGTATAAACCTGGTGTTAAGATACAGGCATGGCCTAAAACCCAAGTCATGTTGTTTACCCAGTGAAATCAGATGGAAAGAGCAAATTTGGATTATCTAACCGGAGTTAGGAATGTACTTTATTTGGCAATGCTGGACCATCTGTGCTAGACCAAATCTGTTCTAGACCAATAAATCCACAGTGCAAATTTTGAAAACATAAATAATTCCAGTTGTTACTTGTGAACCCTGTGGCACAGATTCTCTGTGAACCTGACTGGAATCAGTGTCACTGGTTACACTGGAAGGAATCCAGTGCATGGAGTCCTTTGGATTCTGACTTGAGTGTGTTATATTTTCAGGTTTTGGTCCCTGTCCCAGGGAGTGGATGGAGCTCCATTCATCCCCACTGCATCTCCATGCCTGGCCTCTGCCAAGACCCCACGTGGAGCTGAGGCTCTTCTCCAATCACCTCTGAGTCACAGCAGACTTCTGGGATGGTGTGTGAGGACAGCTGATCATCCCTTTCCCAGAACTGGTATTTCTGGCCACTAACATTCAGTGCTCCAGGATCCTTCAGCCTAAGGGGGGAAGAACCTAAGGAAGTTGGAAAAGTGGCTAGACTAAACTCTTTAGGTCTTAGGTTCTCTATTTAGGAGAAATGGATCATACACTGTATAAAGAAGCAACACAGAAATGTTCCCTTCCTCAAGGAGATCCACTCACTGGCTTAGGCAATGTGCATCACATATTATTCACCACATTCATCACTGATTATTCACTGCAGTATCATCTTTTTTTTCATATACTCAGCCTGCATGATAGGTGTTTGCACTTTCCATAACAAGTCAGGATAATCAATAGTTTTTCCATTTGCAAAGCCATAAAGTACTGACCTTTGTCAGCTCTCTTTGTGTCAGTTTCACAAAAGCATGGGAAGCTTTATTTCTTTCATTTATTTCCTCCCATAAGCTGTCAGTGTGGCCCACTGTCCATTGTCTTTTCTAATGTGTCCCCTAAGGGTAAACATGACTCCAGATGAAAATAACATTTTGCTGAGGCTCCTAACTAGCTGTTTCTGTAAGGCTGTGCCTGGTTTTGTCAAAAACAGTATCACTTTCTTCAGTAAAGTATTTTGGAAAAGCAACAGCACCTCTGTATTTTCAAAGGTGAGCCAGCTCTAGCTGTGTTGCTGAGAAACTACAGTCTTTCCATTCTTCCACAGCTTCCAACAGTATAACAAATAATAAGGTTACCAGAGGGTATGCAGCTTAGTGTATTAAAAAAACCCCTAATCAGATATCTTTATTTCCCATAAACACTTACAGCTGCAGCTTCTCTGCCAAAAATAAAGGATGGTGTTTCCAATGGGGTTGCTAAATTCAGTATCTCACTGGGAAATTTCAATGGAAGGGAGGGCAAAAGATCATATGACTAATGAAGGCAAATCCCAGGAGGAGTGAAAGACCTATCTCAAAGTAAATGCTACCTGTGCTGCTCTGAATTGGGGTTTTACCATGGTAAGCGAGTACTCATCCAGCAGCAAAGACATAACCTAAGAACAAATTCTTTTCTAATTATAAAACCAATGCAGAGGTCTTTTTCTATGAAATGTGAATAAAGGTCAAAGGTGATATCACATAATCAAAGTGGGACAGACTGACATACTGGTTTTCTCTTTTAAAGACAGCTCACATATTCTGGGAATTACTGTTCATCATCAGGTTCCTGGGACTGCAGAGGTTCACCCAAATCACATTTGTGAGGGGTTTTAAGCTTTCATCTCTATTTGTAATAATCAGACACATTTTTTGTCTGTTCTCTTAGCAAAAGCCTGCTGATGAAGTCTCTGTGAAAGGAGTATTTCAGCTCTGCAGGTGAGCCATGTGAGGACACAGGCAGCCAGAGAGAGCTGAGAGCTGTGAGACCTCTGGAAGGACAACCCAGTCACTCTGTTATCCCTAGTGCAGCTGCTGGACATATGATCTTTCTGAAGAATAGTGAAATTTCCAAAGGAAAGCCATGAAGAGACTCAAATCCCTTGTCTGCCTCCTGCATCCATCTCACCCCACCCAAACACCAGTCATCAGGATGAAGCCACAATGCAGTTGCCTATATAAAATCATTTACTTGAAGGGTCAGCAGATTCTTTGAGGGCTTATGCTGAGCTGCTGTGGGAGATCCAGTCACTCAGCTTCCACTGTCTTCCCAGGCTTCAAATTCAGGGGAACTGCATCTTATTCTGGGAATCTGCTTTGCCTGGAAGCACGTGCCCTCAGTCTTGTCAGGGCTAGCAAGCTGTTCACAGCACACAGTTTCAAATGCATATGGGCGAAAAGTCAATGAAGCTTTTTTCCTGAGTAATAAGACTGGGTTATCCAACATCAACATGCAGCTATTTCTGCAAATGTGTGACAACATGCCACAAACCTACAGAGCAGCCTTCCCAAGAAATGCCACCAGTGCATTAGGCTGTCTGCCATGATATTCTGGGCTTATGAACAGCAGGAAGGCAGCCTGGGATCAACTCAAGAGCTGAAGCAAAAGCTGGGGTTTTCCTGTGAGAGGCATTCTTCTCCAAATTAAAACCCTGATATTTTATACTATGTAAATCAGTCTCGGAAAATGAAGGATTTGTCAAGGTAAGGAACAATTTAGTAGTTTAATTACGAGCCCTTTAATGTCTTTTCATAATCAGTTAATAAATACCTTAACAATAAAATTGAATTTAAGCTTTTAATAGGCTGTGTTGGATTGAACCTAAACAAAAGAATTAGCAGCTCCAGGCATTGTGCAATAACTTCTCACTGCTTGGTGCCAGGAGAAACAAAGCATTTCAAGTACATTTTTTTGTACCTCACCATAATAAACGCTTGTAATATTCCCCAATTTCTGGAGTGTAAGATGCAGATCTTATTTATCACAGTATGTGACACATCTGGCACATGGATCAGGAAACAACTGTTTTACTTCATTTCTGTCATCACCTTCCAACAGATTTCTTTCACATTCCAATTTGGACGAGAGAACTTGGACTTTCTCTCCGTAAGTTCTCCATTAACAGTTTCACAGCAACGAGCACCATTGGTTCGTTCTCCTTCCACAGCAATTAGTTACACCAAGCTGCATATTTTGACTTTTACTACAAGAGAACACGTAAAATCGCTGGTATTTACTCCTATCTGCGCCCAGTGCCTCCGGGGCAGGCAGAGCAGAGATGTTCGCTGACTGTCATTGCCTGTCTTTAGTGCCTCTTTCGGGCGGCATCGCTGCCTGGGTGCGCGGTGCCGTTTTCTGCCGCCTCCCGTCGCTGTCATGAGCGTGTGTTTTATTTACTGTAGGGCTTTTGTGGTGTCGCTGGGTGTGTTTCCCGGCTGAAGGGAGCGCTCTGTCTTCTGCTCGAGCAGGGGCGGGCGTATCAAACTCGCCGAGATGGGAGCTTTGCAAGCTGCACAAACGACCGTGCACTAATAAAGCTCGAAAAGCTTGAATTACACTGGAACCCACAAAAATTTTCAAATTAAAATTCCATATTTAGAGGCCCCCTGTGGGCCGTGATTTTATTTAGTTTAATCCCCTCTTGAGGCCAATTAGGTAGACACTCTTCTGCACATGCACACACTAGCACAAAAAAATAAATATATAAGACTAGTTAAAAAGGAGAGGGTAGTATATCACTCATCCATTCAAAGACTGAAATTCTTTTCCCCTCTGTTGTCCCTGAAAATAGCATGGCTGTCAGAAATCAATAAAAGTACATGCAAACAGTACTCATTTTTTATTTCTAGGCTGTGCTTTAACTTTCCCTTGCTTCTTTCTGCAACATCTAGTAAATTTTCACTGTCGCATACTGTTTCACCGAATGTATAATAAATGCAAAACCTCCACTGTTACTGGCAGAGAAGGGCTGGAGGCCTTGTTTCTTAGCCTGGGAAGTAAAGAGGTGCTGCGAAAATAAATTCCTCAGGCAACTGATTGAAATTTATCATCGCTGCATAAAGTGTGTGCAGGGGTTGGGATAAGGATGCACTCCGCTCTCCCTAGCTGAATCCCATTAAGTGGAGTAGGTTTGTTGCAGCAGGGAGCCCAAAGAAATTCTGACTGCATATGCACAGATTTAATTCACCCATCCTCACAGTTTTTTAGGGGTTTTTTGTATGAACTGTTGGGAAGGAGCCAGCTTTCTCACTGTCACTCTTTGCACCAGAAGTGCAAACTTTGTCTTCTTTGTACCAAGTGGCGGACACCACATGCCCCATATGAAAAAGGAGTTAATAAAATGCATGCTGAAAGTATAAAAGAAGGTCAGAGGTGATGTTTAGGTAATGAGAATTTCTCCAAGTAGGGAAAACAAAAGAACAAAGTTTTTATAACTGTTACAGCTGTCTACAGCAAAGGAAAATAACAACTTGTGCTTTCACTAACAAAGTAGGTTAGAGGTCCAAAATTATAAGTTCTTTGAGCTTTGTCAGATATTTAGCAACAAAAGCACCTTTCCTGGAGGTAACACACTTGTGTTGAAGTGCTTATAGGAGAAGGTGTCTCCTGCCTGGATGAAAGAGCCATTACAGCGTGCTCTGGATGGAGCAGCCTCCTGGCATGGGTGGGGGGCTCAAGCCAGAGGCAGTGTGGGGATCTGCAGAGCATCTCTTGGCATATTTTGGGAACAAGCATGAGCTATGGCTAGAAGCTGTTGGCTGCCACCATGTTACAGGGAAAACAACCTCTCAAAAGGAAAAGGAAAAGCCAGTTCATGAAATTCAGCAGCTCAACTGAATTTTCAGGATAAGCCTCTTTCTGATTATCCAAGGAGCTGCATGGGGTCTGTGCTCAGATACAGTGGCTTAAATTTTTGAGAACAACAAAATGAAAGTAAGAGTTAAGGAAATGTGCCTGAAATAAATGCAATTTTATGGCACTTGAAAAGAGATTAGGGCAAAAAGGCTATTTCGTTTTACAGGGTCTCTTATCCTGTGCTCGTTGCTACATTAGAGCAGCATTTTGCTGCTCCCGTGTGTTGTTTATTCTCTCATCTGCCACACAGGGGCAATGCATCTGCAACAACTGTCATGTCTGGGGAGGCTCCCACTTCGCCTTTTTAGAGAGATTGCACAGAGGCGTGGAGGGGAGCACTTCTGCCTTCACTCTTTGTTTGGGATATATGTTTGAGAAAGTCAGGTGCAAAAGAGAAAGCTTATTAAACAAAAAAAGAAACTCAAACACTGAAGCAAATTCAACTTTTTTCTTCCAGACCAAGGGTAAAGCTGCATGGGAGAATCCTCATTCAAGATATATATCAGGTAAAAAAACCCCTCACCTAAAGGGAATAATCTAAAAAGAATAAGGTCATAACTTTGCAGATACTTTAAAGCATTCAACATACACACACAGAAAATGTACCCATTTATGTGTACCCATACACATTTATGTACCCATCTCTGAATCTGAGTCAAAGTCTGGGAAAAGACATCTCTTATGCTCAAACTGAGATGTGGTCGAACTGAGGGAAGAAATTTTGCTACAAAAAATGGCATTTGGGAACTGTAGTGTAGCACAGTTTTACCACGGTCTTTCATGGATCCGTCCTTGCAGAGAGCAAGAGGGAGGAGGAGAGAGTGGAAAAGGCTAACATGCCCCCCACACACATTCACCCAAACCCAAAAGAGGATCATGGGCTGAATTGTCAGTCTTCTCCTTTTCCCCCCACAGAGCCAGCATCTGCCTCCTATCAGACACCTTCACGTGCACAGGGCTGGGTCTGAGGCAAGCTCAGTTCTTGGGCTGAAGAAGGTAAATGCTGCTGTAGTGACATGAATCAGCAAATGCCACTATACTTCATCTGCACCAGATGAACATGTTTCTTTAGATACTTGAGCAAAATTACACATCCCATCTTCGTATATTTTCTCTAAACAGTCAAAAAGTACACATATTATAGGGAGCATTAAACCCATCCGGCATAACTTTATGGCAACAATGCAATTTTATTTTATTCAGAAACATAGCAGACCTCACACTGCCTGTTAGGACTGCAAGGACTCAAAGGCTGCAGTTTACAGCCAAACACTGTGCTGGTGTGAAGGTCTGCCAGGGTGCCTGGAGTGCTGCATGGACACAGAGCTGCCACCCCTCTTGTGCTAATGGCGAGACTGGAACACTCAGCTTATTTGCCTGATGTTTTGTGAGGGGCACCTAACAATGACTGCAAAAGCAGAATGTAGGACAACTAGCTAGAAAAGATGTTCCATCTATAAGCTAGGGAGGCAGATATTTATTTTGTTCCACAGAGAATGCAAGCCCTAAATTCTTACCCATCCCCCTCCCATGGAGAAATGAGCAGGAAGCTGCATGCTGAAATTCATTGAGTTTCCTCTACCCTGCATGTGTTATTTCCCTGTAGGGGAGAATGGGGCCCTTTATACCTCCATAGCTCTGGGCTCTTTGAGTAATGAAGGGAACACATTTATTGGTACAAGGTTTGGTGTTTATTGATGCTACCCATTTTTCACCAGGTTTAGCACTCTGTGGGGAAGGCACATGGACTTTCCAAAACACGTTTTATAATCAAGCCATTTCAAGGTTTATGCAGTATAATACATTTAACTGTTAAATTGTAAATAAAAGTCACTGCCCAATACTAAGCTTCCTTCAAGACATTATAGTCAACAACATCTTTAATTATCTGATTTATAAGCAACCCTGTTGCATGTGTTACGTGCACGTGTTATTTGTCTGGCAGATGTAGCCTGCAAAATTATCCTTCTAGAGGAGGTCGTGGGCTTCACCCGGCGCTGCCTCACTGCCCGGTAAGGGATGCCCTGGGCTGCCTGTGTCCCCATGCCCGCCCCAGCCGCTGCACACACACCCTCTTGTGGCAGCACAGACCCCACGGAAGCCCCACAGCACAGGGAATTTACTCCCCGAGCGCGGCGGGGGACACAGCACAGCTCCGCATACGCGCACCATAGGCGTTTCAGCAGGCGAATCTCCATGCGTACGCACGAAAGACTAGGCAGCCCCACGCCGCACCAGACATTTCCCAGGCCGTATTCCTAATACAAATCAGCGGGGAATTACCGTGCTGTGTGTAAAGGTGTTGTGCTGTAGTTTAGCGGAGGAGCCGCTGCTGCCCATGGCCCGGCAGGGAGCTCCCCGCACGCCCAGCAGAGCTCCCCGGCTCGCCCTGAGGCCGTGCAGAGGGGTCCATCCAGTGAGGCATGAGGAGTATTAACCTTCCCCAAAATCCTCCATCCAGGACTGATATAGCATTCTGGCCCTGGCAAACACTGCTAGCACAAGGAAAGCTTACAGGAGTTACTGCTCTGCTCGTGTCTGTCTTTTGGCTGCCAGCTTAGCACTGCCTGTTCAAAGAACAGTCCAGTACTCCAACTATTTCCTTTATATGTTATTCTCCACCAAAAAGCAAACCCACAAATTTTAACAAAGGAATAAATTAATTTAAAAAATACCATCTCAGATTAAGTCTGAGAAACAGGTATGCCATCCCTTTTAGCTAGTAAATCAAAAATCCCCAAAGATGATGAAATAGCTCTTTTTCTTCCTGACAGCACACCCAGATCAAACACTTCTCATGGCAAGACAGACACCCACAACAGAAAGTTCTCCTCTGCAGAGATTCATTTGCTATCTGGTACTGCTGTGCTACTTAATTTATTGATCCACAGAGGAACGAGAACCTGAAGGCAATACAAACCTGATTCTTCATGGGTTCTTTTGAAAAAAAGGGGTTTAGCGTCTCTTCTTTCTTGTAACTATTTCTGAAAACGGGCATACCTGTCATGGTCTCACTGTATTGTCATGGTATAAAAAATTCCAGGTCAGTTTAAACCTGACACCTTGTCAACAGGTTTGCACGATAGGCCTTACTCTCCAGTCCGTTCATGTTGTTGGCTTTGTTAGTACAAAATCTGCAGATGTTCATTTAAAGAAATAAATTAAATAACTTATAGGTAAACATGTAGTCCTTATTCTTACTTTCAAAATCAAAAACCCAATCAATTTAATGGAAAGGTGTTAAGGGGACGACCCATCTAAGAACATAGAAAATGGGTTCATATTTTCCCCTTTTTTTTCCCTTGTTTTGGTTTTTACCATTTTTGTGTTGTTCAGAGATTACAAATCCATGCATGTGAAGTTTACAGCACGGTACAAGGGATTCTCTAGAAGAGACATGTGAGGATAAAGGATGGAGATTTCCACTAAGGCTGAGTCTTCCACAACTTTCAGAGAAAGTTTTGTGAAAGCATAAACTAAACTCTCATGATGTCATTTGGGGTATTATGTTTTCCCCTAATCACCCAGGCAGTATTGACATCTCTCCTTTACTCACCTGGGAGCAAGAACAGGTGTCACAACAAGCATTGTCTCCCTCAACACTGATTACCACCTTGGTAAGAAGAAAACAACGAAGATGCACACTCTTTTCCCATTGCAGGAACCAGGTGTCAGTAGGATCAAGGGATATATCCTTTCTCCTATCTTCTTACCCTTCAGCTAGGTAAAAGGGACTGAACTCCAGCTTGGCTGAAAAATCCTACCCCTGCAGGAGCCTGGCTATCACCCGAGCGTGATCTCTCAATTTGCAAGATCACAACAGGGCACTCACCCTTGCAGAAGTTGTGGAGCTTGCAAAGGCAAAGGTCTCTGCAGCTTTCATTTTTCCCTGTGCTTAGTGGCCACTCAAATGGTGGCCATCTGGCCTGAAAACAATGCAGCTTGTAAACAGCATATTACATTTCTCACAAACTACAACTCAACAAAC
Source organism: Erpornis zantholeuca (assembly GCA_013400515.1). Classification (NCBI taxonomy): domain Eukaryota; kingdom Metazoa; phylum Chordata; class Aves; order Passeriformes; family Timaliidae; genus Erpornis; species Erpornis zantholeuca. The sequence goes on from VZTN01006675.1 coordinate 218,028, forward strand.
AGAAGATGCAATTCAATACAGTACTCAGCAGCAGATGGACAACCAAGAACATGGATACTGTAATGTAATTCTTTGTATTCTTGAGTTCACAAAAACATGCATTGAACTTGTATCATTTGTGACCTTTACAAGTTCAGGATGTCAGTAATCTTGGTTGCTAGGCAGAGGGCACCACTCCTGCTTCTGCATGCCTGGAATCTCTGGATGGTGAGGACTCAGAGAGCAGGAAACCAAGGAGAAATCTTACAAAAATATGAACTAATGGCTCCCATTTGCCTCTTTTCTGCCAGCAGTATATTAAACCTCTGAATACAAGCAAAGTGTCTAAGAAATTTTTTTTTGTAATTGTCCCCCTTTCTCTTGGTCTCCAATGATCAGTATTAATTAAAAGTTCAACATATGCTTGCATTAAAGTCTATCAGGAAATTGTATGATCTCCGCCCATCTTCAGTGGGATTTCAGGACTATTTATTGCCATGATTCTGCTCCCATTTCAGTGAGATGTTGTTTTTCATTTACTTGAGCAAGGACAATGTCAGATCTATACTGAGAGTTTTAAGGGAGAAAAAAAAATGCTGATTACAACAGGCTCCAGGCAATAATAGTATCACTTTCTTATATTTAGAGCAAATAAGCAAATATCAAACAAGCAACTAAAGACTGACAGAAAAAAAGGGAGTTCATTCTAAGTTCAGCTCATTAAGTGTTACAGTTTGATACTGTTGATTTCCCCTGAGTTCAATAAACACAAACTCACAAAAATAGAACATAGCTATCCTTTTCCAAAAGACATTAATGGAGGAAGGTAATAATGAGATCTGACTTTATCTAATCAGTGAATAGCCCTGACAATACAACTTCATCTCCTGAAGTCATTAAGCTGCTAACAATCATAATGTTACATGTAAAACTTCATGATGCTGCAGTGATAAAAATACACCTTTAAATTAGCAGGTTATCAAGGGCAAAGGATTATCTTACACACACACTTAGCACACTGAGGAGTGGTTACTGTCTGAGATCATATTTCCTACATGGAAATTCCAACATGCAAGAAGAGGCTCAGAGTTCCTGCTGCACTCCATGGAGATTCTAGTACATTTGGAGAAGCCTCAGCAGTGATTAATCTCATCCTTATCTTGGCACTGAAAGATCAGTCCCATTGTCTAACTTAGTTGTCTAGTGTCACTTGAGACACAGTTCCTGGGGTTGGCAGATATGACAAGGGACCCTGGGGATAACCATGCTTATCATAAGCAGAATCTGAAAGCTGGCAGGACATCTGTGGGCAATTCAAACACCACTAAGTGCCTAAACTTAACCAACAGACTCCCTTTACTGGCCCCCATGGGGACCGCTAACTGTAAATGATCAAGTTAAGGTGTCTTATCTTTGAATTTTATTCCACCAAAGTCAGCTGGAAACACCAGAGGTCAAAAAGTAAATAAGTAACCCTAGCAATACCCCATTTCTGAATGCATAATAATTTGGTCCTTCCCTTCATGAGGCCATAGGTAAAATAAGTAAAACAAATAAACTGGATGCTATAGTATTTACTGCCACCTTGGTGAGCATCTTGTCCCAATCACAAAAAAAAAGCCTCAACAGACTCTTCACAATCTGCACTAAATGCTCATTAATTGGGGAGTAAAAAGTAAATTGATATAACAGGTAAAAAAATTGATATAGCTGAAAAAAAACCAACTCCAGTTTCAGCAAAATCTTTTAAAGTCTTCACTCCTATCAGCAATCTGATTCCACCTCCTGCCTCTGACCACACATCCTTAATACTTTAGTAAAAAGAGCAGAATGTCTCAGTTCAGTTTTCAAAAGATTAATATAAACATAATCTATGAACACTTTTGGTGGCAGATGCCAATACAATTTGGGTTTGGAAAATTACTTTTGCTTCTACCATAACTTCTCCCCCCCAACCAAATTGCAAGCAGATTGCAGAGATACTTCTGCCATTCTTTGTGCACACACAAATGAAGGACTAGCATTCCTCATCATAGCATAACACTGCAGAATATGTTGAGTTTAAGGATAAAAGCTGTGGGTATCCATAGGGTTTAAACAATACCACTGTAAATAGTGTTGCAAATAGTCAACAGAAGCCACCTTTGGCACACAAAGCCCTTGAGTGGGCAAGTGGTGTAGCTGGGATGTGTTTTTCAGAGGTCAGGCTTCACCTGACATGTTCAACTCCAGGTACCTGGTTTTGGCCTTGCTCAAAGGCTTAGGGATGCTTTTTGGATTTTATATTCATGTACACAAAGAAGAACTTGACCCAGTACTGAAACATGAAAGAAAATGTAAGGCTATCTCAAGTAAAGGATAAAGTAAGGATTACTAGACCAAAGTTGTCAATATGTTTGAAAAACAGACACCCACACTTGGAGAAAATATGTGTCTGACCTAAACAGTTCATCTAAAATATACCATGACCCAGTACTCATGGATAATTAATAAAATGTGCAGGATTTCTTTCCTAGAAATGGAAAATTATTTTAAAAGAAATATCAACATGCATGAGAAAGTTTTTGCAAATCTGGTAAGCATATATTGCATTGCAGAAGACACAGACTATCTGCAAAGTAAACCAATTCATCTTTAAATTTAACCACTAGCCTAAGGAATCCATGCAGAATCAGATGTAAATTTAGTGGTGGAATGGATGGCGTGAGTGAAATATGTTCACAAGGGACATATTGGAAATACTCTTACATGAACTAAAATTTAATATATTATGGAGAATAAAGTCTTTTGCACTTTAACAGCCTGATCCAAGCCCTGAAGACAAAAGAAATATTCCCATTCACTTGTGTGAATGCTGGACCAGATTGATACAGAGAAAATAACAGACCATATGTTTCTGATTCCACTGGTCTTTTGGTGGTGAAGAACAGACACTTCTTTGACTAAGGAAGTACTAGGACTCTCAAAGAGAGCAATCCCTGATTTACTCCATTCTGGGAGGAGAGTGTGACTTGCCCTTGGGTGAATGCTTTCTTAACTCCTTAACACATGGCAGTAAGTAAATCCTGCAGAAAAGCTGCTGAACTTGCACATGCAGTAACTTCTAAAGTAAACTCCATGGCTGCCAAAAAGTGTATGAGAAGTCAGAAATAACTTACAATATGGCAGGTGTTACAGTGCAATAAGGACATACATTATAAAACACAGACTGAAGTGGTTCCAGGACCTAAGAGTTATTACGATACAGACTGTAAGGTTGCTATTTAGATTAAATTCGTCCTACCATGTCTTCAAACCAATTTTTCCCCCTTATTTTCTCCATTCACCACATTTAGATGCCACCATCTTCTCAGAAAAGGAAATCCCCACTTCTCAGCACGAAACCTGAAAAGCTTTCAGTATTAGAAGGAGCTGCTGAGCCTACATCCTACAGCCAGGTACCCTAAGCCACGAGGAAATACAAACTGTTCACAACCTTCAAGACCTTCACAGTGGGCCAAGCTCAGTACCTAAGCCAGCACCATTAATACCTCAAGCAGCAGACAGCACCAGTCAGTGGGAAAGCAGGAAGTCAAGGAAGTGGGGAGCATGGGCAAAGCACCAAAGAATATGTGTGCTTTAAAGCACCACTCTTGGAAAATGCTCACATTAGTTCTGTGCATGCTAGTATATCTTTGTGACGATGTTGAACCAGGAGATGATGACTTTGTCCTGCGAGCAGGATGCTGCCTCCCAGTTAACCAGACCTGTCCCCAGTGGGATGCTGCCCCCTGACTAATGATCCATGTTTCCCAGCCCACTGAAGCGTCAGTCCCCCTCAGCAACACATACTCCACCAAGCTGGCATGCCCTCGGTGCCTGCAGAAACCACATCTCTATGTAGGGCATATGCTCTGCAGTCCCAAAAATCCAGGTTTTGGGGGAACTCTTGAGTCAATTCAGAGGGACTTCACTAAGAATCTGAATTTTTGGCCCTTTTGAAAAATCTCACACTAGATCTTACAAAACTGGCAGTATTCATGAGAGTATAAATTAGGACTTCAAAAAGAATTCCTCCAAGAAATAAACCTCAGCCTTTCATCAAACCAAAGCTCCATCCTGCAATAGCAAAATCCAGAAGCCTGTAGAGGACTACATTGCCTCATCTCTAATGTAAAACAAGAAGAGCTTTGGAAAGAGCTGCAGGCAGGATTTTGCTTCACAGGAGGAAATCCAAGATGGTGGCTGGAAAGTGACAAATTCCAGCTTGTGCTGTTTAATTTCTGCTGAACCCAATGAGGCTGTTTAATGAGCCTGGCATTAGCATAAAGTGACCTCTTGTGTCCACATGGCCTCATGTTTTTTGGATCAGTAGCTTAGGTATCATGAGAAAAAACTCTTCAGTTGCCCCAGAAAGTAGTAAGAATATGGAGGGATAAAGCAAAAGTCTTCTTTTTAAACATGCAACTAGTCTCCAATTTATACAAGAATTTTTTTTTCACTCAGTGATAGCAAAACGGTAGACCTCATTCAGATCTGCAGGTTTGCTGCTTTGGTTTGGTTTGTTGTATTTCTCAAGGAAGCAGAACTGTCTTCCCTTCCACCACACCCCCAAACGAATGTAAAATGGTTACTCCACAGGGCTTGTTTGGGGATGAAGATTATTTGTTTTTGAAGCCACTAAGGTTGTCATTCCCTCTATGGCACTAACCCCTCCTCCCAGCTGGAGATTATTCCTTATTGCACCTTTCTTCTGTCACAGATCTGTTCTGTTTGGTGTCTCCTCATGCTTTTTTCACGTTGCAGTGCAGCACATCACATAACAGCTGAACCACAGAGCAGAGACACAACTAGCACTGGAGGGTGGCTCCCTTCTCATCCAGCATTTCAGCTTCATTTGGTTTGTGATCAGTAGCCATTGACTCCCCAACACAGAGATGGACTCACTTATGCTCCTTCTGCCCTACCCCCCTTTCTTAAATCCTCCACTGTTCCAAAAAAAACTCCACCAATTTTGAAAGGTATTTTGAAGCTTTTTGATTTCAACATTTTTTAAGGTGTTGGGCTGGGACTTTCCCCAAAAATAGCAATAGTTAGGTTAGCTAGCTATCAAGTTTTAAATGTTTGCTATATTTTTAAGAGGTTTTTTCCTTTCTTCTGAAATGTGCCAGAAACATGGGGTTTCTTTTCTATACAGTGGTTCCCCTCACTTTTATTGTCCTGGTTTTAGTAGGAACAGTGGCTTAGGAAGACAGGAAAGAGAGCAGATAGAAAGCACAAATCAGGAACAATTTCCTTGTTCTTCCCTTTAAAAAAAGTCTCATTTGTTTCAGGCTTTCTGTAATGAATAGCTAAAAGCATTGTACAAACCTTTCCAGCTGGGAAACAGATATATCTCAATGTGTGACAACCTGTTCAGCTTAGTGGGACTTTATCTGTTACTTACACACTAAATAACAAGTGTTTGCCCTGTGCCTGCAAGCAGCTGCACACAGATGGCGATGCACTGAACTCACCCAGGAGAGTTTGAACAGCAAAGCATACAGTAAATCCACTTGGGAGTATAAACACTTTTTCTTTTAATTCCTTCTAATTTTCATTCATCCTGGGAAATTTTTCCCCTTAGTAAGCTTCACAAGTCAAATCAGGCAAGCAGGACACTGCTTATTTTTCAACTCCAAGTGATGAAGGGTGGAGAAAGGATTTGTCATCGCACTAAGTTCTGGGAAGGGCTTTGGGTCCCAAATATTGTAGTCAGTGGAGAGAGATGGCAACTCCCATCTCAAATTGCAGGTATGTGAAAGCACTCTTTGGAAAAGCTCTTTTCTCTCTTCAAGACTTTGGAAAGAACCCAGGTGATGAAGACAGATATAGATAGACAACAGCTGTAGGAAAGAAAAAGCCTCTTTTTGTTGGTTTTTTAATCAGTCATTGCTGTACAGAGGAAAAAGCTCACACACACATATACACACAGGCATGCAGGGTCCCCACTGGACAGAGAACAAGAATTACATCCCACAAAATGCAAAAGACCTCTGTGAGACCTGGAGTCAGAACAATACTTAAATGTGCTACAAGTGCATAAATAGTTACATGTTTTACACAGCAAATATATAGACCTTGCACAGCATCAGGTACATAACTCAGCTTTGCATTCATGCTACCACGGTGTTTTCAGAGTAAACTTGTGTCCTTGCACACCTGCTGTATGTGTGTCAGGAAAAGTGTGAGTCAGTTTAATTTGGTGCAACTTACACTGAGCATGTGTTCAGGGGGGTATTGGAGGAGGAAGAGAGCCATGTATTCCAGGCTGAGGCTGGGATTATGTGTCATCTGACTTGGCAGGTCTGGGGCATTAACTGACATGGCATATCAGGTTAGGTTAATAATCTACCACTTGGTTCTGCTTGAGCAGATCTGTGTGCCCAAACTAGGGATCAGGTGATAAACCCGGAGTCTCGGGGGAAAAGGATTCAGTGCTCTATGATCAGCAGGATGGCACTTGCACCACGAGATGTTCAGACCTAATGCCTGGATCTGCTGTGAATCAGAAGCTACATCTGGAAAGCAGCAATACAGATCCAACTCTCCAGGGATCCCCATGACAATGAAAGCAGGCTTGGATGACAAAATGACAGACAATGGCAACTTGGATGAGATATTACCAGAATGGGAGAAAAATTTAAAGGATGTAAAAATACCTGCTTTTTTTAACAAGATGCCCCAAGAGACTGGGAAGACTTTTCCTCACTCCAAACAAGTTGGGAATTACCTAGTAGGCAAAATGATCAACAAGGGCTCCTTTGCCAAGGTGATGGAGGGACTGCACATCCCCACAGGGGAGAAGGTAAGCTCATAAGAAGAGGGTAACATGCACTAGGAATCACAAGTAACCTCACACTAATTTACGGCAGAAAATTTCAGACCATTTAATCTGAAAACCACAATCTACTCAGTGAATTATCCACTGAACCTTATCCTCATAAATTAACCTCATAAATTTAGTTTATTGCTCATGTATAATCCATCACATGTGTGAATATGTATTGAGTGCAACTATTTTCACAGTTATAAAATATAGACAACAAAGATATCTTCCTGCTGAAAGAGAGAAGGATGCTGGCATAAAAACCATTTCAAATCCACTTTGCCTAATAATCCTCATTGAGAAATTAGTGTCTTGCATCTGATCTTTAAAGTTATGGACAACACTTACTGAAAAGCCAACCACTCTAACAGCAAATATTTATATGACAGGACACAGATAGCATCTGTTATCTCTAGTTCAGTTGGGATAAAATAACATACCACTAGACACAAGTGTGGAAAAGTGGGTTACTCTCAAGTGACTTTTAGAATTTTACTTTTCTTGTGGCTTCAGTAGCTTTGCTGCCTGACTAGCTCCCCAAACTGCAGATAGTCCAATCCCCAGCCCATAAGAGCCCATGTCTGGAATGGCTTTTAGACTGAGTCAGAAAGGAGAATGTTAGAAAAAAAAATGTGGTATGTTTCAGATGCAGTTACCAGTCAAACATGTAGGGATTTTTGCATTTCAGAATATTTCATATATGTATCTTTATTAATGCAATGAGAGGGACAGATATGACAGACTTCAGCCTTCTTGGTTTGCCCTTCAAAAGAAATAAAAAGCACATTCTTCCATCAGGAATGTCTCCCTCTGTGATACTGATTATCAACACTATGTCAAAAAAAGCCTCTCCCCCATGTCAGCTTGCTCCATATCCTTCTGAAAACTAATCCTGGCTGCAAAGCTTGCTGCTAATTTGCAAATATCCTGCTGTTTAGGTAGCCATAAAAGTCATTGACAAGAGGAAAGCCAAGCAGGATTACTATGTTTTAAAAAACATGAAGCGTGAGCCACAGATACACCAGATGATTAAGCATCCCAACGTTGTTCGGCTATATGAGACCTTGGAGACCGACAACTCCTATTACATGGTGATGGAGCTGTGCCTCGGTGGGGACCTCCTGGACAGAATTTGTGACAAAAAGAGGCTGGTGGAACAGGAAGTAAGGAGATACACCAGGCAAATCCTGTCTGCAGTAGAGCACCTGCATTGCCAGGGGATTGTTCACAGGTAAGATGTTTCTCCTCTTTCAAACAGTAAGAAAAGAAAGTGTGCAAGAACATGGAGTGCTCTTCTTCCCCAAAAGCATTTCTTTATTTTTCCATCATAAAAACAGGGATTACAAAGAAGACTATGCTCTCTCAGCTCAAATTAATAAAGCATTTTATTCTCAGTAGTGGTTGCCACTGTTATAAGTTGTTATGAACTCCTTGGGCAGTAAAGTTGCAAAGATCCCAGGGACAAGAGCTGATGAGCATAACAAACTAATACTTTGCCACAATTATCTCAGAATTAGTTCATGACAAATGTGTATCTAATTCAAATATTTTCGTGTGGCTACACATATAAATATTGTTGTCCTTTGGTTAGCCACAACATATTGAAATAACCATATGTCACTCAGAACAGAACACTGAGGAATCACAGCCCATTGTTTCTCAAGAGAAAAGGTCATGCAGCTCTGGGTCTGTGACATGTTGATGGCCCTCCAGGTTGGCTTTTGCATTATGAGGACAGAGCATGCTTTGTATCACTGTTAGAGGAACCTCAGCAGCCCATGCAAGGAGAGCTGATCTTCCCCTCTATCAGGGATCATGGCACATATGCCAAGAACAGCAGAGTAAGACTTCCATGTTAGATGGAAGAATAGGCAAGAAGCAGTTTTTCCCACCATTTTTCTGTTTTACTTAATGATTCACAGTCAATCAGATTCTTAATTTTAAATGGTAACTGCTCTCACCAAGAAAGCCCACAGGACCTAACAAGTAATCCAGTTGACTCCATCGTTACAGCAACCGTGAAACAAATAAGCTGTAAATGTGATGTCTCAGCATTTACAAGTGTTTTGTGACTTGAAATGCTTGCAACCCAGCACTTCATTATATTGGATTTTTCAATTAAAAAGGAATGGACAAGAAAGAAATAGTCAGTGTCTAACCTAGAGAATTTAAATGAACAACAAAACCAAAAAAACACCAGAAAATAAACCCAACAGGCTTCACTCATTTAGTCCAGGTTGACATCCCTGCCTTGCTGGTTCCCTAACTAATCTATTTTACAGCTTTTCTTCAGTGCTCACGATCATAACATTTATGTTCTTCCCATGACAACATTCACCATTGATTTCTCAAGTCCTATTCCCATCTTTTTGTTTGGAATAATCCTCCACAGTGAGCTGGAGAGTAGCCTGACTTCTCACCCTACTTCTCTCTTCTTCTGTTGTTCATGCTTTGCTGGAATAGCTTTGAGAGAGATTTTGCTGCTCACCCTGAAAGTAGCCAGGTACAAAGTGGCGTGAGCTCCCCCGGTGACTCGATTTACCATCAAACTGCCCTAACCAAGGGAAAAATCATTCCTGGCTCTCAAGCACTTTGTCATAGGGTTTAGGAAGTTGCATGGTCTGGCAGGAGCCCAGTCACAGGTGTAGGTTCAGTCATCAGTACTTCAACTCGTAGCCTGCTGCTAGCTTTGGGATTCAGAGGTGTGGCCTTGACCTCTTACCAGAAGCAGAAGGATCTGGAAGGGCTTCTCTGCTCAACTCCAGCTGCAGTGATTTATTACAACTTGCTGCAGAGGTTAAACCAATGAGGATAATTGTGGGTGTATCTTCTTCTGAAAAGAAGGCATCATTGTTTCCAGAAAGATGAGCAAAGAAGTAGGAAAGTTACCTCACAAATCCAGTCTGGTTTTCCCATCTAGAGCACTGAGCACAACTCAATTCCTTGCATTGCTTTAACCCAAGGAAAGGAGGGTTCCCATACTGCCTCTTGGGAACAGCTGCTGATCCATGGGGAAGACCCTGGTAGAATCACACCAATTATGCATTCATGAGATGGATAATTTTGTGCCAGTTGTCTATGCCAAGAATGGAGGTGTCTGGTGATCATAAGGTCTCATCCCTAAGATCATCACTTAGGAATGTGTTCGTTTAATTTACTTTTCTCAAAAGTGTCTTATGGGTATTCCTGATTTTTAACCCTGCATATATCTCAGAAAAACAATATTTTCTACTGCCTTAATAATGTACTTGATGAAAAACTGGCAAAATTTGTAACTGTTTTTAGTCCAAATGGATATATCTCAGCAGAAATTTGACACTATGTTCAGACAGCTATTTGGTTTCTTAAGATTTACTTCCCCAATTCATCACTAAAATCAGCACTGATCCAACAAATCCTTACAGGTTAAATTGAGTCTACATTTCCCGGTAAAGGTAGTAACCTTTCTTGTCCATGCAAGATCATGGTTGATCTTTTGCCAGAGTTGCCAAAATGACCCAGAAGATGGAGAATTGACTCAGTCGTTCTCCCAGCATTTTACTGGGCCAGTTACAAGAAGGCTCAGGCACAGGATCTGGCTCAACAGCTCCACAAGCCAACACTCATCAACTGAGTTCTGCTTACTATCCCTATGCCTGCTCTGGCCACAGCCAAGTGGTGAGGTAAAGCCTCTGAGCTCAGAAACCTCAAATAAAGACGTGCAAGCTAAATCCCGTGGCCTTGCAACTGGATTGGGATAGAGCATGCGCACCGTCAGCCACCAGCCCCTACAGCTGGCGCTTGCGAGGTGACAGTAACTTGATGGTATGTACAGTTCCTAATTTTTCCTGGCTGTTTTTCCTGGATATTTTCCCTTCTCTCATATAAAAATGTCATATATGCCTTTGAATCTCTACTGAACCAAAGTCCTGGAGAAACATCACAAGCAGCCCTCTAGGCTCTCTCTCTCTGAAGTCCCCATGGGAATGAGGAGGAAAAAAATCACAGTGTTGCTTAAATTTACAACATTCCTTGGAAAGTTTCCTTTTGGGGAAAAAAACAACATGATGAATCTTTCATGAAAGATAACTTCTGACAATAAGTAAACTTTCATAGTGACCATTACGAGGTTCTTCATGCAAGAAAGTCTACATTTCTATTAACTCTGTTAGCAGTCAGCTCACAGTTGTATTGCTGTCGTAGCAATCCAATATAACATTATTTAATGGCAGTGAGTAAAAGTCATCTGATGCACTGTGGGATGCTAAACCTGATAGAAATATCAGATTTGCAGTAGAAAATATTGAAACAAAAATAATTTTAAACCACAGCATTTCAGTGCACAGGGTTATGACAGACTATGAGCAAACTTACCTTAAACCCACCTCTCAGCTTTTGGGCACTGGCTAATTTGCCACTCCAGAAAACATGCTATTCCAATTAAAACTTGTTAAAGAAATTATCATTAAAACCATTCCCATTCCCATTCTTGGCCTGAGGCAGCAGAGGGTTTTGAATGCCATGGTGTCCCATCCAGAGCCACACAGTTAAAAGGATGCTCCCCTCAACCCACCCATCGTGACCACCTGCAGACTTGATTCCCTGCAGCAGTGCAGTGCTGTTCATGCAGCACCAATCCATCCATCCCTAGCTCCTTGTTCCCATCACTCCTTTTGCTTTGTCCTCCTTTGCTCTCCAGGGTCTCTCCAAGAGCAGGTGGGAGGGAAATCCACATTCCTGTCGTTGTTTCTGAAACTTGTTCTGTCCCCCTCATGGCCCCTGCAGAGCTGAGGCAAGCCCCCAGCAGTAGACTTTGATAGGACTTAGCCAAGCATCACAGGCTCTTCAACTGGCTCCCAACTCTGAAATTACACTGTCTGAGGACTCCTCTATGATTAAAAAGATTTCGGTTGCCACTTCAGGCACTCCCCACAGTGGGATGTTATTCTGGCTCATGCTTTTAATTTGGAAATATGTAAATGTTCACACAAGTACCTGAGCCGGCATTTTTCTTGCAGCTTGGATTAGATCCTTCTGGCAGGGGCCGGCTGATACTGGTCAACCCCACTTATATAACCATCACTGAAGATGTCTCCACTTTCAGGATACGTGTCTCCAACACAGCTCCCTTCTTCTGCAAGCAAGGCAAATCTCACTTTCCAGTTCCTCTCTTGTCCTTCATATCTCTCTGGCACAATTTACTCGCAAAGAAATCAAAAATATTCAGCAGTGCTCAGTACTTCAAAAAAGCCAAAAGAATTCTGGTCCAATATGGACAACTTTTTTATTCAAAAGAAGAAATAAATGCAATTCATTTTAAAAAAGTCTAAATTAGTAGAACAGATGATTCCTAAAATTAATAGTATATTTAAAATGTATATCCATAGAATATTCCCTGAAATACTGAAAGTTTCCATTTTCCTGACTGAAAACTTCAGGAAGGAATAAGGATCTTGTTACAATTGTAGGCAGAGCTTTGCAGAACTATTGTTATAATTTCAATTAAATTTTGCCAAAAACTATCTGCAAATGTTTAGCTGGAACATCAAGTGTCCTAAAGTTTGCTTTCTGTCTTAATTTCAGGGACCTAAAAATTGAAAATTTTCTTCTTGATGAGAACAACAACATCAAAATCATTGGTAGGTGCACCGCTGTGTGGGAAGCTTGTTTTCTGCTTTTTTTTGTGTGTGTGCAGCTTTCAATGACAGTTCAACTACTATTCAAACACCACACTTGAGGAGTGAGCTTGTGATTATTCAATAAACATATTTGAGCTTTTAGAATAAATAAAAGCTATGAAGTATAACTTAACAGCTTGTTTATTTGAACTTTAACTGAAACATACTTTTAAGAGAACAAGGAAAACAATTTTGCCTATTGTTTTCCCTTGTGTATTGCTGGAGGAGCAAGAAACAATTACAGCTTTTATGTGTAGAAAGCTGTTCCTAGCAGAAGTGATTTGTAGACAAAGAAATAAATCTTCTGGGGTGAAACACAGGTATGGACACATTAGTTCCTGTTGAGTCATTTCTTCGACTAGAGACCTCATCATTTGGTATGTGTCAAAAAAAAATACTGTTTTGGTCACTAACAGAAATCTTGCTAGGGTTGTGAAGCAAACATTTATAGAAATGAGAGAATTTGCACCAAGCAGTTAACACAGCTCAGAGAAACATTAATTTTATTCTATGGAAACCTTACAGAAAAATCCCCACTAGGGTTGCTAAATCTTAGAGAAGCCTCATGTTTAACCCAGTGTTTCCCAAACTTTTAAAAGCTTAACACCTCTGAGGAAAAAAGGCACCAACTCTTCACCCCTGTTTTATAGCCAGTCAGTCCTTCACAATCACACCTTTCTCTTTCTTCCCCCTTCCACACATGCACATACACAGAGAAAAAGGCTTAAGTTAGCACTTTTTTCCCCCACATTTACCATGGGCTAAAGCACACAGAGCTGAGCTCAATATTGTAGCTCATTAAGCTGTGCTAATGTGGCTGTGTTGTTAAGCTCATGCACTCCACAGAAGCAAAACAAAATAGTTAAACCAAAATCAACCAAGCCAGGTCCATGGCTGGGTAACTTTACTCTAAGCCCTCTGCTAACTCATGACATGTTAATTCAAACACAAATTGGCATCCACAGCTGAGACATCAATAGATGCTACAACTATTTCTCCTATTTTCAGACAATTGGTAAAGTTAAAGAGGTTTGAAAAGAGACTAAAACTTCTTTGCCTTTGGCTTTGTGACCATCAGATTTTGGACTGAGCAATACTGCAAGGTTCGAGGGTCTCTCACAGGAGCTGTTACACACCCAGTGTGGAAGTCCAGCTTATGCTGCCCCAGAACTCCTTGCTCATAAGAAATATGGTCCAAAGGTGGATGTTTGGTCCATGTAAGTAGATCTAAAAATGTACTTATTGAAACACTCTCAGCACTGAATTGTTTAGATGAGACTCTGATATAAATGGGTTGGTGGCATTCAGCTTTGAGGCTTTAAAGACAAAACCAGAAATATATCAGGGAAGGGTAGCCAGAAATAAAAAATTAAGTGTCTTGAAATGTGCCTCCATTGCAAAACACCAGAGAAAAAAAGCATGGTCGATACACATGCTATTCTGGAGAAACCCTGTGCCAAGAGAAGCCAGCAGAAGTTAGGGTATCTGCATATAGGAACTTGTGCTGAAAAGTCAAAGTTGTACATATCAACCTCCTCAAATGAACCCTCCTACCTTCCTGTCCTGGCAGGCAGTTTCAGCCAACAGCTGAGTAACTTCTGTAAAAATCAGACTCCTTGGAAGCCTTGGACTGAAAAATGGCCATTTTCTGTCTAAAGCATGTCTTGCCAAAAGAAGAAATCTATACAGAAAAATTGAGTCTCAGGGACACACAGGCCAAAGATATGGCTATAACAGAGCTGTGAGACCTCCATCCATACCTTAGTGAGGCCCTTTATACTGAATTATGATAATAATGTGGAATTATTTCCCATCCTAGGTGGCACAAACCTTCATGGACTCCATTTTCCTTTTTTATTACATCTACAGAATACATCTCCTATAATAAGCAAGAATGCAGAAGGTGCCAGGAGAAGAGCAATTTATCACATAAAGTATCTCAGATTTTTCAAATACATTTCCAGTTTGTAGTTCTAGCAGCAAGGTTATGGTGGTTTTGTACATTTTTTTTCCTAAGTGGAGCTGGGAAAATGATAATGTATTATGGCAATTTTTGTACTCCTTAATCTTCATCGATCTGGACAGGAGAACAGCTCTCCATGTTCATCATTTGTCCAAAGGCAGTTCATGTTTATCTGCATGTATGTAGATATATATATAAATGTATATGCAAGTGTATTGGCTTCTCCTCAGCGTTTTGATAGTAACCAGATGTCTGGGTCTCCACCTACGACACATTTTTAAAGCAAATTTCTAGCAGGTATGATTCAGGGCACGGCAAGTAAGCATGAGTAATATAGATCAAACTAAATCTTTGCCTAGAGCATTAAAATGAAAAAAAAAAAGTGTCTTGTCAAATGCATCCAGACTCCTCCCATTAATTTACAATTACAACCATAATTCCTTGCAGTATCTGACTAGCAAGTGTTAGGATAAAAATCCAGCTATTAAAGCAAATGATAAAGTCCCATGGATTTCAAATACATCACAAGGCTTCTAAGAGTGATAGCACTTTTTGGTTTAGAAGTGCCCACTCCCATCACACACCACAAGCGCACTGATTTAAAGGATGTTAATGTTATGTTTCTAGAACAGTCTGTCTAAAGAAGTTGGGGATGCCCCATCCCTGGAAGTGTCCAAGGCCAAGCTGGATGGGGCTTTGAGCAATCTGGTCTAGTGGAAGGTGCCCCTGCCAATGGCAAGGAGTTGGAACAAGGTGATGTTTAAGGTCACTTCCAGCCCAAACCACTCTATGATTGTGTTCAACACACAATGCTGCATTTGATCTAAACCACTTCATTCAGGACACCTGCCAAAAGGAAAGGAAGGCCAGGATGTACCCAGCTGCTCTGAACTGGGATGTCACACTTGCCTGTCCATCTGTGAGAATGCAGAGTCTCCTTGAGTTCTGAGCAGTCTTTACTAAACTGTGTGTTCACAAAGGACAAAGTGTTTTAGTTTGCCAATCAGAGTTGCTGGTACCTACATGCAGGCATCTGGTTCAGGTGCCTAAAGCAGAAGATTAAAAGATAATGCTTAAAAGATAAAAAAGATTTACATGCATGTAGTTACATAAAGTATATTCCTCCTCTCAAGACCTGCTCTGGCAGACATACTATATATTTGGGGTTTTATCTAACCATCTATCTATGCCTCAGCTTCTTCTAAATTTATAGGGTATAAATGGTACACAAAGTTAAGGATGAAGGGACACATGCTACCAAACTACTTCAATATATGTCTGATTTTCAAGTGTGCTACTCCGAATTTATGTAAACTTAGCACAGATTAATCAGGTCTAGAGTACGCTGTCAGCATTTAAATAGGGTAATGCTGATTTCACATTTCAGGTATCTGAATGAGGGCAAAGCAGTAATCTTAGAACAATTTACTGAGCTCACGTTAATAAACAGTAAATGACAGGTCAAGGTCTATATAAACTTACATACAGCCCTTGATGTTTAACATAGACAGATTCTGCACCTCAGGCATAAAGCATATTTAAAATTCAAATTGGAGTTGTTCACATTATCATTCTGGGAAAGGGAATTCTGATGGACTAAAATATTAGTTAAAAAGATAAGTTACCTCCATTGTCACAAAGTAAGCAAACAAGTATAGATCAACTGGACCTAGAATCAAAAGATTTCATAGTGCAGAAAGACTGACTTTATGCAGCAGGAGCAACAGGGAGTTGCTACAACAGGAACCAGGAAGCCAGTCAGTAAAAAGCACACTCACTGACCCAACCAGATCCAACTGTGACACAGCCAAGGCTCCTGAGATGCAACAGTGACCTTCGGTGCCTCTTTGCCTAATTGCGACTTCTGTGCAGAAGATTTTAAAGGTTCCTTGGTGGACTGCAAAGTGATTGGCTTTCATGAACCAGCTGAATTGAGGAAACAGCTGTTGTATTCAAACAAATCCAGGTAGTTCAACAGGACAGAGGAGAAGCAGTTTGTATGGCTAATAAACTTGCAAGTTTAACATGCCATCAGATTCCATCTACAATTAATTACCAAGTGTGTTTAATTGTGTGCAGCTCCATCTCATGGTTTTTCAACTCTTGGAACACATTAATAAAAATCATAGCTGAGCACATCACAGATTTGTTTCGCAGATATCATCTGCACTAGTGTACCAATGAGGTCAATTAAATTAGAGTTGCCTGAATTCCTAAAATTATTATCTCTGCTGAGCTCAGTAGAGAAATGGTAAAGGACAGTCAGACGGAGCTCTGAGCAACCCAGTCTAGAGCAAGGTGTCAATGCCCTCAGCAGAGGGATTGGAATTGCATGATCTTTAAGACTCCTTCCAGCCCAGGCCAGTTGATGATTCAATGATTCATTCTGTGGTGAAGAACAGCACTGTTGTGGCAGTGCAGTGCTGCTGGAGCAAGGAAGTACCATGGAGAGTGTTCAAGGAAAACTCCCTGTTCAAAAACTCAGGACAGCTAAGCAAGTTTTCCAAATGTTGGTACTTCTCCAGGCTGAATGGCAAACCTTCACAAAGTTTGCTGATTGCGGCTAGCAGACTGTTAGTCTTTCGCAAGAGTTAAAGTTTTAAGTCTTTAGCCAAGAGCAAGCTGTTACCAAATGAGTGCCTTCTGGGCATAAGTCACACCTAATTTAGCAATCTGAGCAAAGCAAGAAGAACTGAATTACTATTTGGAACAAGATCTGTTGCATGAGTCCCAGTTCTGTGTTGTCACTCAGCCTCCAAAGCAAAATGCTTTATTCTGATGGGTTGGGTGCATTACACTGTCACTCAAATTAGCTTATTTTTAAAATAAACAGCAGGTCTCCACTTTCAACACCACAGGCTTTCCAGTCACTCACTGTACACTCCATTTTATACACACATCCCACAACATTCTTTTCTAGATAAAATGGCATTTGTACAAAGAAAAGAAGGTGTAAGACGTGTATTCAGTACAAATTTCTGCTTAGAGGTATTTTGTAACTTCATTTGTGATGCTGAAGGCAACTCTGAAAACTGACTCATAGTTTTGTGCGATTTTTAAATAAGTCCTTATTAGTATTATATGGAGCTCTGATGTTTGTCTTTTCTTTTGACAGAGGTGTGAGCATGTTTGCTATGCTAACTGGCACATTACCTTTCACGGTGGAACCTTTTAATATCAAGCAACTACATCAAAAGATGTTAATTGGAGAAATCAGCCCTATTCCATCAGATATTTCCCCTGGTAAAGCAGTTCAGTCTTTATAAAGAATATTGATGCAAAAAAAGTCTTAACCCATGTAATAACATGAATTTAACAATAACTCAATCTTCTGGAAATTAAGATGTACGTTTTCCAGTTACTCTGTTTGCATTTAGAAAGAATTTTTTTGATGGCAGTATATCTTTATCTCAGGCTACAAGAAAAATAATGTTGTCACTTCAAAAGACCATTATTCTTGGTTCTCATTTACTGGGGGAATAAAATGTACATTGCTTTTACATAAGTGGAGCAGCTCTGCAATAAATGAGAACACTCCCATGTTTAGTATGTCCCATGCTGTGTGTCACAGCCAGTCATTCTTTCCTGGTTTTCCCACGGAAAAGTTATCTAAACCTTAGATTTTTTTTCCTGGGGACCTTATCTTTTGGCTACTGACAGGGCCTACAACACCGAGATAATTAAAGACATGGGAGGGCTATTTTTGTGAAGAGTCTGTTCATATTTTTCATGAGAAAGAACTGAAATGTAACATTTTTCAGTTAATTTTACTGACAATGAGGTACAGCCAGTGAAGTCTTTTAGGACAACTGGGCAAGACTGTCCTCAGAAATTCTAGCCTGAATTACAATCCATGGCTCTAAACCCCAGAATTCACATTGGTGTATATATGCTCTCAGTGAGCAGTACAAAGTTTACCTCCTCCATGTTCAAAATTCTGCTGCTTTACAATGATTCTTATACACCCTTTAATCCCTATTTTCTCTCCACCTGGAGTGGCATCTCCTCTGTTGACTGCCAAAGGCTTAGGTCCCTTCTCACAGCTGTTATGGTGCATCTTCCCTGACCAAGTCAGAAAGCAGAGCAGGGTGAGACATGTTTTGCCCAGCTATCTACCAGCAAGAGTTCGGATCTCCCCGTGGTTTTGAGCAGTGTGGCTACAATGTTAGGCAAGAATGATCCTAGGAACCAGGATTAGCTTCAGTGGCTGCCTGCAGCCAAGCACTGGGAAGCAGCAGACAGTTCCAGACTAAGCTAGCTGGATCTAGTTGGGAGTATTAAGATAATGTGATGATTCAATTTCTTTCTCCCTCCTAGTAAATGGAATAAGGATATCTACCATAGCTGTCAAGAATGTTTGTACATTAGTCTCCCATTTATCTTTCTTTGGAGATCAGTTGCCAGACAGCAGCTTCATTTTTGTAGAATCCCTCCATAGCTGCAATTATTATATTTCTAATTTTTCTTATTTATGTTATTGTTATAGCTTCTACTAATAAATGCATTATCTCTGCTTTTCTACAAAGCCCACACAGTTAGTGGAAGATTGTGGATAACTCCATTGTTCTCTTGCCCACTGGGAAATCAGTGAGAGAGCACTAATAAACTAGCTTTGCATACTTTAGATCTAAATTTTTCTGAAGGAGATTACAAGTGAAAGGAGCAGTATGTTCCCAGCTTAATGCTCACTTGCCATTTTGTTCACTTCAAAACTTCCCCAAGGAATATGGAAGAATTCAGTAAAATTTTCCCAAGAAAGAAAAAAAAAAAAAAAAAAGATTGGGACTATATGCAGTGTTGGAGCTGAGTGATTGATATATAGGAATGTTTGAGCTTTCTCTGTCCCAACTCCAGGGAGCCAAAGCACAACACATCCATTACAGAGAGTTTTATTGATGCAATTGGCTTCTCTGGGTGAGGAACATAACTCCTGTGCAGTCAGCTGGCACAGAAGTGCTCCTTCTCAGAGGCCTGATCAAATGCTGAGTGAGCACAATGCTGAGATTACTGCTGATGCCATAGGCTGCATTCAGTGGGATAAATCAAGCAAATTAGGAACTGAGTTCCAGTATCTACAGCAGCATTCAAAGGTCCCTAGCAGGCATCCCAGCATGGTTCAGCCACTGCTGCCCACCCTGCCCTTGGGAGAAAAGGGTGACCCCATGGGACCACAGCAGACTCAGAAAAAAGCCCTAGTGACTGAATTTTAGCTGAGGCTCTTACAACGTCTTGAAGCAGGGCAAATATGCAGTGGTCAGATAGTGAAATGTTACTAGCAAACAAGCCATTTTATTGGAATACTGCACAGGAGCTGTACACTTCATGCAGTCTCTACTTGAGCCTGACCCTGCTAAGAGGCCTGGAGTCAAAGAAGCAATAAAAGACAAATGGTTGAACGAAGGTTTCACCAGAAAAATACTGAATGCTGCTGCCTATGACAACAGGTAACAGTTTTGATATTTGTCTTCTACCTTGGGATTTCAGGATTGGGGATTTGGGAGGGAAGTGTTTTTAGTATTTTTTTGGTTGGTTGATTTAGAAGAATTTTGTTATCTACTAAGGGCTGTTCCAAAATGACTGTTTTACTTCAGAAAACACCACATCAACACTTCTAACTGTGGATAAATTTTATTTAAGAGGTAGCATCCTTATAGAACTGTTTATATCCATTGTATCAGTATTTTTGTTCTTAACATGCCTCACAGCTGCTACTAATTTCAATGTGCTTCTTATCCTTTTCTACAAAACTAGGTCTCACATGCCCACCTGAGGAAGTCTTTTTACATTACACTGAAATTCTTGTTATTCTAATAATTTTTATTCTCACCTACCTTTGTAACTGGTGTTAACTATGCTCCATTTATTCTTAGCAAGGCACTTCATGGTTTAAGATTATTATAAAAGTTTGAAATAAATATGTTCAACATGACACTTCACATAAATGTTGCCAACTTTCAAGATGTTATTTATCTTTCATATTGGGAGTCTGCAAAGCATACTTTGCAAGTCTTTAAATGCCTGAATTCAGTGATGGACCTTTTACATCATACTCACTGATGAAAGAAGCTAGTAATGGGTCACATACTTTATTCCCAAATTTTTCTGTTAAAGTCAGTATGTCACACTAATTGAAAAAGAGAATAATTCGGCCTGTGTAATCTGCACCATCTGCATTGGTGTCTAGAGGACTCTTAGCAGGTTTTCCTACCATGGTGATCCACTGCCAGTCACAGCCAGAACCGTTAGAAATCTATGTGCGATTTCTGTGAGAATTTCCCACTGTTCTACCTTCGCCCTCCTTCCTTCCCTCACATGTCTGTGCTCATTCATACTGAAGTTTGAAAAACATGTTTTAGGAGTCCCATAATCCAAGGTTGATGTATTTCTATAATGCCTTCTCTAGACTTTACTACTCACAGAAGCCCGTGAGTGAAACAATTACCATTACAACAAAACATGTTTTATTTCATAATCTGATTCATATAAAAATTAGAATCCTACTGTACTTACTTTAGTACTTTTTTGTCCTTCAAGATTTTCCTGCCTTTGCTACTTTTCTGTCTTCTTATGTACATGCACTCACACTATTTCCCTGTTAATCCATTTGAAGCTACTGTACTGAGAACTGAAATACACAAACTTGATTAAAATGCGAAAATGCTGTTTTCCATATTTTAATTTTTCAAACTTAATCCTGGTGGGTGTTCTTTCAGAGTAATCAATTATATCAACAATAGGATGTTTAATGATGCAGTAACAGAGCCTCAGCCCAGCAGTGAAGTTAGCGTAGCCAGACAAGAAGATTATTGCACAACTGTGTATCATAATTTGCCTTTAAAATCAACTTAGCCAACTCCAGCTGCATCACAAGCACTGTAATGTCTGCTTACTGTAAATTCTGACACTGTACCTGGTTGCATCATTTGTATTAAAATACTTTTTTCCTAATATTTCAGATTTTGCCCCAGTGAATTGAATCCTGTTGTTTTAAACTACATGACAGAAATTATGGAGTTCAGTCTTTCAGAAACTATCAACAGTTTAATAAATAACAGACCCTCTCCTGCCATGGCTTCTTATTGCTTATTGCTGAAGAAACTACTCAGGTACCAGAAAGACCACAAAAGAGCTCAGGTAAGATATTATGATCATGAGAGGCATAAAGTGCTCCCTGGATTCTTATGAGGAACAATGCAGCAGCTACATAGTGCACATTAAAAAGGTGGTTGTCCAAGGAATGGGGAAAAGTTCATCAAAAAATAGTCATGAAATTGCAGATCCAAGTTCAGTCTCAAGAAACCTACATTCTGGCATTCTCAGAAGTGATTAATTTATGAGATTTTTTTTATTCCCAGAGATAAATATACCTTTTTTATGACTAATGATTTTTTTAAATGAGCTGCTGGTTGTAATGGGATTGAGAAGTATTTTGTTTTACATATAGAATTACTTTTCCATTGGGAAAAGGAGCATTAGCATCTCAGTGACCTTGCCATCCCTTTCCTTTCTGACTGGTCTGTAAGGGTTTAATCCAAAGGCTGGGAAGGTGAGTGGGAAGCTGTGAAAACTGTAAAACCTTTCCCCAGCATCTTTTTTTTTTTTCCATATTTTTACCTCTGTATCTTATGCTCACACTCCAGCTCCAGCTCACTCAGGGCCATGGAACAAGATCAGAGGGAAAAAACATCTTTAAAATAAATTCCAAAAATTATGGTAATCATTGGTAAGGCCACAATTAGTCAAAAAGGCTGTAAGCTTTTCTTTTACAACCGTCTCAACGAAGGGGTTCACAGATCAGCCATAAAAATTTTGCTTCAGGCAGAAACTAGGCAGACAGGAAGCCAAATTCCAACTTCTAACACACAAGTGCAATGGGAAAAGTTTCAGCTACAAAAACACACACATTAGCGATTAGCCTCCCATTCAAAGCCTTCGCCCTGGAGAAGCTGTATTTTGAGAAGGTCCAGTTGACTCCTCTAGAAATTATTCAGATGAGCTTGAGCAGATCCAGATCTCCATGCCAGCACCAGAGCCCTAAGGTCGCAACAGTCTGTGCAGTGTCTGCAGACAGAGCCATAACTCAAAAATATGAGTTGGGGAGTGTGTGTGTGCATGCTTAGAGAGTGGAGGCTTTTCTTCACATATGTGAATTTTTTCATATTACGATTTTAAGTAGGATCTGCTAAATCATAAGTCACTCAAAAAGACCCATATTGTGAAGGCTATTGACCAGCTTTCTAATACCTCTGGATATCAAGCTGATTTACAGCCAGCAGAGATCTAGCCTTCCAGGCAAACTGTAGTGTTTCACGTCCTGTATGACCTCTTTCAGCATCCTACCTGGGTGGAAGAGGGAAGTGATCATGTACATAAAGCTGCAAGCTGATTAAGGGTCTGTGATACTTCCTGCCACTCCTGACATCCAAAATTCCCTCTTAAGGCAGAGAGTCAAGCTGAATTCGAGCACAGACCCTTAAAAGAGCTCTGATTGTAAGATAAATAACACTAAAAATTATTATTTTGAAGTCCTAGTAAATACATTTTCCAGGTAGACTGAAACTTTTGGTAGAGCAAGGAGGAAAAGAGAGGGAGTTTAATGAAGGAGTGGCATTTTCTTTCTCTGTTTTGACATTTTTTCAGTTAAAGGTTTAAACCCAAACCAGTACAGACCTAAAATAATCTGACTGGTTTCCAGTGATGACTTTCACAAAATCACAGCATCACAAACTGGCTGAGGCTGGCAGGGAAGCCATCTGATCTAAACCCCCTTCTTAAGCTGGGCCATCTACAGATTCTTGCCCAGAACCATGTCCAGACAGCTTGTGATGGTCTCCAAGGATGAACACCAGCATCCTTGGGTACCTTGTGACAGTACTTGGTCACCCACACACTGAAAAAGTGTTTCTTGATGCTCAGAGGGAAACTCTTGTGTGCTCCAGTCTCTTAATTATCTCTGTGGTGCAGAAGTCCATATCTCTCTTGTACTGGGGAGCCCAGAGCTGGGCTCAGCACTCCAGGTGTGGCCTCACCAATGCTGAGCAGAGGAGCAGCATCACCTCCCTTGACCTGCTGGCAACACTGCTCCTATTGCAGCCCAGGATACCATCAACCTTCTCGGCAGCCTGGCCACACTGCTGGCTCATGGTCAACTTGGTGTTGGCCAGGACCTCCAGCTGCTTTTCAGCCTGGTGGCCCCAGCATATGCTGGTGCCTGGGGTTGCCCTTCCCCAGGAGCTGGACTTTGCTCTTCCCTTGTTAGCAGGACGTCTTTGCAGAGGACTTGAAATATATGCACAAGCTAAATGTCTAAATTTGGCAGAGTGGATTCTACCACAAACAATACCTTCCAATATCTACTACTAAGACATACAAATTAGGAAATCAGAACAGTCCAATGCATACCGTCTTTTCATGTCATTAAAAGTTTGTTTCCCTTTTTTCATCAGCACAAACTTTGCTACCTTTACCCTCACAAACACAAAGCCTGCTACTAGCACAGTTTAGAGATTCTGTTATCAGACTGTTTGTAATCTCACTGTTTTTTCCCCTAGATAATCACTCTATGTAACTTGTTTCTTATTTTTGCCCCGCTATTCCCTCTTACGTTCTTCTCTATTATGAAAATTTCTCCCTTGCTAGTAGTTAGGCTCTGCAACTTTTTGCAGTTAATAATTTTCTTATTCAAGTTTTTGAACAATTAACCTTTGCAATCACTCCTTCTCAGGAGCTCTTTCAAATCACGACCGTCAGTGCTACCACCTTCTACCAGTTTCTCCAACGTTTAATAATATTCATATTTCCCAGCAAGAATTTGGGCAAAAACAGGGAAGAAAGAGGGGAAGGCTGGCTAAGAAATCAAGCTGGGCATTCTTACTCAATCAATGCTCTTATTTTTCCAGTATCCTCTGGCCTGTTCTTCAGCTAAAGCTACTTTACGCACATTCTTGCACAATGGCAAAACTTAGCCCTAAGCATATGTGAAGTATATAGGGAAAAGAAAAGAATGCATCTCTCGGATCCCAAGGCGGAGCCCCGCACGGGTGGCATGATGTTTTTGGGCAGAGGCAGAGCCAAGAGCAGCCCCCAGCTTCCCTGGAGACTGGCCCACGCTGCGCTGGCACAGCTCTCGAAGGAGGCAGCTGGCAGGGGATTATCTTGCGGGGAGGATTCTCTGCTTTGGTCTAAAAGAGGCCAAATTCAACCACCTCTTTGGCAGGCTATGATGCACTTCTTTGACCACCCAGTCACTGAAAGAGAGCTGAAACCGAGGAAGAAGAGTAAAGATTGTTAACTGAATGCAAGGGGGAAATTTCCCACTTTTTATTCATCTTCTTGTTGAGATCCTGATGTTACTAGAGCTTAATTACAACAGCATGGGTATTTGATATTTGTGTTGTAAATTATGCCAAGGATATTTCAAAATGCATAGATAGATGTTCTCTCTATTCTGTATAAAGCCAACTATTTGCTATTTATTACTAGCAGTGTGTGATCCATCTTTAAATCACATAATTTCCTTTCAGCTCTCCAGATCTTGCAAATGTATGCATCTGCTTTAACTTTAAGGATATGGATAGTTTCACTGAGCTCAACAAGACAGCTTGTGTGTATAAAATTAAAGCACAAAAAGTAGAATTTGCATATAAATGAGTGGAAATTCAAATCTAAATTATGGAAACAGATAAGTAACGAGTAACAGTCACAGGTAAAATGAAGCAACCTGAAAACTAGTTGCCATTTATTTACATTATTTCTTTCTAGGACCATAATGATCATTGCATATTTCTGTCTGCCTATGGAAAGAGATATTTACAGGGAGCTAATATCTAAAAAGGAGCAAATTTATGGTGAAAAAATACTCCGGTATTTTTGAGCAAATTAGAAACCTCCTTTCCTCTCAGTGACTTGTAGAGAAAGTTGGCATCTGTCTCTTCCGAATATTCTGTCCGAAAAGAATGAAACATATCAAATATCAACACAAACAGAAAAGTAATTGCATTCATAATAATGCCTATGAATAACAAGCAATAAAATATTCTACCAACACAATCAGCCCAAGACATTGTTTGGAATTCAAATGCATACTCACAAAACAGTGCATTCAACCCATTCCAGGCAGCAGAAAATGCTATGATTTTTCACACAATACCAAGAAACATACAATTTCCTGGAGGAAATTTTTCAGCAGAAATTCTAATCTAAAACTGAAAAAAAAAATTACTTTTCATGTACAAACCCCCTGCATTTGAAAAACCAGTGTGAGTCATTGTATTTGCACCATCTCCTTGTATACAGAAGTTAACATTTGCACATGCAAATAATAGTTTTGCTGGATGCAAACAGATGTGATTCTCATTTTTCTGGCTGCAATTAGAAAAGTCTGTTGAAAGCTTTACCCTTAAAAAAGCATAAAATCCTTTCCATGTTCAAATTTGAGCCATAAGTCATTGGATAAACTTAAAACACAACCTGTCCTTTTATGCATCGTAGTTTCTCCAAGCAATGTATTTACATTTTATGTGTTCTGCTGTAGAAGAGGGAGCCTTAATGATTACAATTTGCCATCCAGAACTTTATAGCTGGTCCTTGCAGAAAATAGCATTTCTGCCAAAAAGCTTCCTGCCCAGGTGCTTAACCAATTAGCTCTTAAGAGGTCTGGCAGTAAAACCAGTCATGGCAAGTTTTCCGATATACTGTATATAAGGTGACAGCTTGCAAAATGTAAGATGAAAATTTGTTTTCTTAACTAGCAGTGTGTAAAATCCTGGGAGACTATTTGATTGCATAGCCTAAAATACTTATGACATCTCAAATTCCCAATTGATCTAGTGTGGTTTCAGCGATATGTTGTCAACTTAAACATATTTTGTTTCTTTTTATAAATACTTTTAAAATAATTTCCCTAATTGTGATTGGGTACTACAAGTATGTAGGAAGGATGGGGTGACCCCACAAATTTGAGGTTTGGGGCCCTTCAAATTTTTCCAAACATTTTTGTTAACTCACCAAATACATTCAAGCTATCAAATGTGCATTTTCTCCACAAATTACACCCACTTTTTAAAATGGCATGTTAGATTAAAAACATGTTTTTCACAAGGGGAGTACTTTGCAATGCAAAGATTAGAAGAAAACCATGAAAAGATAAATACACCATAGTAAAAGGAATTACCTCTCTGCTTATGGAAGCAAGAAGTTCGTATTATGTGGGGAAGGCAGTAAAAAGATCAAAACTCACTACAGATAATCCTTGAAGTGGTAGCTGCGTAACGACAAAGTGGGCCTGTCAGAGAAGATATGAAGAGCAGCAAAAAAAAGTTTGGTATTGCACTGGAAACTCCATGTGGGTAGTTGTCCTGGTTTCAGAAACTCCATTTCAGAAATTTATTTTTCAGGTGTGCCAGACCTGAAAGGAGATGTTCTATGACAGAAGCAGCACACAGAGCAGTCAGGTCATGACAGGACTTAGTTCTGTAGGAAGGGAGTTATTTCTTCTATTCTTTGCTTTCCAAAGTGCTCCCCTTGTGACAAGTATGTTTTAAATCCAACATTTTATTTCACAGCCCTTGCATTTTCACAAGGTTTTGATAACTGAAACTCTGTGTGCATGAGGCTGACACAGTGAGGATTCTGAAAACGTGGATCATAGGACAGACAAGTGACCTCCATAAGAGAACAAAGCCCTTGTGCATGGAAGACACTTGTAGGAGTGAGGGAAGAGGCACTGAGCAAGGAGTGAGTCCTGAAGCCCATGATATTGTTGGGATGAACGGTTCTGTTACCACAGCTCTGTGGAGGTCTTCCTGCTGCAATTCCACTGCAAAACCTCCCCCGATGTGTTCTAGTTTTGTGCTGACTACTTGCCCTCACAGCAAATGGCAACAGTCCTCCTTCTGAATCAGGGAGTGGCTCACAGCATTCTGTAACATTTCTGCTTTGCAGCATGAGCTCTGCGGACCTTGACCTTCCTCTCACATCTCAGGAGACTGTGAGCCGAGAGCCTCGAAGGAAGTGCTATGGGTTCTCCAAAGATGGCATTCTAGTGGCCAGTGAATTTTCATGAAAACTTTCTCCCTACAGTCTGTGGGGCAAAGAGAAGGGTATGCCAACCCATGTACAGCTGGGTTTCAGGAAGAACCTTTGGCAGAGGGTCTGTTCAGATGAAATGTTGATCTGTGTAATTAAGGCTTGTGTGGAAACAAGGTTTCCCATTACACCTTATAGTGTGATTTCTTTTAAACTTTAAGGTGCTTTTTTGTTCCCTACAAATCAAATGGTGTCTTGATAATTTTACAGAGGGAATATGAAGCGGAAAAATGCAGTATTAATCCCAGTAAACAGCTGAATAAAGAGTCAGAAATGAAGATTTCCCAGAACGCTGAAATGGACACTCTGGAAAACCTCAGAAATTATGGCAATAGGGCATTTCCCACCGTACTAACACTGGCAATGCAAAATGCTATTCAAGAAGATGAGATCACAATTGCATTGGAAAACCAAGAAAACTTCTCAAAAGGTACAGTTCTGAAGTCTCAGCATGTTAGTTCAAAAGGGTAAAAGGGTATCCGTCTGAGGAAAAAAAAAAAAGTCCGTGAAAATGCTATAGAAATATCTTTGCATTTTGTTTTGACATTTCCAGCATTTTGAGCAATTGTTTCCCAGGCCCAACTCTGGTGATATATTTAATTTTGATCAGGTGAAATAATTTTCAGATGAACACCTGATCCAGTGCATACTCTCCAGATACTGATCCCAAATAACTGTTCCATGTCCATGTGTAGGTTATTTCCTCTCTGAGTCACCCTGGGACGGTACTAGTACCTCTAAGGCACTTCCAAGAACAGACATTTATGAATAAAAAAGGGCATTTATTTACATTCCCAGAATGTATATGAGCATGGTGCAAGTGTCACAACTTC
This sequence comes from Erpornis zantholeuca, assembly GCA_013400515.1. NCBI lineage: Eukaryota > Metazoa > Chordata > Aves > Passeriformes > Timaliidae > Erpornis > Erpornis zantholeuca. Next base: position 246,393 of record VZTN01006675.1, read on the forward strand.
ACTATACTCAGTGAGGGGTTGTACTCATATTTGTGACATCATTTCCCACAGTCTCAGAAATATAGAAGATGCACAGTACTGGATAATCAAACTCCATATCTGAATTTCTGTTCCAGTTATTGCATCCCCACAACTATTTACATATGTGCCATGTTTAAAATTATGTGATAAATATCCTCAGAAGCATAGATACATAGGTTGCCCAGAGAAGCAGTGGATGCTCCAACCCTGCAAGTATTCAAGGCCAAGTAGGATGGAGCTCTGAGCAACCTGATCTAGAGAATGGTGAATGGGGATTGGAATGAGATGATCTTTAATGTTCCCTCCAACCCAAACTATTCTATGGTTCCTTGCTTCTATAGTACTCACTAAAATTAAGCCAGGCAACTTTATGCTGAGGGGCTCATTTAAGACTGTTCACCCAACCAAAAAACTGACAATTGCCTACCTGCAGATCACCATCTGCCTGAAATCATCAGTGCAAAATTTCATTCTGTGTCCAGATTTACTTTCATTTATGCCTTAACAAAAACTGATTTTATTCTGGGATGAAGCTGATTTGATAACAACATATTGTTTTCTAGAAAATACCATTCCAGCAGAAGCTGATCTGGTTTGTTTTATATTCTATTTAGTTTCCAAGTTTGCAGGCAGAAAGTTGGTCCACTGTGGGCTTCCTAAGTCATCAAGCAAAAGTTTGCCATGTGAGCCCATTTATCAGCCACTTTTGGACCCTCAGAATAATCAGAATGGTTTTGAAGACTTGACAGAGGCCAGAAAACCATGTCTTCATGAGAAATCCCCATCCACACCAGCAAATAAGCAATCTCCCTTTTCAAATGTGCAAGAAGTGACAAGTACAAGCAAAATACCTCCACGGTCCCTGATGAAAAACAGAAGTCCTTTGCCTCGTCAGGACATGAGGTTTAAAGACCTTCTAAAGGCAGTGTACGACAATATTCACATCCCAACAAAGAGGCAACCTGATAAAGACAGCACTGACCTCCTCGTAGTTGACTCTCCTCAGTTGTCACCTTTCCCCAGGCTGCAACAAGCTACCCTGAGAGAAACCCTTCCTAGAAATATTTCCTTTCTGGGGGCAACACAGGAACATACAGATATCTGCCCTCTTGTTATAGTCAATGGTTCAAAAACATCAGCTTTCCCCACACCCCAACGGCAAAACTTTACCATAAGAAGTATGAGACAGTTTAAAGAAAACCCAATTCATTTTTTCAGTAAGAAAACTAAGAAAAACTTTATTCAGTTCAGACACATACCTACAATGGCAGATGTAAATCTTCCACTTTTATGCCCACCTTACCAAACAAGGTCAGGGAAGAAAACAGAAATTCTAAAGTTAAATTTTGCATAAATAAAATACCCACAAAGCATCAGATGAAAAAAAAGGTGAAAGAGCAGGTATGACACAAAGGTGGACAGAAAGAGCAAGAAAAGGAAGGTAGAAAAGGTGAACACAACCTTAAAATGAGAGCCCTCCAAACACAAAAGAATTATATGATCAAAGCTGTGTATCCTCTGATATTGACCAAACACCATGCTACAAATTTTGTGGACCACACCAAAAACACAGAAAAAGAGATGCCACTGTAACACAACAACATCATGTATATACAGGCACGAGTGGACACTAAGGGCAGAAGATGTGATTTAAAATATTTTGCATCAATACATATTTGTCCTAAACTTGTGTTACTTGTACTTATGTATTTCATTAGGGAAATAAACCTGGGCAGGCAATTTTCATTAAGCTGTAAACATAAATGCAGAAAGTAAAAGGCCAGCAACAATGAGGGAATAAACAATTTTGGGGGGATTACCATGACACACAAAATAGTCATGGATTTGTTTGTTTCTTTGCTTGTTTAGTATTTTAATTGTGTGTATTCCAATTAATGGAGACCATGCAACCTCACTCCCCTGAGAGTTAGTTGCATTTTCTTTGTAAATTTAACAACGTAATTAATATTGCCTATGTATAACTGCTTGCCTTTGCAATGTTTGTGCCTTACTTCTGAAAACATGGATTTGCTTTCAGTTTCAATGTATTATGGTTCTCAGTTAGATTGTTATAGTACTAAGCTTTAAGCCTGTTTCTGTCCTCAAACTCCTCAAAGTTTTATATCAGTTTAAATACCTTAAGTTGAACGGATTTGAACTTGACTAACACCAGCAGAGGTGAGAATACAATGAGAGTCTTCATATTTGCTGCTCTGTACGATCCCACATAAAAGATGAGCAAAGGTTTTTTCTCAAAAAATCTGATTTCCTTATAATTTAGGAAATGTTTATGTCTTGAATATATTTTAAGCTTTAGAGCACCCTTAAAAAACACTTTTTCTTTAATATACATTTTGAAACAAATGGATTCAGCTGTAAGTTTACATTTCAATTCACTGCTTCCTTTCACAACACTTAAGTGCTTCATTCTGGACATAAATCATAGCATCATAGACTCATAGAATCGTTTATCTTGAAAAAGACCTTTAAGATTATCAAGTCCACCACTAAACCATGTCCCAAAGAGTCATACCTAGACATCTTTTAAATACCTCCAGGAATGATGATTCACTTCCCTCGACAGTCTGTTCCAATATTTGACAACGCTTTCAGCAAAGACATTTTTCCCAATTTCCAACCTAAACCTACCCCATGTGCAGCTTGAGGCCATTTCCATTTGTCCCGTCATTTGTTATCTGGAAGAAGAGACCAACATCCACATGGCTACAACCTCCTTTTGGGTAATTATAGGGAGCCATACAGCTCGCCCTTTCTCCAGGCTAAGCAACCTCAGCTCCCTCAGCCACTCCTCACAAGACTTGTGCTCCAGACCCTTTTCCAGCTCCATTGCCCTTCTCTGGACTCTCTCCAGCCCCTCAATGGCCTTATTGTAGTGAGGGCGCCCAGAACTGAACACAGCACTTGAGGTGTGGCCTCACCATTGCCAAGTGCAGAGGGACAATCACTGCCGTGGTCCTGCTGACCACACTATTTCTGATACGAGCCATCGGCCTTCTTGGCCACCTGGACACACTACTGGGCCATGCTCAGCAGCTGTCAACCAGCACTTCCCAGACCCAGCACTTTGCCATGTAGACTTTGAACCTCATACACTTGGCTTTGGCCCATCTCTCCAGCATGTCCAGATCCCTCTGCAAAGCCTTCCTGCCCTCCAGCAGATCAGCACTCCTACCCAGCTTGGTGTTGCCTGCAAACTGACTGAGTGATTGAGAGTGCACTCAATCGTCTTGTCCACATTGTTGATAAAGATATTTAGGAGGACTCACCCCAATACTGAGACCTGGGGAACACCACCTGTGACTGTACACCATCTGGATTTATCTCCATATTATATTACTCGCCACCACTGTCTGGGCCTGGCCATCCAGGCCATTTTATCCATTGAACAGTATACACATCAAGCCATGAGTAGCCAGTTTCTCCAGAAGAATGCTGTGCAAAATGGTGCAAAAGGCTTTACTTAAGTCCAGATATACAATATCCACAGTCTTACCCTTATCAACTAAGTGGGTCACCTTGTCATAAATGGAGATCAGGTCAGTCAAGCAGGACCTGCCTATCACGAATCCATGCTAGCTACAGCTGATCCTCTGGTTGTCCTGCACATGCCATCTGATGGCACTCAAGATGCTCACCCCCATGACCTTCCCCAGCACTCAGGTGACGCTGACTGTCCTGTAGTTCCCTACATTCTTTTGCCGTGGCCCAGCTTGGGGGCATGCTGGGAAGCAATCATAATAATCCTTCTGTTTGGAATTTGTTCATGTGTTCTGCAATCCCAGTTGTCAGGACTAAACCCCCCGAGAAGTTACGGGGAAGAGAAGGCCTTTCCCCTGACACGGTGTGTTGCTATAGCAACACCACTCGTCAGCTTGGCCTGTCCGTCCTCCACTCTCTCTCCTCCCTGCTTTCCCTACATGCACGCTAATCCCACCCATTCTTCTCCTTCTGTGTTAGCCAAGCCCATTCCCTCGCCCCTTAGGCGGAGATTCCTTACCCCTCTCCACCTATTCCTCCACCCCCTGGGCGGAGAGCCCTTGTCACTCTCCCCTAAGCACACCCTTTCCCCTAGAAACTTCTACACAACTTAATACATCATTGGTCCCGCCTTCCCTACTTATCCATTTGTTTATGTACCCCACTCCCACCTGCTCTCCTTCCCTTTACCCTCTTCTGATTAGTCCCGTCCACTATGAAACCCTGAGACCCTCCATTTTTGTGACACACAGACCCTTAGTGCCTTTTCCTTTGTGGACCTATGTGGACCCTGTAAAGGGGATTTCTCAGCTTTTCTGCTCTGATTGTGGAATTTTACCACAGCCAGAGCAGAAGCTGTGAGAGTCAAAGAAATATACCTTCTCATGGCCGCAGCATGGGAGGCAGGAGAAAGCTGTGGCAAACAACTTGAGGTGTTTTGAGAACCCTCTGTCTCACTGAGGTGTTTGTCAGTCTTGTTGTTCTAACATGTTTTCTCTGTGACTGATCAATGGTGTGAGAGGGGTGTTCATGCTGGGACCAATGCCTGTGTCCCAGGTGTTATGCCTTCTAGCGATCTGGGTTATAAAGATGAAGGATTTCTGTTAATAAATGGCTTTTCTTGGCATCTCATCAAGAAAGTCCATGTCGTGTTTTTGTCGTCCAATGGACTAAACAGCGACAGACCTATCCTTGCACAACTTGGGCTGCAATAAACATCTACTGTGGAAACCCACAAAGGCTCTTCCCTACATTCTACCACAGACACAACTAAGCAGCAATCCAGTGTGTGTAGTTGTGTGTGTGAGTGCATGCAGCACCTGCTGAGTGACTCAACTAGGAGACGCTTCTGGAAAGTTGCAGCACCCTACCACTGACACCCTGCCACCAGCATGCCCAACAATAATCTCCTTCTGATCTTTTGTGTAGATGGGTGACACATTTGCAAAGTTCCAGTCAACTGGGCCTCCCTGGTTAGCCAGGGCTTCTGGTAAATGATGGAAAATGGACAGGTCAGCTCTTCCATCAGCTTTCTCAGTACCCATGGGTGGATCCCATCCAACCCCATCGACTTGTGCATGTGTAAGTGGTATAGCAGGTGGGTAATCATTTCCATTGGATATAGTGGCTTCATTCTGCTCCCCATCTCTGTTTTCCAGTTCAAGGGGCTGGGTACCTGGAGAATGATTGGTTTTACTATTAAAGTCTTGGGAAAAGAAAGAATTAAGTACCTTAGGTTTCTCCTTTGCCCTTCTTCTCCCTGAGGGCTTGTGGAGGAGCTGGAAGATAGTGGAGAATGAGAGAAGCTTATGCTTCTTCGTCACCAACTTAGTGCCATGTCTGTGTGGGTGCCAAGCAGATGACAGACAGAGGAGAATACCCCTTCCCCACTAAAACAAACCCAGAGAGATCAGCATTTAGTGGCTGTGCACCATGACCCAAGTGCAGAAGAGGTAGCTCTTCCTGGAGGAGCTCCGAATTATGATGCCTCTCATGGCCTCAGCTGTCTCCAGTCCCATCTAATCTCTGTGAACAGGGGCTTCCAAGGGGTCAGATACTTACCAGTGGTCTGAGAAAATTTTGGGTCTTTGTGGGATCCTGCCACTTGCCTATTCTTTCCACATTCAAGGTAATATAATTTTCTAATGGGTGAGCCTGGTGGGAGGTCAGGTGCCTACCAAAGCCACCCTACCATTTCCCCTTCTCAGCTGGACAGGATGGAGAAAATATAGTGAAAGGCTTGTGGGCAAGAAGAGATCACTCACCAGTTACCATAATGGGCAAAACAGACCCAGCTAGGGGAAATTAGTTTAATTTATTATCAATCAAATCAAGAATAGGGTAATGAGAAATAAAGCTACATTTAAAAAACCTTCTGCTCACCTCTCCCTTCTTCCTGGGCTCAATTTCACACCCATTTTTTTCTGCCTCCTCCCCCATAGAGATGCAGGGGGATAAGGACTGAGGGTTGTGGTCAGTTCATCACATGTTACATCTGCTGTCCCCTCCTATTCAGAGGGAGGAGTCCTCTTACTCTTCCACTGTTCCAGTGTGGGGTCCTTCCCATGAGAGACATCCTTCCACAATCTTCTCCAACATGAGTCCTTCCAATGGACTACAGTTCTTCATTGACTGCTCCAGTGTGGGTCCCTCCCATGGGGTGCAGTCCTTCAGGAACAGGCTGCTACAGTGTGGGTCCCCCATGGAGTCACCAGTCCTGCCAGCAAAGCTGCTCCGGTGTGGGGTCCTCTCTCCACAGGTCCACAGACCTCCCATGGAGTCACAGTCTCCTTTGGGCATCCAGCTGCTCTGGTGTGGGTTCCTCCACAGGCTGCAGGTGGATCTCTGTTCACCTATGGCCCTCCATGGGCTCCAGTGGAAGAGCTACCTCACTATGTCCTTCCCTACAGGCTTCAGGGAAGCTGAAGCTTGATCTCTGATCAAGTACTTGGCAGACCTTGACCCCTCCTTCTTCTTGACCCTGGTGTCTGCAGAGCTGTTCCTCCCACATATGCTCACTGGTCTCTCCCAGACTGTTGAACAGGTTTTTTTCCCCTTCTTAAGTCTGTCATTCCAGAGGCACTGCCTCCATCACTGATATGCTCAGCCTTGACCAGCTGTGGGTCTGTCCTGGAGCCAGCTGGCATTGGCTGTGTCAGACATGGAGGAAGTTCTGACAGTTTCTCAGAGAGGCCACCTCTGCAGGCCCCTGCTACGAAAACCTTGTCATGCACATTCAATGCAGGTTGCTTACATCTAGGACTGTTCCACTAAAAAGCAAGGGAATATCCCTTCTTCTGCTGTCTGTCCCTTTAAACGTAACAAATGGTTTCCAAAGAGACAGTTTCCGATGGAGCATTTAGCTATTTCATTACATAAATAGCCATTCCTTGTACAGAATAACTTCACATAGATTTGCTGCTGGGATGACGCTGGATTTGTCTTCAGGTCTTTCAAGTCAGCGTCTATAAGTGGATTCTGCTATTTTCACAGTCTGTCAATGCAATCACAAGAGATTCCCAGACCTCAGTTTCACAGGTTTTCCATTTACACATAGGAAATGGCACCTTTTACTTCTATCCTGTTTCTGAGTCATATTAATAAGTTCAACTGCTTTATGTATTACCAGTTTCAAAGCTGTTCTGTTTTTCAAATCACAACTGTTTTCATGTCAGCAAAAGAATTTCAAACCACAGGAAATTCTGAGAGTGAGGTACAAATATACACTTAGACAGAGCTATCAGGAAGCGGAATCAAACCTGCAGTTGGAAAAATATGAAAAGAATGCCACTGCTTTCATACTCCACTTCTAATTTCATCATTCTTTAAATACATAAATGAACAAGATTAATAATTCAGACAGTAAAGGGAAGCCTCTGAAAATCCCTGAATAATTCAGAAGTTCTGACATATAGCCTTTGTCATACTGATCCATCCACCCTGGGTAAGATGATGAAGAGAGAGTGAAGCGACTGACCCATTCTCTCACAACCCTCTCATATTACGGTTTATGAACAACAAAACCCTGCGCATCAGAAGGTCACAAAAAGAGAAAAAGCAGCTCATGTTCACCAGTGGTCTGTACTAGCAAGATAATGAGAAAGGGCAAACAGGAGCCTTATAAACACAGCATTAAAATTACAACACCTGACCTGCAGCCCAAGAAAATCCATTCCTTTGACTTACCCTCGCTCGAATCATAAGGTATGTGAAAGGTTTAAGAAATCTAGATAATATTCATCATACAAAAACCATTTTAAAAGAAATCAAGGTTTCCCAAACTGAGAGTGAGCCAGAGAAATAGATAAACACACGATTCTTTCTATAAAGCAGCACTTAGAATTTTTATGTATCCTGTAAGTAAAATGCTTTTGCCTCATCCACCTAACTAAAATTAAAATGTTTCAGTATCATAATGATAATGAACTATATATACCTTCCTGTCTTTCACCACTTTTTCAGTTCTGGTCATTATTTTGGGTCCCAAGTTATATAGATGGATACTACAGAAAAATGTAAGATAATGAACTTAAGAAACCTTGCCTTCTTAAGAATAAATATTTGAGATTTCTCCTAGGACTCCTGGCATAAAATATTCCAGAATACAAATCATCCACCATTCGCCTGGCTGTAGTATTGGGCTCCAGTCCCTTATACATACATATTTTGTGGCTAATCCTTTTAGAGAAAGCCAGAGGAAGCTTTGAGAAAAGAGTTATTTCCAGCTAGGAAGGCACCATCATAGAGTTTAAGACATTTACCACCACTCAGGAGAGTGGGCAGAGGAGCAAAGGGAACAAATAGAGCTAAACACCATGAGGTATACTCAGGTTGAGATTTTGAGGAGCAGGGAGGTCTTACAGTGGAACTTTGCTTACCCAACATTAAACAGAGGAGATATCTCTGACTAAGGTGGTTATCCAGACTCTTTTGTAGTCATTTGAGATTATGAACATCTGGAAAAAGGGAAAGTAGACTCGATCTGGAGATCCTTGAGCAGACTTTTCAAAGGTTGCCCAATGGCACTGCCGTAAGGGTGACTCGATCCAATATTTGGGCCTTTGAGTTTCCACAGATTGAGGAATAAGAAGTGAACATTCATGTCATCTCACAAACACTTTAGATGGCAGGACTCTTTCCTGACCTCTGCAGGAGCACAACAGTAGGGGTTTAAGTCTTTATTTGGAGCATATATCAAAGGCTCAGAAAGGTAGAAAGGAGGATCAAGTAGGTCCTTAAACCCAATCATCTGCTGCTAGGCAGGCAGATATTTCACTTGGGACATCTGTATTAGTAATGGTGGCAGCCTGCTGAGGCCAGAAAGAAGACTGAAAACCACCTTTTACAAATCCTTTCTTAGAAAGTAAGTCCTCTGAAAAGTAGAACTAAGTGTTTCTCTAGACAAAATAAAGATTTGAGTATCAAGCCCAGCCATTGTAACAGCTCAAAAAGGCAATGAAAGCACAAGGGACTATGTTACACAAGTCTTTTCTATGCTAATAAATACTTAACTCACATCAGCAGTTTCTACAGAACACTGCAATGGGACCAGAATGGAAAGCAAGTGTTCCTCCAGCAAAGGAGGAGCTCTTTGGTTCAGACCTTCAGAGTGTCTTGCAGTGCAGTTCTGCATACAAACTCATGTGGGTATGGCAGTATTTCAAATTGTCAAGAGGTCTCCTTCACAGAAGTCAGTCTATATATCTGCCAGGCATCCACTCCTGGCCAGCCTATGTCCTTTCCTAGAAAAACTGTGAATTCCCACGTCATGGAGACCCTGCTCTTCCTAGGCATTTCTACTTGCTGCTTCCCATATGCTTTAGTAGCTCATAATTTCTTCTGCAACTAAACCAAAAAGTAACTCCCCGAGATGATTGACATCTAATCACTGACACACATTTGCAGGCCTTTACACATAGGCTGACACAGAGAGGTGCCGAGGATATGCTGTTACATGATGGACATGAAAGAGCAAATGACGTGCTGTTTGTTCATAATGCCTCCCTCTTATTGCCACAAAACCATCCCTTTCCTCAGACATCAAGTGAGACAGACAAGCCATAGAGACGATGATACAGTCTTTTTATTACAACCTTCTGAGAAAGAAAACCATGTTCTAGTCACTTCACCATTTTCATCAGGAGTCAGTGACCCAATCCTGCAGCTGAGAAGAAAATTTATGTTTCAGAAAACCCACCACATACTGTTGGAAACACTGTAAGTATTCCCTGCTCCAATGTGCCTGGTTTTCTTCCAATAAGTTAATTATCTTCCTTCCACAAAAAAAGCAAACAAGCATCCCTTGAGCTCCCTAAGGCAATCCTTTGAGAACAATGGACATTTGATAGACTTCTGTGCTCATTAAATATATAGTAAAGATGGAAAAAATTCCCATAACGCCTGAAAAATATTAATGACTGTCATATAGCTATTATGTTATCCTGATAGCTCTCAGTATATGAAGCTATCAGCTATCGAACATCTGAGCTCAAAAGTACAGTATCTAACTACAGATCATATATTGCACATCTCTGTGCAGTACCAGAAGGAATTCACATGCTGCTGTTGCTGCTGTCTCTGCAGGAATCCCTCTGCTTCTATGTCTAGTTCTGCTTCTGCCCTGTGGATATGACGCAAGCAATGCCAAGCACAGATTTCAGTGCATAAACATATTACATGACATGGTAAGAGAAGTACCTCATAATATCCCAGTTGGTAAGTATTGACCAAAAATTTGCTTCCTAATAACTCAGAACTGGGAATTTGACCCTTCTACAGAAGCAAGGAGACCAAACCATGGCTTTAGGCTCAATCAGTGGCATTGAGCTTAGCAGCACTCCAGTGACTGAGCACTTCAGTATACTTTATGCCCTTGTAACCTGTATTCTCTACAGATTTTTTCATTCTGATTCACCTTGTGAAAAGAAACACCCCATCCTTGCTTCTGCTTCACCGTGTCTATCATTGACTCAGAATTTGCATGTTGGAAAAACCAAGCTCAGTTCAGTGCCTGAAATAAAAATAAAACCTTCTTTCAAATGGCACAAAGCTGCTTAAAAATGTTAATCTCCCTTATTTTTATGATGTGTTTAATATTAAATGTTCCCATATGGGTACAATACCCATGTCCTTCCATTTAAATAGCCTGTTTACTTTTAAACCTGAAACTAGCTACAAATTTGAATCCTTTTTGGTTTTGTCCACCTGGAAAAAGTTATTAAGTTCTTAAGTGTGCATTGTAATAGGAGAAAACACTGAAGAGTGTGAATTCTTAGGTTTCGATATCTATTTTTAAATTGTTCTGCATGTAAGCTTTTAATTTAGATTTAATAAGATTCTAATTGCATTTTTTAAAAAATACCAGTTGATTATTGAAGACATATTTCTGTAGGATTAATTTACACAGTTTAGACTTTTAAAATATTGTTTTAAATAATAATTTAGTATTCTGTAATTTATGCTACTAAATTTAAATATAGTTCGTATAAAATAATTACAGAATGATTGCAAGAAATGAACTTACTGAAGATTAACCATTTTATGAGAGATGCTCATCTCCTGTGTAATTATTCAGCGTCCTTAATGTCTTCAGAAAGCTGTGGGCAATTAATGTATGAAGATTGCTTAGTTATAATTTAACATATTAGAACCAATCAAAAGTTTTGCCATTTTCCATATAGCTCAGAAACAGGGAGAAAATATTTTAGCATGTTAAATGAAATGAGCTGTGCAGTTTAAATTCTCAGGTCTGTCTCAGCTGCTTTTTGCCACTTCAGCAGTGCAAAAGAGCCAGAGACCCAGCAGTCTTGCTCTCCTGATGGTCTTTCCTCAGGGGGAATACTGAGTAATTTAAAGCAGGAATAGTGGCTGCATGCCACCTCCTCTTCTTCAGCTGGAGGGTGTAGTATCAATACCACATTCCTCTCTTGCTACCAGATGTACTCTTCAGAGTCACAAGTAGCCACGATTAATTTATAATAGCTTTACAGCAGCCTAAAGATCTATAAAGTAATTTTTGCCTCACTAATCTGGCACTGCCTGCTCTGAAAGATCTGGGCCTTTAAGCCCAGGAAGGTCTTAATTAACTGTTGTCTTGGGCTAACTGTAGGCTTTAGACCTGGATTGAAACGACATTAAAGTCACCTGGAATCTGTTGCTCACCCTCACTGGAAGCTGCACAGACCCTCAGCATGTTGCATGCTCCATGGAAACACTGCTCTTTTGGCAGGAAAGCATCTCCTGGAATAGTTATTACAATGGATATTATGGAAGGATTGCACTAGCAGAGGGGTTAATGAGATAAACCCTTTCTTCTCTTTCCCCAATTTATTTTTATGTTTTCATAAATAATACTTCTTTTTCCACTCATTATTGTCATGACACCCCTCACTGTACCCCCCCAAATGTTATTTAAAACATTCTAGTAAGGAGTTTGAAGGTAGAAACTGTCTTTTGCTCTGTTCAGATTAAGTCACGTTTTGATTTTTGCCAATAACTTTATGTCTAAAACATGAGCTAAATCAAGCATCCAAAGCACATCCAACATTCAAGAGGCACTGAGCATTAGAAGAACCAATAAAGATAACATCTCTCTTTACTCCTGTGAGTAAAACTGCCCCAAAAAGAATGGCACTGCAGAACAGAAGAATTACTTCTCTTAAGTGCTTCTAAATATGTTAGAGGCACCTTCCATACCACCTTCCTTTAGTGCTAGTTCATAAGATGAATGTAATATTTCACATCTTTATTTGGGTTTTCATGTCAAAAGTTAAAGTTACAAAACTGCTGTATGTGACTAGTAAGCCAAGCACATGTCCCTCTGAACACCATCAGGAACCTCCAAAGAGCTGGAAGACTTCTGGTGATCCACATCATCACAGGCTCAGTAACTGCTTGAGACCGCACTGATGATGGAGCTGTGTTCCACTGCCATGAATCACTCTTCAAGTAATTAAAACCATTATTCAAGTTAGAGCACAACAAAGAATAAAAGCCTGGAACCCCTGGTTTTGATGCTTGATCAAAGCCCCTGCTTCTTGTGCAATGTGGTGGCACTAGCCTGCCGGCCTGCTGAAGGCAGCTATCAACCACTTCAAACATGCCAAGAGCCCAGTGCAGGTTGGTAATGGCAACCGTCATTCACAAAAGAAAGGTTTATTTGGAGCTGAAATACGATTGATGTCATTGTTTTCTAGGCTTTTGAAAATTAGTGAAGCCTAAGCTAATCAGCCTCCTCTGTCTTTATATTTACTGAAGAGAAATATGTCCAGTGGGGAAAAGATTAATGTGAATGTGGGCACGTTGCTCAGTGGAGTAAGGGACTGAGTGACAAAATGAATGAAAAAGGCAGAGGTACTCCATCTCTTTTTTTTCCTCCTCATTTTTCAATATGCAGATATGTCCCAGGCACTGCAGCCCCTGAAGGCTACCAGCAGAGTCTATGGGAATGACTTGGAATCTGCAGTAGAGGAAGGCAGGGTCAGGGACAACTTCAGCAAACTGAGCACATGCAACCTTTGGGAGCAGATCAGCTGCATCTAAGGGTGCTGAGGTCTGACATCATTCCAAAAAGAGCTGTCATCTTTGAAAGGTCACTGCACTCAAGGGAGAGTCCTGATGACAGCAAAAAAGGTCAACATCACACACATCTTCAGAAGGGACAGGCAGAGTGACTCAAGTCAAACAGCCTCACCTCAACCCCTGGGCACATTATGGAGCAAATCCTTTGGGAAACCATTGCTGATCACATGAAAAGCAAGAAGGTGAAGGGGGATCTAGCAAGGGCATATCATGCCCAACCAATCCCACTGATTTCCATGATGAACTGATGTCTTGGTGTGACTTTATAATATATCCCATTTGCCCAGAAAATGAATTTTGTGCCTTTCTGTGCCTTTAACTGAACCCGAGAGGGAGAGAAAAAACCAGCCAGAGGAACTTTTTCAGAACAGTTCCGTGCTTCAATGTCACTACTCCTCTCTGTTGTTCTTCTCCTGTAAAGAGTGATAGCTGCTCCAGCAGACAAGGGAAGAAGCACCCTTCCTTGCTTTCCAGCCAGCTCTCAGCTCTGTTTCATCAAAAAGAGGGAGACAGAATTTTCCTGAGACTTTCGTCTCTTCTTCTTCTTCTCTCCTGGACTTGTTCAGAACANAATATTTTCTCTTCCCAAACCTAGTCAAAGAAAAGTAACTACAACCTGGTTTCCATCGGAAGATATTCCTCTCTAAATTTGTCTCAAACCAAAACAACTGATGAGCTCCATGGACAAGGAAGAACAAAAGGTGTTTTTTGTCATCTTGACCTGTTCAGGCTGGCACTGTTTAGTCTTTACTAATGACTGAAGACACTCAGCCTCTCCACAGGTGATACCAGACAGTATGGAAGAGCATGGGCTGCAGTTCAGGGGGACTTGGACAAGCTGAAGGAATTGTGCTGATAGGAACCTCATGACAGCTAAGGCAAATACAAAATTCTGTGTCTGTGAGGGAATAGCTCCAGGCAGCAATAAGGGCTAGGGCTCAAGCATCTGGAAAAGCTTGGCAGAAAAGGACTGGCACAGCCTGATAGACAATATGCTGAATGCAAACTGGCAGTGTCCTTTTGCAGCAAAGAAGGCCAACTGAGCTGTATTGGCAAGAATTAATACTCTTTCTGCAAGTCAAAATGTTTGCCTCTATTTGCCCGTATTTAGGAGTAGTGCGCCCAGTTTTAGGCTACTCAGTACCACAAAGACATGGACATGCTGGGGTGAGCCCAGTGGAGGGCCAGAAGGATGAGGAGGAGGCCAATCCCCAGGATGCACAAGAAGAGGCTGCATGAACTGGGTTTGTTCAGTTTTCAGAACAGAAGGCTCGGGTGGACCTTACTGTTGCCTGTAGGTAGCTCGTGCAAGGATATGAGAGACAGAGGTGCACAGGCACAAAATAAGATGTAAGAGAAGCCAGTTGGAGCTCAGTTGTATCAGAAATTCTGATCACATAAAAAAAGAAAACTTTTAACCCCAAGGCTGATCAAATACTGGGATAGGTTTCCCAGGAGATTTTCAAAAACCAGGCTGGACAAGCTCTGAGCAACTGGCTTGTCTTTGAGCCGGGAACTGGCTTAAATTAACTCTAGAGTTTGCTTCTAACCTGCATCACTGTGGGGTTCTGTTTTAGGAAAAGACAAGCACAGATGCATTTTCTCCCTGGGGATGCCAATTTTTTTCCATTGAATACAAACGGAGATGAAGCTGACTTGCTTAGGCATACACTACCCACATTTAGACGGAGTCGGTTACAGGAGAGAAATATTACTTTTACATTGGAAAACTTCATTAAAGTAGAGACACTGTGGAGCATTAGTGTTTAGTAAAGTACATACTGCTAGATACAGTTATCCTTGAAAAAAGTTCCTAGTTGAAGGAGATGCTTTAACTTGTAGCTTCTTTCTAATCTCCTATGTTACACTTGAGATAGGAGGATT
>VZTN01006675.1:261401-320287 GCA_013400515.1 Erpornis zantholeuca
CCAAAATATTCTGCAGTGAGGCTGACTGGGAAAGGGCTGTGGGACAGTTTCAGTCTGTGTGATTAAAGCAGACTACTAAGGTGTGCATTTTAGTTTAGCTGGTAAATTGCGTTACTTTTTCTATTTAAATATATATTCAGTTTTGATTTGGGTAAGGAAGCAGAATTTTTGACTACTAACACTACAGTTTAGTCTTGAAGACCTATATTGCCTTCTACTTGTGTTCATCACTTTCCATTGACTGTAGATAGCTTCCTGAAGAATTTTTCTCATTATTTAGGCATTTCAGCTGAGTGCTTAAAGTGAGGTAGTGTAAACCAAATCCTACAAGGTTATGTGGCAGTGTATTGTGATTTTATGTTATGGAGTTGTGTGATGGTGCCATTTTACTGGATTTCCTATGTTGTTATTTTTAAAGGGAACATCAGGGAGGATGTTGGCTCACACTCTTGACATATCTGATGACCTTCTTCCTACTTGATAGGGGCAAATTCCAGGGAATTTCTCTTACCTATTGCACCCTTCTCTGAGGCATGAAGCATTTCTTGAATATTTTCTGGGTATATAATCTGGAAAAAAATTCCCAGGCTCTTCCACACAGAATAAATTAATATTAGGTTATTTATGAGTAGCAAAGGACAAGAGTGTTTGGCATGTAATTATCTGAACATCTGATTTCCACAATAACCACACCTCAAACCTGAGAAATTGAGTACCTACTTTAAAACTGTGCTACTTATTCATCAAATGAGTCTGTTTTTGGATAAGAATGACCCATGTGTCTGTCTGTACTACATTTCCTGTAAATGGTAATGTCTACATGGAAACTGGAATACTTCTGAGGCTTTCAAAAGATGTGCAATATTTTGCTTTGAATAGCTAATTTGGGCAATTTCCCAGAAAGTGTCACTAAACACTTTCTAGACTTGGGTAGCATTTTCTCCATTATGTGTTCCTGCATTTCCTGACACTAACTAGAACGTGCAATTGAAGAATCAATAATGCTACAAATTACTTGCAATGTACTTACCCCCAGCTTCCCCCCAAATAATTTAATATTCTAAATATATCTTTAATAGAAAGAACTTCTTAAAATACTTTCAGGGTAGTTTTGGAGGCTTTGCATCTTGCCCTGTTATTTTTATCTGTTAGAACAGTTTTTAATTGATAGTATTTTACAAGTGAAGTTTAGTTAGTTCAGAGGAAACTTTGGGTACAAATGTAAAGAGCTGGTGCAAAAACTATACCACAGTTCTGAATTTTTCAAACAAACTCAACCTACATAAATCACAGACCTTCAGATGCTGCAAATCAGCACAGCACTACTGCAATCAGCTTTATTAGCAGCCAGGTCTCTGGCATGGGTAAAGCCTTTTTCTTTGAATTAATAGTACTTCTTCTTGTCAGCATCTCCCTCCCAGATAGTCCTTCTCAAGAGTACTGATTATGGCTGCTCAAATATTTTGTCACTAGAGAAGTAGATTAATAATGACAGGTCACACAGTAATGCTATTTCTTTCATGTCTTCTTTTTTTTGTTGCAAGGAACAGGTGGACCCAGGTCCTGGCCCCATATTTCATCAATTTTGTCATTTCAGGTAGGAAAAAAGGCATCTTTTAATCAAACATCAGTATTATGCAGGTTGGAAAACAGAAAAAGCTTTCTAATGGGATTACTTTCTAAATACTGGAATAGATTTTCTGTAGGAATTACTGCCTCCTTAGTGGACACACATAATAAGAGGAAAGATATAAACTCATCAGGAGCAAAAGAGCTATACTGCATGCTACCTCTAGGCAGGATGACAGACAAGGTGATGTCTTAGATCCTTCCAGATTTATTTTTCTGATTCATTAATACAGCAATTATCCTTCAATGTATGTGAATACTACATGTTTACTACATGCCATATCAAAACATTTGTTCCACTTAGATCTCCTTCTCTGACACTGCAGTATCACATTTAGTCCTTTCTTGCAGTTGGTTTTTAAGCAAATCTGTGATCATTAATTTACAGCATCCCTTCTAAAATTTCTAAATACCATAAATTAAGGCTTTCAAACAGTCCAAAATGTTGTTCTCATTTTACCAGAATTAAAGTTGTGTTACAAAGCACCAAATTATCAGATGCAAGGGAGCAACCCAAACTGAAGTTCATAGCTAGCTGTGTATGTGGTAACAGATACTGTACCAGTGAATGGTGAATGACTCAGCCTGCCTCTGGGGGGATTATATGCAGGAATCTCTGCACAATTCTGGGTACTTTAATACCAGAAAAAGGCAACAAAAATATGGGTATGTGGAAAAAGAAAAGTCATAAAAATAATTGAACAGCTGGAGGGTTTGATTTATGAAGAGGCATTAAAGGAATGATGTTTGATTGTCTGCACAATGTCCAAAAGCCACATGTTAAACAATTCAAGTATCTGAAGAGTGTAAACAGCAACCAAGGGAATAAATAACCAGGCTAGAACAAGAAGGTGTAACTAAAAATACAGAAAATAAATATATTAGGGGAAATTCTTAACGATGAGCTCTGTTGATTACAGATAAGTATCTGAAGAAAAGTAGGGGGAGTCTTATTGTTCCTAGTAACTTAGACAGTAAACTGGAGAAATCACTGAAAAAAAAAACTGAATATCTATTTGGGGCTGGCTGGCAAGAGAGCTTGACAGCTATAATTGTCTGATAATATCTTCCTTTATAATATTTATAAATCAAAATGCAAAAGACAAGTGGTTATTGAATGAATTGAAATAGCCATTTACCTCAATTCACTTGTCTAAAATGTTAGAGCAAAAGAAATACCACCTTTATGAAAACTTTACTCATAAACACCTCTTGTTCCTACCAACAAACAAAATTGTTCCTATGCAATTGTTTAGGATACAAACTGGGAACTACTAACAGAAAACTGGTATCTTCTGCATTTGTAATCCAGAATTCAGGGATTCTCCTTTTCCTCTGCAGCTTCAGAAATGTTCTTTCATACTTCTCCTTTGCTACTCAGCCTTACAGCTGTAAGAAGAAAAGTTTGTTCCTTGTCAAAAAGCTGGAATTCTCATTTATTTGCAAAAGAGGAACTTGATATTCCCTCTCCTCTTACACAAAGCCATATCGT
Organism: Erpornis zantholeuca; assembly: GCA_013400515.1. Taxonomy (NCBI): domain Eukaryota; kingdom Metazoa; phylum Chordata; class Aves; order Passeriformes; family Timaliidae; genus Erpornis; species Erpornis zantholeuca. Next base: position 264,523 of record VZTN01006675.1, read on the forward strand.
TATTTACTAATTCCCTCTTAGTCTTGCTTCTGTGTTTTAGAGATGGATTAGAAGGTGTAAAAGATAAAAATGTAGTCTAGGTGAACTCCAGGGAAAATTCCCCTCAAAAAAAAAATCTGCTTTGGAAATAATTAGACTCAAGCTCAGCCAAATAAAGGACATAAGAAACACAGAATGGGTTGGAAGAAACAGTTTGGGTTGGAAGGGACTTTTGAAGGTCTTCTAGTTCCAACCCCCCTGCAATAAGCAGGGGCATCTTTTACTAGAACCAGGTTGCTCAGAACCATCCAGCCTGGCGTTGAGTATTTTCTGGGATAGGGCGTGTACCACCTCTCTGGGCAATTTGTTCCAGTGCATCACTACTCTCACTGTAAAAAATGCCTTCTTTATATCTAGTCTAAATTGACTCTCGTTCAATTTAAAGCAATTCTCCCTTGTGCTCTTATCATAGGCCCTTGTAAAAAGTCCCTCCCTAGCTCTCTTGTTGGCCCCTTTAAGTACTGGAAGGTGCTGTAAGGTCTCCCAGAGACTTCTCTCGTCCAGCCTAAACAACCCCAGCTCTCTCAGCCTGTCTTCATAGGATATGTGCTCCAGCCTTCTGACTGTCTTTGTGGCCCTCCTCTGGAATCAGCCCAAATCCTTCTTATGTTGGGGGCCCCAGAGCTGGATTTGGTACTCCAGGTGAGGTTCCATAAGGATAGAGCAGAGTGGGAGAATCAGTTCCCTTGCCCTGCTGCTGACCCCTCTTTTGATGCAGCTCAGGGTACAATTCGCCTTCTAAGCTGCAAGTGCACATTGCCAGCTCTTGTCCAGCCTCTCATGAACCAGCACCCCCAGCCACTCAGCTTTGTGTGTCATCTGAAAACTTGCTGAGGGTGCACTCAGTGCAGATGTCTATATCATTGACGAAGATATGAAACAGTCGTGGTCCCAGTACAGACCCCTGTGGGACACCATTCGTCATCTATTTTCACCTGGATTTTGAGCTGTTGACCACTACTGTCTGGATGTGACCATCCAACCAATTCCTCAATTCCATCAAACAGTCCACCAATCAAATCCATATATCTCAAATTTAGAGAAAAGGATGTTGTGGGGGGCTGTGCCAAAGGTCTTACAGGAGTCCTTGGGGGGATTGACTTCCATGCTTGTCAATTAGCTACTCAGCAGTGCAAGAAAGGAGATTATGTCAAGAGCTTCTCATTTGAGAAAAAAAAAGCCCAGTAGTAAACAAGTGCCTCTACAGCTGGGAACCAGGGTCCACAGCCAAAAGAAGGTACAAGCCAAAGGAGCTTTGCTGACATGCTGATACAACCTAGAGTACATGCTCAAGGCTTCAGCTAAGGGGTACAGACACAAAAATGAAAAATGCTTGTATCTAAGAAAGGGAAACCTTTTTTTCCAAAAAGCAATTTGAACATAGGTTGAGGATTGTGACCTCAGTCCACTTACTAAGATTACAGCTACCAACATTCTTCATTCAAAGCATATCTAAAAAGCAGAGACTGCTTTTTCAAATTGAAGTGTTTTTCATGGTGCTCTTATTTTTTAGCTTTTTTTTTTCTTACTTTCTAGGCCATCCCAGAAGGAATGAATCTAGAAAGTAAAAGAAGGGAAAGTGAGAAGGGAAGGAGGAAGAAAGATATGAGAGAGAAAAAGAAAACTGGTTACAGAAAATATATTTCAAAATATCATAAGAAGCTAAAAAATAATGTGGAGAATTCTCATCAGGATTCAGTGAAGGTCTTTCAGTTTACTATCTCATCTCCTGGTGAAACTACCCCAGAAACCTACCAAAACTTCAGCAGAGCAATTCGTCAACAAAGGAGCAAACAGGTGGAAATTCATGACTGTGAGAGGGAATCCATCCAGCCAATCTGGCATCACCACCACGACCTGCTGGTGGTGGCTGTCTGCACGGTTCAATGCCCACATCCTTAAAATCAGTGCACTTAATAGGAGTCAGTGAATATGAAGCACCTACATAATGGTTAGTCACCTAAATATCTTAGCAGATCCAGGTCTTATTTCAGCGAAGGGCACAATAGAGCACTATTTGTCATGGAAATTGAGATTCACCACATTACCAGTGACAGAAACTGCTAAAGAACATCCCAAGATGAGCAGCTTTATTTGGAAATGACCACGTGTACAGCAGCAGCTACTTTTCTCAGTGAGTGTGCACATTTACACTTGGTTCCCCGGGAAACAATTACAAGAACACTGAAATATGGAAAGATTTTTGCTGTACCACGTGTTTTCATAATAGAAAGTTTGTCCACAAACACAGTGCTCAAAAATAATTTAAAAAGAAAAGAGAAAGGAAGTGTGACTCAAGGAGAAAAGCATCCAGGGCAGAAGAGAAAGTAAGCTGACAGCCCCATGAACCCAAAACAGCCCCCAAAGAAGATGTGTCTGCCAGTAGAGCCAGCCGTGGCGTCAGCCAAAGAAGTCAGCCACAAAGCCAGACACGGCTGCTGGAAAAACACATTCCAGGTCCTATACACTGCTGCCAAGTCCACCCCATGATTATAGCCACGGACTTCGGAGAACCCAGAGGAAGAAGGTGAAAAGGATATAGGATCAACGTTGCCTACAGGGAGAAGAGGCAGTGCCAAGGTGACACAAAAATTACTGGTTAGCCCCATTTTACTTTATGTTTGCCCTATTTTAATGGAGAGTCTCACTACAGTCTTTCAAAGTTTAAAGGAGACTTTGTCATTTTTGGCAGCAAATCTAGCTTTCTTAGCAAACATGATAATGGCCTTACATTACATGGACTTATGGCCCAAAAGGATTCCAAAGTGTTTTACAAACTTCAGCTGATACATGGCCAATGTATACAGGGACCTCTTCAACCCCCGCTGAAATGTGCTCAGCCTCTAAGACAACCTGTCACAAATGCTTAGCAAAGCACAGGAGCTCTTCACAGTATTTCAGGCCAGGATGTGGTGAATGGTTTTTGCTACTGAATTCGAATGGGAAGGTGGAACAAAATTATGTGAGCAGACATTCAGCTGCATGGAGTTACACTCGTTCTGCTCTACACCTGCTCTTAAACTCTTACTACAGTGCCTTTTAGTGCTGCAGTTTGATGACTTTTCTTTTCCAAAGTCTCTTTGGGTGATGTCCTCAGGTACACAGTTGGATTCTCCTTCCTTTCTGACCGGTTCATTTATGGGACTCATACCAGTGCTTACCCCTCCACATGCATGTCCTACCACCACAGTTTCCCACCCAGCTTCAACTTCTTCTGGGACAGAAATATATATAAAGGCCAATAAAATTCTGGGTGGAACCTTGCAGATTTTTTCCCCTTTGGTTATTTACTGCACAGTGATAATTAACCACATATGATGCTTTCTATCATAAGCACTGATGTACTTTAACTCTCTCCTCCGCAACAAAAAAAACCAACAAAAACCCAAACAAACAATCAAAAAAGAAACAAAACAAAAACCCACACAACAACAACAGCAACCCAAACCACCATTTCACAAGCTTTTCAGGCCCAGTATCTACCTCTCAGCATGAACATTCATCTTAGCCACAATTTGATTCCTTTCCCTAATTCTATAACAAAATTATCATTTTTACTCTGAGATCGCTATTAAACACATAAATCTTGTGGCGTTTCCAAAGTCAAGAGAACATAAAATGATTTAGTCCTTTAAAAAAAACTTTGTATAGCTAAGAATTTGTGCAACATCTAGAAAGTTTGATGGATTTTGAAATGCAACAAAATATCTAATGCAGATTTTCAGACATGGCAACAATAGAATCCCAGGCATTCTAAATAAAATAAAATCAAACAACTTTTAAACTTCACCTCCAAGACAGGGATATAGGCATATATTTCTCTTCAAGGGATGTTAGGGAAAAAATATTTCTAATTACAGTTGTTTTCAACTTTCTTCTTCCTCTCTCTTTCAGTATTTTCCCTGGTAACAGGGCTGGTTTTTACTCACGCTGCATCCAAATCTGGCCCATCCAGTGCCCCCATGGACTCATGTCAGGATAAATATTGTAAGAATGTCAAACTCCGATTTTTTAGTTTTAGCTTTTGAAACACATGGTATTTTCTAAAGGTAAAGTATTTCTGGTCATGTGTGAGAAAGAAATATTAACTGTCAGTGTGACTGAAAATTTCATCCTAATACTCAGCAGATGGTCCCACCCCTTTCAGTTCACATGAATGTGTCACACACTCCTACATTGTGCATCCAAGAACGGATTCGGGCCTTCTTCATATGGTAGATGTACTATGGCTTCACAAGGACCAGGTAGGAAATCTGTTACAGTCTAGAATAGGTGATAAAAACATGACAAAAATGACTATATTTTCCTCAGAACACTTCTACAAATCAGGTGCATGCTAGCCTTGGGAAACTGCTTTCAGAAGCTCAAACACCTTGGGAGACTTGAAATAAAACTGTTTATTATACCTCTTAAATATGTCTTTACACATCTAGTAAAAGCAAGCAGATGTGAAAGTCAACCCTGTCAATCTCAAGCTGGGACATATCTAATTACGCTTATTTTCCTTAAAAGACTTCTCATACCCAAAAAGTCAGGAGAATGTGCTAGATTTAGATCGCATGGTCTAACTTCATGGTCTTTAAATCGCACACAGTTACTCCTGTGCTGGGCTCAGCAGGCTGAGCTTGGCTGACTCCTGTGAGCGCAGCACACCGATCTGGCACCGGGGCCCTGGTTTGATTTGAAGATGTCCAGAGATGGAGACACCAACATTCCCCACAGTGGTATTTTCCAAAGGTTAGTCTTTTCCCTTTTAAAAACTTGTGTCTTATTTCCAATATGACTTTTTCTGGCTTCAGTTTCAGGCCATTAGTATTCATTATTCCTTGGACAAATAAACCGGTCCATAATCATACACAGAGATATACAGCCCTGATGCTCCTACTCTGTTTTCCCTTCAGCTCCCAGAGATCTGAACAGATGGCAAAGGCAGACTAGCTCATGTGTTAAAAAGGGGAAAGCCCAGCTAAGAAAAATATTGCACTTAAGAAAGTTTTGTTGTTCTTTTTTTTTTTTTCAAGAAGACAACAGCACCCACAAATACATACAACATTTTGAGACTACAGTCTTTTGTTGAACTTCTCACCACCAGTTCCTTGCTGGAGTGCTGTCTCCACAAATCCCTCCCCACAGCAGCTAGTGGTGAAAATACTTTTCCTGCTCCAATTTTTCTTGTTGGGGGATCCAAATTTATTTCTCGGTTTGCCACATTTCAAAAGGGAATTATACAATGCCAATCTCTTCCAGTGCTTCTTTGTTGGACTGCTACGCTTAGCTGAGGTGGCAGCAGAAAATCACACCAGTATTTTAATGAGGAATTCAGAGAAGTTAAAAGACCTTTCCATTGGTGTTTAAATCTCACACAAACACCAGACTGCAGCTGTAGCCTTTGCTGCTTATGGATAAATGTATTATTTTAGAACATGGCCAAGACCTCCTTCTAGGAGGTCCTGCAGGACTGGAGCCAACAAGTGATTATGAAAGGCAGCCTAAAGAACATTTGACACTGTTTTCTGCCTACGCTTAACAAGCACCTCGTAGTTCGGGCTGCAGTTTGCACGATTTTGGCTTTTAGAAAATATGAAACACCTTAGTGGATGGATTTTACGTCTAGGAGATTCCATCTGAGGCACTGAACCCACCCAGTTTTATTACTTTCAAAAGGTTGGGAAAAGCTTCAAAGTCGCATCTGACGAATTCATGAACTTACTCTAAAAAAAACTGGAACTTAGGCATCCATGTACTTTTTTAAAAAACAAACACACACACAAAAAAATCTACACTTCAAATAAATCTCACTAGACTTATTTTCTTAAGCTCAAAGCAATGAATTTGTTCATTATTATGTATTTCATTTCCTTTGAATAAATAAGCCTTTATTTACTACCTTTTGAGATACTACTCAATATGTCACTCGCAGCCCTAGTCTGCCTTGTGATCCACTCACTGGGATGGGAGAACCAGCTGGCAACTGAGAACATTTGAGTAAAACAAAAGCAAAAAGCAGAAGCTGCAGACTGGGAAGAGCTACAAAGGTGAAGAGAAGGGCATCATCCATTCCGGGAGAGAAGCTGGGACTACTGTTAGGGACACACTTCTTTCTGCAGAGTGCAGATGGATTGCCTCCTTCTCCACATCTTTTCTCATTGTTTTCATAAGACACCCAGGGCTTGACCCACAGAGGGACTCAGGTAAACGATGGCTATCTTATTCACTGCATGGCCATTAGTGTCAATTCCACAGCACTGAACAGCCATTGGTGCTCTCTGCATTCTGCACAGGGCTATCAGGCAGATGAAGATTAGGTTGGTAATGGGGACCCATACTGGAAAATCAACAGAAAATGCTACAGAGAAGTGTCTTATACCTTGTCCATTTGTGATTTTAATTTTGGGTAAAATAAAGTAGAGCCCTAAAAGACTCAATTAGATCTCAGCTCCCAAGTAACGCTCGCTCGGATGCAGAGACACCTATCAAGTTACATGAAATTTGCATTTATTTCTACAGAGCAGTCCAGCTTCAAAAGGAAGATTAGAAAATGCCTCTTATTATCCTAGATTGGTCTATACCCTCCTTCTTCTGAGTTCTTCTGAGGGAAGAAGTGACCTAGGTTTCCCATTCTCCAGCAGAGAGTAACAGCATATTTGTGAAGTAGTGCTGACTGCTGGGTTAGTTGTCCTGACCACACTAGCACTGGTTTGTGCTGGAGGTGTCCATCAGAGGAGCACCACCAAATCTGAGGATGCCCAAGTGATGGAGATGGTGTACCCTGATAAGAAAGATAGGAAGGTTGCTAATTTTGGCCACTTTATGAACTCTGCTGATGTGCTGTCTTATTAACTACTTTTAAATATATTGTACTTGTTTGCAAAGGTGTTTCTGCAGCATTGCCTGCTGCTCATGACTTTAGCCCAGAGGGACTAAACCAGAGGGATAGGAAGGAAACAAAAGCCTTTTGCAACATCCAGCCTCGGCATCTCAGAAAAGCAGGTGTTCATCCAGGGGATGAGATCAATAGAAGTATGGGGAGAAGGGACAAAAGAGAAAGAGCAAGCAGAGGAAGGCAGTACAAAGTAGAAAGAAAGGGGGAAAAGTGAACAAATGACAAAAGGATCATGAGAAATTTCCAGACGAGCTTGAAGTCACAAATGAGAAAAGAAGAAATTAGAAGCACCAAATGAGAAAAGAAGAAATCAGAAGCTCCCTTTGAGACCATCAAGGAAGAGGCAGTCTGGACAAGCAATCTAATATACAAGAGACAAGGCTGGACTTGTGCAGGCCTTCAGCATTTAATTAGGAATGGAGAATGGTGACTCTATCCAAGAAAGAGCTCAAAGACTAAAAAAAAGAATGGAGGACAACATATACCAAGGAATTGTGTAGGGTTACTGGCCCTCTGCTCAGAGATTTGAGCCTGGCAGCAGACATCCAGTGACTGAAACACTTCAAAGAGATGCACAAGAGAGCAAGACCGCTGGAAGGACAATTACTAAGCAGAACTCCAGACTGAGAAAAGTCAGCAAGACAGACAATGATGTGAGGAAAGAGCTCAACCTCGCCCACACAATAAAGAAAGCAGTAACATAGCATTTTGTTGAGCCAGTCAGCTTTCCAGCATTCCAACACTTCTTGTCCTCTGGCATCTGGTATCAGATAATATGACTAATTCAAGAATTTCAGGTAGAGAACAATTGCAGTTGACACTGCTGTGTTTCTAAAAATATGCATTACTAAACCAAAAGCGCACAGTCTCAACAAAGTCACTATGCTACTCTACCTTCAAAATTAATGGTTATAAAACTACCTGCAGGAACCAGGTGGTGATTCCCACCATCATACTCCAGAGTCTTCTGTTTTCTGGCTTAGCTTAGTTACTCAGACTAGGAACAGGTTAGCTCTAGGCTGCTTTAAATCCTCGTTCTTGACTTCAAATACAAGATTCAGCAATTTGTCATCAAGTTGTTTGAGCTTTCACCTTTCTACTCTGCTACCCATAAATGTGTAACTAAACATATTACAACTGAAAATAAACCAAAATTTTTGGTAGACCATGGTGGTGAAATTAGAAGTAACTGGGCATGTCTTGCAACATAAGGTAAATAATATAGGAAGGAAATTAGGACAAGTATGCTTGAAGATTCTCCGTTGGGGTGTTAAGACATTTATTTATTACACTGTTCACAACTAGTTGCTAGCTTACTTTGTTCTCTCTTCTTTATTTACTTCCTCCATTTGATGTGGAATATCAGGACGGGTACTGTTTTCAAGTTTGGAGAGGAGGATGAAAGTGTTGTTTCATTAAAGTGTTCTGTCCTTTTTGTTCATGTACGTAATGCCTAAAGCAGGACTGTAATGGAAATTATGGTTAAAATATTTTCTAGAGGAAAAGGTCAGCCTAAGCAAGAAAGAAGGATGATCTCATATTTCTGACAGCCCAGATACAAGCAAATCTTAGCACCAATAAGTTATGTCATCTGTTAAATTCAGAAAAGCAGAATGCCTCTGTAGATTTTGCACTGTTATGACAAGGCTGTAGAGAACAGGGGTAAATATTCCATATGAAATAGCTATCTATGCAGGATTACTTGTACCTCTTATTATCAACTGAGAATTAAGGCCAGCATCGTTTTCGGTTCTGTCTTCAGAGACCTAAGTTGTGCCACATTAAAAAATATAGAAAGCATAAATTTATATTTGGCCAGAATAACACTGAAAGCCACACCTTAGTATCTTACTCACTGAGATACCATCCATCCTGACCTTGGCTATAGCTTCATATTTTACACACTATTACTGTCATAGTAACAGACAGAGCCAACAATAATTTGCTCATACAATTTACAATACATTGTCTCCCAGCCACACTGAGGTCTCTTTAACCATCAGCAGATGTGTTGCTTGTATTAGCTATATTTGAACAAAGCAGAATCTATTCATCCCCAAAGTCCCTATGGCTGGTTGGCTGTGTCTTGAGCTTAGTGCATAGCTAATTTGGTGTTCATACCACTGCAACTAATTACAGCACAGCTGAGGAGGTTCAGAAGTTTTAGCCCACAACCTGCTGACTAAATTTCATGTGTTTCTTCCCTTGCTGGCACCTGAGTTTTAGGAGTCCATACTCCGAGAGGTAAATCAGCAATTAGTAATGTAGATGTTCTGTGATGTTCAGTTCTTAAAGTTATTTCTATGTGAAAAATATCCAAAATTTCTTTCACTATAACCCTAAAACATTAAATGTCACATGTTAAATTCTCAGTATTCATGCTTCATAATTGAACCACAAAATCTTGTACAAAAATCTATATATTTATGTTAATATTCCTGAAAAATAAATGAGTGTAAAGAAGAAAAACACCATCACTGTTGTCCCACATGAAAAATAGAAGGGCTGTGGTATTCATTAACTTGTAGCAACAGACCTACTTCTGGAAGCAACGGCACTCAAGAAATCAAAATATGGAACCCCCCAAGAAAAGCAAGTCTTTATTTCTGAGTTTGGGTTCCTGATACAGCAATACAAATATATCCAGCACGGTGCAATAAAGAATGCAACTATAATAAGATTTTTTTCTGGGTATAAAGTCATTCTGACCTGGTGAAAACAGGTTGATCCTAACACTTGGTGAAGATTGACAAATAGCTTAAATTAGTAGTCCCTGAACTCAAATTCACTTGAGCAGAAATGCTGCATGGCTTCAATGATCAATAGACTGAGAGCTATGACTACTGTTTTTAACAGCTGAAGTAGACAAAGAATTGCCTTCCCAGAAGTTTCCCCAGAAAACTTTGCTTCCTATTAAAATCATATGAAGGAAAGAGAAACAGGTCAGAAAGCTGCAATATATTTTACCTTTTTTTGCTAATTTTTGCTCTTTTACTTTTCAGAATAAGAAGACAAGAAATAGGGCAAGTCTGAAATAGATGGAGTTGACTTAAACAGACTGTATGTTCCTCTGCTTACTTACTCCTTCTTCTATCAGCATTTCCTTGCACATTTTACCCAGCATACAGACTTTTTAATACCTTTATCCCATCATTTATTTCCCTTCCTGGTATCCATAATACTCATCTTTGACATCTGGTTATTAAACCTACCATTATAGCACAATGTAAAACATGGAGTTTATAAAGCTTGTTGCTTATTTTGATGGTATGGCTCCACAGGTTAAGGATTTTGCTCTTAAGCCTGACATATCCAGTCTGCAAGGGATTCATACAGCTATAGAGATGCTCTTATGCTGACTAGAAAATGAGAAATTTAAGTTAAGAATTTCCCCTTCTTCTAGCTGCCTCCATAGGAGATAGTATTTCTCTAAGCTGATCCCCAGCTGCTTTATTGGCCCCTGGAGTCCATTGCCAGATAATACATAACCCCAAACAGCCTTAAGTTTGCTGGAAGTTCCTGAAGGGTCTGGATGCAGGAACACTGCAACTCAGAAAAAGGCAGCTTTATACTTCCTCCCGTGGGCGTCCTTTTTGCTCTTTGGACATAATAGAGCATCCGGACTTCATATTTCACTTCTTTCTCTCTGCTTCCCTTTCTGGAATGCCAGTGTATGTCAGGCCTCATGTCTAAAAATCTAGGTGACTTTGCTATAAAGTTAGATGTTGGTCTAATTATTCCAGACTGGATGTTTAATCCTTCTGCTGCTTCTCTCTGAAGAATCACAATGCTTGAATTGTCAAGCATTGGCAATGTTTCTCTAGGATCTTTTGTTCTTATATAATAATATTCATCTTAGTTGAGATTATTATGAAATGAAGGAGCTTATTCCTTTTCTTAAGATGGTTTTGCTTAGTTCCAATATGTCTCCAAATTTTCTGAACTTCAGGGTAGTAATTGTCATCAAAATAGATAATTTTGTTCTTATACAGCTCTTCATTGTTCTTCCCAGCTGCCTGTAAAAAATTATTGCTGAGTTTGATAATTCTGGAAACAGAAAACAACATATCTTGAGGGGGTTTGTACTTCTGCCCTATAAGATCCTTACATAAGACTATCAAAATGCAAGGATTGTGTAAGTGACAGAGACAACATTCCCACATTTTAGTTATTTTCTGTGTTTTTAGGAATGCCATAAATCCTGTCATTGCTTCGCCTTTGAACAGTTTTCTAAATCACCACATTTTACTCTTTGGAGCCTGTTCTGTTTTACCAGGAAAAATGAGATGTGTGTTCCCTGCACAAGGTTAATCGATAAAATCTTTACAGTCTCTTCTCATCTGGCCAGGCTCACTTTAATTTCAGTAACAGTGCTGTCAACTCACTCAGAGAGGCAGTTTAAGCTTTCTGAAGCCTTTGTACTTCATTTCCCCATTCCTTTATTCTTTATTACTAAACCTTTTGAATGTATTATCCAAGTTTCTTATAGCCAATGATTTTCACAAAACCCAAGGTCTTCAAGTCATGCTACCTCGTGAAAATCTCCATTTTTAAGAGTATCTGTTAACCCTCAAGGATGTGGAAGAATACTTGGAAAACATGTTGCAATGTACGGGAAATACTGAAAAAACTATACAAATATCTTCAAATGCATGCTGTTTCTAAAAGTTCTTTTATTCTTAATCTTGTTATTTCTGAGGCCTGATTCATGATTTTCAAATGCCTGAGACTGGCAGTGATATTTGTTCCCAAAAGTGCAGCAAATTTTGGTTTTGGCCAGCTGAGTACCTCAAGACAGTTCTGGACAAGAGTCACTCTATATCTCACCGCTTGAGCCACTTTCCCCAGCAGTGCTTAACACCATACTTGACCTTCCTTTCCAATGGAAAAGACTTTTATCCAGTGTTCCAAGTCCTTTTACATACATTTTTTCACCATCTAAGTGCTGAAATGGATAAAGGGTGGCAGGCAATATTTATTTTAAAGACATATTTTCCAATATCAGTCACATTTACACATGCATTTCTGCAGCTTATACACAGAAACACGTCAGAAGACTGGGTGATCAGACACAAGAGCAGCAATGAATGCTCCAGGACAGTCAGGATTTGTTTCTGCCAGACTATTTAGAGCTTGTGCCAAATACCTCACCACAGCCTGAGATTTGACGAAGCTGAATGTTTTGGAGAATATTGTGGAAGGCTGCCAACATCACCCTTAAAATTAAAAAAGCATGAAATATTATTTTTAATTTTATGATTCTGAGAAAAGTAAGTTATTTATTCAGGATAAGCTTTATGACTGAAATAGATTTTTTTAATTGGCAGTTTCACTGAACTTTATTTTTTCAGATCCATCTGTCTGAAACTGAGGATTCAGAAAAGAGAAAAAGAGGACAGAAACTGAAACTGAAACAGTGCACAGACTTCAGCAAAGTACCAGGGTTGTTTAAAATTTGTAATACTAATGTACTACAAATATCTACTATTTTTTCAGTCTTGTCATTGTAATATTTGAGAACCCAAGATTTTATATTCATAACATTCTAGTTTTTAATTAAGGAAATTGAGAATAAGATTAAATTATGGACATTAAAAATAAGGAAAGAAGAATGGTGAAAAACAGTTAATCAAACATAATTCAAAGTGAATCGTCCTGCTATCATGGCCTAAAGATCATTGCATAGGCAACAAACTCAAGGTTTTCCAAATAAAGATGACCCTAGACAGACCTGATGAGAAAGCTGGGAGCTGGGTTGTGAAACACTGAAAGTAGTGCAAACATGAAAGCATGGAAAGGTCTCTTGGGCACATCTGTAAAATATATTTTTAAATACAACCTGAGGAGAACTGGGAACCACTGAAAAAATTTAAAAGGTAAGTTAGGCTGGTTTATACTGGAAATTTAGGTGGGGCTACAATTCTAGATAACATGAAGAAGGGTTCAGCTACACGTGGCAGCTTCCACTATGAAGAGCCATCAAATGGTGATCAAAGGGCCATCAAATGCAGGTAGTAAGAGCGACAATTGAAACAAGCAGGACGTGGCAGCAGCCTGCAAACTCACACAGCTCCTTGACTAGGAGCATTGCAGATAAGGCACATGTACATCATCACCAGGGTAAGATACACACTTCATGGTCAGATCCACTGAAGATTGCAAAATCCAATAGCTATAGATCCAGGAAATCTGCGCTGACAGAATAGTTGGAACTGGGAGACTACAACAGGTGTTATGACAGTGCCAACACATCCTTATCCTGTTTCTGCTCATTCCTAGCAGCTACTTTTTGTTGGAGCCAGGACAATGGTAAAGGAGCCTTTGCTCTGAACTCCTGAGAAAAATCTCATGGTTTTATGACTTAAACACAGGTATTATGCTTTTGCAGCAACTTGGTGGACTCCTGAGCAATCCACTGCAATGGTTTTTCCAAATGACTTCTAACTGTAATGAATATCCAAGAAATTTTACATTCTGCATCATCACACACCTAAATTTTTATTAAAATAAATTGTTATTCCAATAGTCATAGATTCCATCTTTAAAAAGAAATAATTTTATTTCCAAAGTATTCCTTTTAGAGATCTTCTTAATTAAAAAAAATACCAAAACCCTCAAAGTGAAGAGTCTTCTTTAAATAAATAACAAATTTTAAGGAGATTGGGACTACAATGCGTTTTAAAACCTACCATCTTGGTGTGTTAAATAACAAATACATAATACAAGAATAGATCTTTTTCTGTCCCCAGTTGTCTAGAAGTAACATCAAAAATGTTTCTAAACAGAAATGTTTCTAATCTAACAGGATTAAAATACTGCACATTACTTATTATGCTGCTAGCAGCTGTACTATCCTCTGCAAGCTTAGCTTTTCCAAATGATTAGGGATACATATTACAAACTCATGCTTTGTTTACTTTTCTATCTAATATCTTTGATTTGCACTCTGAGTAGAAGTGCTTTAGGTTCCAACTCAAATAACAGTAGGTTTTGAAGCCGTAGCCGCAAGCACTTTGATGGTGTACTATATGGAACAAGTTCTAAATATTAAGGAGAATATGAGCTCCACTAGCTAAATAAAAGGCTGGGATCCAGCAATACTTCTCTACAAACACAAGCTGAATCTCACTCTCTGTGTGACCTGGAGCAAGCTGCTTGATATTTTTGTGCCTTGTCAAGACAATTATTAAAACTTGGACTTCTCTGACTAACAGATGTTTCTGTACATCAGCATAGAGAATACTAGAGTAAACATGTTACTGAAAACATTCATGACAATAAACCGATGTGGAACCAAATTTCTTTCATTCCCTGTGATTTGCATCTTCATAATTCTTACTGCACTCACTGACAAAGCCACTTAAGCCATGAGGTCACTTGTTTTCCAGCAAATTAAGTCCCAATACTTGCCAATCATTCTGCTTCAGAGGTCAACAAAGATAAAGTCCTTCTCTTCCTTGCATAGATCCTTAAGACCATTAGAATTACATCTATTTGCAAGAAGTGCTCACAAAGCTAACAAGTTCCAAATGTTTCCTTTTCTTAAATGCATGTTTGTTTCAAATCACATGTTTTTAATCTGTGCAAACTGCCCATTTCTTATTTATCTCAAGTATATGCTGTCCAAGGGATAGCATAACTAATACAAGCTAGAAAAGACTTTTTTTTTTACTGTCACACACTGTTGAGCTAGACAAAAAAACACTATCTTCTCATGACCAGAAGTCCATAGTATCACTAAGTAAAATACTCATTACAGAGAATGTCATTATTAGAGCTGATTACTTAAAATAGGACTAGCCATAATTAACACTAAATACATCATGGTAAAATGTTTAGATACCTTGGAGTCACAATCACATTTACCTAATCATTGCAGGTTCATTAGATGCTACCCCAAGGTGATCATTCAAAGGTTAAGTGCTTATTCAAACTTTATCTTCAATTCTAGATATAGTGAAGAGAGGGAGGGCAATGCTTCTGAGGGTGGGACATGCCACCCTAGACCAGCTGATTAAAATCACTTATCTCAGTGGTAGAGAAAGTCTAGATGAAACTCCTAGTTGAGTTACCAGGTTGAACACCTAAATTCAGGTGAGAAAAATTCCAGCCAAATGTGGGACAGTCTTCTTAATGATGCCACGCAAAGAATGTGAAGATTAACCAAGGTCAACAAGCCTGTTAGATAGCAAAATACTTCTAGGTCTCTACTTCTATTGTGTATATTGCTTGATCATTCATGCTTGAGAGAGAGAACTTTTAAGCATCCCAAAACGATATCTTTTTGGTTTTTTAAAATTTATATTAAAATAAACACAGTTTATGCCATTATGACAGCATATAAAAATTTAGAGAAATAATATGCTTCAACATGTGTCCAACAGTTCTGTTGTAAAAAGGACAGTGTTGAAAGAGTCAGTGCACAAAACAGGGTAGGGAAAACATTAAAGTTCAGACACAGGACAAGCACTATTCCATAATTAGTGTGACCTCTGGTAGGTTCAGATTACTGCTAATCAGGCTGATGCCAAAGAAACACCGGTTAGATATTGCAGATGCAAAATGGCTCCATGAAACTTGCTCTTCCAAGCAAGAGTTTGGGCATAGAGTTTGGGCATTATCTTACTTACATAGCATTGGTAAGCTTTTATCACAAGGCAGTTAAAATACAAGTGTTTAAACAGGGGGTTGGTTTGGGGAGTTTTGATGGGATTTTTTTGCTTTGCTCAACATAAAAATGTCCAATAAAAATTATTACTTTCACTTAGGGCTATTATATGTGAATCCATATTTTCCTAAGGATACAACCTTGTTAAACAACCTTCCTAAGGTTGTTTAAAAATTAGGCTTTGAAAAATGAGTTCAGGTATATAATAATATAGGGATAAACCAGAGTCTCTCTGGTGTCTCAGACTGATTCCAGAAGGTCATCCAACAACAGCAATGATGTTATATGTTACGTGTTATATATGCATCTTGTCATATCACAGCAAGAACCTATTTCATTTCAAAAGGAATCCAAAGAGATTTTGGCAAGGAAACAAGAGATCCTCAGGACATGTAAGCCGGTGAGGTTCTAGTGGCATCCATACTTCTAACAAGTGCACAGGGACTAGAGCTAGCTGTAGAGCTCAGAAGGAAAGATAAAAGGGTAATTAAAAAGAATCTTTTAGCAACATTGATGGAATTATGCTTCCTGTTTGAGTCTGGTATGAACTCTAACAAGGTTTCCTCCAGACAAGTGGAAAAATATTTCTTTGCCACTTGTATTGAAACAGTTCCAGAAATTTGCACTTGGCTCTAGCTGCAATGTGAGTTTTCTCTCCATTCTTATCTAATTCTTAGAGACACGGAAAACCTAACAATGCCAAGCTCTTGAAAGATGTCTTCACAAGACAGTTTCTGGCACATAACATTGTCAAGGCTTTCTGGTCTCTCACCCATTTCCATGCAGTGAATGAAATACTGACGTATAAAGATATTAATCCAAGAAGGATTTTTGCACTTCTAGGTTAAAAGAACCTGGCAATCAAGCCCTGCACAGGCAGTTGTCAATACAACTGGCTCTGTCCATCTTTTTTACTGAAATCAGAGCTTGATATGAAACCTGAAGCTTTTTGCCATACCTCTCAAGAAAAGAAAAAAGACAAAACAGCCAAAAACCTGACTTATGTTTCCCAAAGCTGTAACTGCAAAGTGATGCTAGTTGGCAGGTTTCTAATGAGCCTCATGAGTAATTAATCAGTTTCTTCTGGGACAAAACAAATCTTTAGACTCTTGATAGTTATACTGTTGACTAGGGGGAGAGTTGGGTTTGATGGGATTTTTTTAAGACAGTAAGAGTAGAAAACCATCTGGAGTGTTCCTATGGATTGGCTTCACCTTGCTGTACATGGCACTAAAACATACAGTTCTTCCCCGTGCAGAGAAGTCCTAATTTAAATGTAACTTTATTTTTTCCTCTGAGAGCCCCACTGGAAGACAGCTTCATCAAGTCTCCTCCACAATCACCTCGTGGCCTGGCCAAGCAGGCACACCAGGTCTGCAGGAGAAGGATGAATGACAGCAAGGCTCACAGCAACTTCGGAGGGTGACATGCATTCCCTTATTCACCCCCCTTTTTGAGTAGAACCCAGCACACCAGGCAGCTTCCACCACTTCCCTGGGCACTCAGTGTCTCCCGCACCATCCCTTAGCAATCTTTTTCCCAACCTTTATGCCATGTCATTTCAGCTTTCATCAGTTCTCGTCCTGGCTTAATTCCTCTGTTTCCTGCTTCTTGGCCCCTTCCCAATTGGTAAAGGCTTGGTTAGGACTGAACATTAGTCCTAAAATGAAAAGGACAGAACGACCACAGTCTAGTGGTTACAGATACTCTTCTAGCTTTCAGTCTAAATTTATCTATATCACTTTGCAGCCTGGTGCCTTCCTTCCAGAGTTAGGTAAGACTGAGTAGTTCCCAATTGTGTTTATTCTCTATTGTCCTAACCCACAAAACACATCTATGAACTATTTACATCCCTTATCAGCCTTCATCAATCAAGCTAAATATCAATTATTTTTAGTCTGCCCTCCTGAAGCAGGCTTCCTCTTCCACCCTTCTCTGCACCTGTTCCAATTTGAATCTTTTTTGTGTTTTTTAACACAAGCAGATAAAACTGTATGAGAATTCAGCTAAGGTCATATTGGTACCACACAGAAAAATTCCCCTTTTGTTTAGTGCTTCTGCTAGCAATATTCTGCCTGAGATTTATATTTACTTTTTTCCCAGCTGTGCCACATCCTTGGCTCAGTCAGAAACTTTTGTCTTTCCCTGCTTTCAACTGCAGCTTCCTGCTTCACATAAAATTTAAGAGAAGCTATGGCAATGAATTGAAATGTGTTTAATAACGTCTTGCTTCACTTAATTTAGTCACAATGAAGATTAAATGTTATTTATAGTGCTATTTTACTTGTTTAGATTAGAAGAATTTCTTATTCTTGAAACTCTAATAACTCAAAAATTATGCCAACAATTATAAACCGAATGCAGGGTGAAGTGCAGGCATCTGTGCCATGGTCTGGGACTGCAGATCCAGAAGCTTCAGCTTTGCTACTGTCAGCTTCAAAGCCTGACTGCAGTTTCAAAGATGTCATCATCTTGCTGTAAAAATTAAAGCTATTTTAAGAGGTTCCTCAGCTGTTTATAGGGATTCAGATCTCAGTACAGTCAACGCAAGAGTTGGGAGTACATGTTTGAGGACATCTCTGGACTCTTCAGATGTGCATTGGACTTTGCCTCAGTGCACATTCAGTATCCTGTAGAGCCTGAGAGTTATCATGGAAATTAGCAATGATTTGAGCACCAAAAGCCACAATCATGCTAAACTAACTCTGATTGAAACATGAGGTTCTTTGTTTTTTCATATTCCTTGAAAAGGTCATGGCAAAATGACAGATTTACAGATCAGATAATTTTTCTCCAGCTGTTGCTGAGGCTTTGTCTCCTCCCATGCTGGTTGTGGCTGTGAAGTATTAGTGGACCAGCAAACCCAGGCATCAAGGCCTTTCATAGATTATGATGCCAGATAGATTATCCTTTATAACAGATAAAATTCCTCAAATCTGTATATCTCACAGCTGAAGTAGCTTTATCAGTGCTGTTTAACTCTTCCAGAAAATGCCTAATTTCCTCTATTATTTTACTGGCTCACTTTGCTGATTGCTGGAGTGTGTGTGCATTAGGAAGCTGGCCTTCCAGGCCATGCTCTCAGTTTTGTCTTTACTTTCATTCAGTGATTTGCCATTGGGTAAAACAGCAGAGCCCTGCGAGCATGATCCGAAATCCCAATTCTGCCCTTGGCCCAAGCAGAGTGTAGGACTAGAGCCTATCAGGCTCCCTTCTGCCTCCTGCTCTCCATCTCCAGCTTCCCAACTGAGTGTTTTTAGCGCTAGCCTATCATGCAAGAGGCAGGTGACAGCATGTCAGATGGGGAAAGTTGCTTTCCTGACCAAATAGAGTACCAGAATGCCTAGAATTTGAATATCAAGACAGTGCTATGTGGCAAATAAACTCCTCTCTTTAGTGAGTGAGAAATAGATTCGAGACTAGACATGAGAGGCTAAATGAAAGCGTTCAGGCTGTTTGGGTTGGTATCTAATAAATCTGCTTTCCTACGGGGTTGTCAGGCAGAAAAGAAGGTACACTGGATGACCACTCGGCCTGTTCCAGAATATTTCTGCCTTTTATCACTCTGCTGCAAGGGTTAATATGATACGGGCTGTAATGAGCTGGCCAGCTCCTGACATGAACAGAATCTGATTGATTATATGCACAGTACACTAACTCTCTGCAGATGATAATGGCCATTCATGTATCATGCATTCAGCAATCACCAACATCTTTAATACAGATGTAAACCTTTGTATTGATGCCAGTTAAGCTACAATGAAGAGAGAAAGAATGTCAGAGAACATTCATTTTATTTCAAAGGGTCACTCCCAGCGGTGCAGCATGCCATTTTGTGCTGCCGTTGTTTCTCAGAAACATAATTCCCAGGAATGTACTGTTCCTCGTTTCAGAAGTAGGGACACAATTAAACAGAGAAATACTGCAAACAGATCAAATCCATTGCAGCACAGCTCTCATCCTTTATGCAGCAGCATGACAATGCAATGGCATTTGTGACGAGATGTCAAAGGGGAGAGGGTGACCACTGTTCCCTACTGGACCATTTAGGATGAGTTGGACACTAAATGAGTTCCAGCAGTTTTTTCTTACCTTCAGTTCACAAGATGCATTTGCAAGTACAATGTCATGGCACTTTCAGAGTAACTTCAGATCCTTAGGGAAACAATGAGAGACACAGGTGGATATCACAATGATGCCTTAAAAGGCTACCTAGAAACAGAGACTAGACAGGAATAAAGGAAAAAGGTGGGATTTATTTGAAAGGCCTTCAGGTGCACACTTTGGGCTCCAGAGGTCCTGCCTTGGTGGATCCCAAAATGGATGACCTCAGGTCACTAGTGCTTCACACTTTTATAACAATATAAATTCACCAACTAGAACCCAGCCAATGATGTGACTTTCTCAGCTTGCTTCCCTCTTCCCAAGATGATGGTTTACAGTTCTTGTTTCTGGGTGTTCTTGAAGAGCAAGTTAGAGGTTTTGTTATGTCTATCTTAGCACAGGGAACAGCATAGAGAACAGCATTTAACAAGCTACAGAAAACTTCAGAGTTACACTAGCAGTACAGGATTTGAAAAATATAAAAGTTAAAACCTAAGGCATCAACAAAACAAATCTGCAGAAAAGTAACTCAAGGTGAAACTTGTGCAGAAAATGGAAAAGAGGATAAAGTCCAAAAGAAACAAGAAATGTTCAAGAGCAAAAGAAAGGAAAGAATGGTGAGATACCTGCATTTCCTAGTTCTCAGGATAGTGATGTCACATAAAAACTTGCACACCAGACCAGAAAGGCAGGGAACAGAGAGCAGGGAAACACAGGACGGGTCATAACAGAAAACCGAAATTGCCAGGACAAGTAAATTGAGCTGAAAAGAGAGGTGAGGTGAATAATAGTTTCAAAGGATATGTTTCTTTGCAATATAAGCTGAGATCAGTACTCCTAGGTGCAAGTACTACATCATGCTGCTAAATCCTAGCATTGTGGTCGAACACAGCCTACTGCTAGAGATGGTACCCCCAGGCCCTGCCCTTGGCTTGGTGTCAACCTGTTTTGCTTTACACTCAGTTCTTTTTGCTCTTGTGCAAGCACAAGCACTCAGGCAGCAATGCACCAAAGAGGTCACCTGCCTGAGAAGTAAGAAGGAAAGCATTCCTCCCTCACCTGCACCAGTTTTCTGATCAAATTCAGTAGGAACTGTTGCAAATGGTTCTGTCAGCATAACACAGGAGTCAGCAGACAGAAACTGGCATGAAGAATGAGTGTTCATGGAATGGGGCATGGACACATGCAATGAATTACACCCTTGACATTTGCTGTTTCTTCTTCGTAGCTGAAAGAGAGCCTGCATGCCTGAAATCTTGTCTGTGTTATTTTATCAGTTAGTCTAATAAAAACAATAACAGAGAAGGGTCAGAATTAAGATTTGGAGCAAACCCAGCTCTATTTTGTAACTAAAATAATTGTTTCCTTGAATAATTAGATTCACAAAGTTATCTCTGCTTTGCCTGCCTGGTTCAGTACACTATAAGCCAAGTTTTGCAGCAGTTGGAATTAAATCACAGCAATGGGATTGGTCAGAAAACAAATGATAAAGTAGAGTAGCTTAAAGGTCAAAGTCCCTAAGAGTTAAGTATTCTTTGAGGAACATTTCCATCCCCTAACGTAGCTGGGTGTAACTCTCAGGCTTGAAGTCATTGATAGGAGTGGCTGATTGCACTGGGTGCATGAATATGGTCCCTGAGAGGCCAAAGTATCCTATGACACCAAATTAGATAAATGGGAGGTTTGCTTTCTCTTTCACTCTCTGAGTGGTACTTCTTGCTTACTTCTCCTCCCTCTCTACTCTCCAGCAAAATGTAAGTCACTTCTCATGTCAAAATGTCCCAACGGGGCTGCTTCTCCTTTCTTAACATATCTGATGTGCCATACCAAACCCAGAAATTTAGCAAATCTACATTTGCCCACACTGTATTTAGCCAATATTTTGACATTTAACACTGGGACAAATGAGATGGCATTAAGTGTCTGTATTATATGAAGGAGAGGGAAATACTTAACACCATTATTTTTATATGCATATAATTCTGAGAGACCTATGTATTCTGATAATTAATAGTCGTATGTCCAGAAGACAAAACAGTCACCAATTCAGTTTATTCAGCAGTTCTTGCTGTATTAAGACACATTTAAGGAAAAAAGAGAAGCAAAAAAACCCTTCCATATGCTGGAAAAGAACAGCCTAGCACACCAGAGAGACAAAGGAATGCAAGTCCACTTAATGTATAATCAATTCACCTGAGTTTATAATGGGAATTAATCTCATTTCCTCCCATACAGTAAAAAGTATGCAAACAGAGAAGTGTATCTGATGGAAGTATATAAGAGATGTCAAATATTCCACAGGTGCAAGCCAGGAGCTCAATTTAATTGGCAAAACACAATCAAGAGAGAAAACAGACCTAAGGACTTACTGTACTTCTCTTTTTGTATAGCTAATTCCCATGTATGTTAATGCCTTGCAAGAATTATTTGGCCTCAATACATCACAACAAAAAATCAGTCAGAATTATCTATTCTGTCCTGAATTTGTAATTTTAGGAGACTGATGTCAGCATTTCAACCACTCGGCAAAAGCATTTAATGTAAATTAATTTGTCTGAATTTTTCTAGAGGAGATTACTGTCACTTTTCTTTTTTTCCTCTTATTTGGTGGGGGGGAGGTGGGTTGGGGGTTTTGGTTTTGGGGTTTTTTTTACATTGGCAATGGGAATTTCAGACCTCTGTGTTTCCTAGCCAGGAAAGTGTCCCATTCAGACCTGGAGTTCTGGCATAGATTCAGTCCCCTGTAGATCTCCCCAGACTCTCAGCCCTTCAACTCAAGCAGAGATATATAAAACCTTCTGACAGCCACAAATTTACCCAGAAATAGCAGAACATGGTCACCAGGACCACAAATAGCTCCTATATACAAGATAACAGTGTTGGTGAACTTCTCTTTTTCTCCTCCAGGATGAATTGCACAGAAACTGATGGCAATACTGCCCTTGATGATGATGATCAAATAATAGAATCACAGAATAGTTCAGGTAGGAAGGGATGATAAAAATCATCTAGTTCCTGCTTAGTGCAGGAATGCCTTCCACTAGACAGGTTGCTCAAATCCCCATCCAACCTGGCCTTGCACACTGTCAGGGATGGGGCATCCACAACGTCTCTGGGCAACCTGTTCCAGTGCCTCACCACTCTCATAGTACAATAATTTCTCCCTAATATCTAATCTAAACCTACCCCGTTTCAGCTTAAAGCCATTGGCCCTTGTCACTGCATGCCCTTGTAAAAAGTCCCTCTCCAGGTTTCTTGTCTGGTCCCTTTTAGTACCAGAAGGTGCTCTAAGGTCTTCCTGGAGCCTTCTCTTCTCCAGGCTGGACAACCTCAATTCTCTCAGCCTGTCTTTCCTAAGAGAGGTTCTCCAGCCCTCTGATCATCTTTATGGTCCTCCTCTGGAATTGCTCCAGCAGGTCCAGATCCATCTGATGCTGGGGCCCCAGAGGTGGATGCAGTACCCTGGGTGGGGTCTCACAAGACCAGAGAAGAAGGACAGAATCACCTCCCTCGATCTGCCGGTCACACTCTGTTTGATTCAGCCCAGGACACGGCTGGCTTTCACCAATACCCCCAAATCTTTCTTCTCAGGGCTGCTCTCTATCCAATTTCCACCCAGTCTGTGCTTGTGCTTGGGATTGCCCCAATCCAGGTGCAGGACCTTGCACTTGGCCTTGTTGAACTTCATGATGTTCGCACAGACCCACATCTGAAACCTGTCCAAATCCTTCTGGATAACATTCCTTCCCTCCAGTGTGTTGACTGCTCCTTGTAGATTGGTGCCATCAACAAACTTGCTGAGGATGCACTTGGTCCCAGTGTCCATGCCACCAACAGATGTCAAACAGCTCCCATCCCAACACCAGTCCCTGAGGGATGTCCCTCATCACCCTTTGAGCATGACCATCCAGCCAATTCTTTATCCACTGAGTGGTTCATCCATAAAATCCATGTTTCTCCAGTTTAGAAACAGAGATCTTTGTAGGATGAACAGCTAAAATAGGGGATGATTCCTGTACCCTTAATTCTCTACTTCTCTTGACTTTGAGTGACTAGTTGAGATGCAGAAATCCAGAACATCTTCAAAATATGATGTAAACACCTTCGGGGCTTAGGATTCCAGCCAGCACCAAATTTTCCTTGCAGGTTGCGGTTATTTTTTAGTGTCAATCCTGCTGTCCCCAAAACAGTGAGTAGCTGAGACCTCTTAACATAACAGTGAGATGGAAGCTTGTTCTTCTATTCTGGCATATCTCAGAATATCATTGGAGAGGTCCCTTGCCTACAGCAGAATTTCTTGAGCCTCTCTAGTGGATCATTTTCAGCACTAAACTGCAAGTCCAGATAGAGCCTATGAGCACCAGTATGATGTCCTACTATAACAGTCATCCTCACCACCACAACTTTCTTGGCTAAACAAAGAAAGAAGCACCCACCAAAAAATGGGATATTTGGCAGAATTTAGACACTAATCTCTAAAACTGCAGAATTTTATTCTGGATGCCCCCAAACTACATTTCCCCTGAAGCTCTTCAAAATTAGTTCCTGGACAACCTCTGGGAGGCACCACAGGATGAACTGCCTGAGCAGCTGAACAACTACCTGAGGCCTGAACCTTCAGATCCACAAACCAGGCACTCTCTGTCAATCTCTCCTGAGACACTCAATCTAGAAAGTGCTTGAAGGAACGTGCAAAAGGCAGCAGTGGCTGTTGTCCTTTTCCAAAACAGCTTGGTTTAACCAACATTGGTTTTGCTCCCTCTCTCGCTGCCAGCTATGGAGACCTACCCTTCCCTTTCACCAGCTCTTGCATTCATTTGACCCATTGGAAAGTAAATTTAGCTCACTAGACTGGCAGAAATCTAACCCAAGAAAACAAAACAAATCAAGAAAAAGTGAATACTTTTCACCACTTTAGTGAGCTAATGGATCAGACACATCCCAGAGATGACAGAAGGGAGACAAATGGAGCATGTGCCCAGGAATGGGCCTGCCCCTTTCACCAGCAGCAAGTTCATGGGCTGAATCTGTTGCCTCATGAAGCCTCACCCGTTGGAGAGGAGAAAGCCTGTTGGAGAGGCCAGATACTCTGAAGAAGACTGGGAGAGAAAGAATGACATCTTTCTAGTCCAGCTGCAGTGCTGGAGGGCCCAAGCTGCTAGAAAAGTGGAGCTAGGTAAGACTAAGTCTTCTCAGAGGAGAGTTGTAACACCATCTGGCTTGAAGTTTGGTCACCCATCAGCTCCAAAATGGAAGGAAAGGCAGGAAAGGCAAGGGAGGTTGTCAAAGCCTATCAGTCCCTGGAGCAGGGGTACTGCTGGACTAGTCATGCCTTCAAAAGATTAGTGCTACAGCTGTAGCACTAATTAGTGCACAAAAAATGATGTGTCCTATAATAAGAAAATTAAGGACCAATCACAACGAAGTTTACCACAGCAACTGAGGACATTAAGGGCTGAGCTGAAATAAAAGCCAATCTAACACAGCAAAACTGGATGACACAGAACATTTTCTGGTTAGTATATACAATTGAGAAACATCAGAGGGCGAGAAGTCTGGGTTGACAAAGCAAGTAAATAATTTGTCAAAGAGAAGAACCTGCCCCGTGTTATATCCATGTATGGATATAATTGACCACATTTCATCTTAGGAGAAAAGAAAAGTTGTGGCCAACTTCAAAGGGAGCTGAACAAAAGTATTCTAATGATTAATGAATTAGCATCGCTGAAGTAAACGAGCTATTCTGAATGACTGCCCAGAGGCAGTCATGGGAAAGTTTCCAGAACTATTGTCATTTTTCCTGGAACTCATTGACTTTAAGGACTCCACAGCTGCAAGAATTGTGTGTGCATTTCAAGACTGTCATTTTCACCACTGATTTTCTGAAAAATTCTTCCTGAACTGATTTTTATTGGTTTCAGCTGGGGAATCTATTGCACCCAGCCAGGAAATGCCACATGCCTCCTAAGCTACTGCTCTATTCTTCTTGCACTGATGCTATCAGAGACTCAAATTCACTGCAGGGAGAGCACTGGGGGCCAAATTTGCCCTCTGATGTATGCACACAGCTCCCATAGAGCTAATGCAGGATTTTTTTCCTTTGATGCCTCTTATAAAGAAGCCTGGAAGTATTGCATTAGAACAGGGAGTTCACACTATTGGTGGTCCCCATTGTCATTAACACAGTTAGTGGCATTCCAGTGAAAAACACAGAACAACCCTTTTGTTTGTTTGTTTTATAAGCAGATCTTCCAGGGTGGGATCTGGCTTGCTCGAATCCTGCCAAAGATGAAACTTCAGCCTCTAAAATCCACATAAACCAAGAACGATCCATTCTGCCTTCTTTTGAGAACTGCCTAACCTTTTAGGCACTCAAATTAATCAGACGCTTTCCTCCTCTGACTGAAAACTCTCCAGGCAACTAATTCACAGCTCCATGCTCAGCAAGGCCAACTGAGAATACTTGCAAAAGGAGTTAGGAAGGGTATCTCACTCCTGTTCCCACTCTTATTCCCAGCCACACCAAGCCATCACTTCTGTTCTGCTAACTGTGGTGCTCACGGGACCCTTGCTGTGGCAATTTAACTCACTACATGGCACAAAATCATCCTCTTCAGATGCTGGGCTTGTTTTCTGCCACTACAGTGAGTTGAATCAGCTCCCGGGGGGTCTCAGTCCCACAGCCAGCCCTAGGTAAGTGGTTGCACATGCAGACAGGAAGTGTGAATGGGACCTCTTTCACAGCATTTCTGGCTCGTGAAACTGGTTGCTCAATTTCCAGTTCATGTTCAGAAGGTTCATTTCTGGGGAGAGAGGAGCTCACTCCAGCTAAGTCATCTGCTGCAACCTGCGAGCAGGAAACTACCCCAGATCTATCTCTACCCTCAGAAAAATCTGAAAAATTAAGTCAGGCCAAGGCTACAGCCAGTGTGAGTCACTGACTCTTGAAAAACCTACATCAGGCAAGTTCGTTCAGTCAACTTGGCTTTTTCTTTGATACAGTTTGGAATTTTTTCTATGAAGTCTAATAAAGACAGACAAATTGGAGCAAATCGTTAAAGTGAATTAAATACATATAAACATAATTTTATATTGGAGGAAACATAAGTGAAGACATGTAACTTGGAGCAGAACTGAAATCCACGCCCACCAGCTGTAGCCAGCTCACCTCCTCCTATCCCCATGAGCACACACCCGGGTGTGCTGCTCTGTGGAGCTGCTCAGGTCCCCTGTCCAGACCTCCAGCTTCAGCAGAGCTTTGATCACAGCTCCTTCCTGAACGCATTCCTGCGTGGTGGAGCAGCCTTGTGAGGGGCCTTGATGGGATTGAGTGCTGAGAGCCGCAACAGAAACTCATTTAGTTTGATGTGACAAAACTGCTCCTCAGACAAATGCTCCATGGTGGTCCCATGGTAGGAACATGTGTAGAAGGCCTTGCTGAAGTAATAATACTGAAGTAATTTCATGCCTCCACCCACTTCCAGGCCTCGGAAATTTGTCATCCTCAGCTGGTATAAATGGATGCAGCTTCTCTGAATTCAGTGAAGCCATGTTAATTTACTGAGGGTTCAAATTTACTGAATGTCTGGTCTTCGTGGTCTTGCAGTAAACTACCATAATGAGCTTTATTTTGAGTCCTATTTATAAATAAAAGCTTGTTCTTTATAAGTTCAACCTTTCTCAAGTCACGAAAATGCTCAGTTTTTTCTAGCTTATGATTAGGGAATAGACATACAGACTGTTTGTATTTATAAATAACTAAATAATTAAAACTCTCTTTTTTCACAGAATGAAGGACCAAGTTCTGTAGGAGACATCCTGTAAAAGAATTCTTTCCCAGATCTACAATTAGGCTGCAGATGAATCTGATATCCATAGATTACAGAGAAGAAATATTAACACCTAAAGCAAGTAAATCAATGTGTGAACTTTTACAGTACTTTCTGAACCAGTTATTTTCACACCTGTATTCAAGTTCTTATGAACTCATTTGTTAAACAACTCCATCACTTGCATAGCTGCCATCAGTAACATACATACACATCATTTCAGCAGTCTACTAAATCACTGACAGCATTTATCCAACAACTTTTCAAGCACATGCAAGGTCTAGATTCCCAGAGCCACTAGTGGTACAAAAGAAAGATGATACAACAGACTCCTTTGCCATCAAAAGAAACCAGCCATGAATCCATCAGGAGTTCTTGAGCAGAAGGGCTCACAAATGAGCTTAGACCAGATTTAGGCACAACAGAAAAAGTTCCAAAGAGCTTGATGTGACACATGGGCTGAAATTGAAAACAGCTTTGCCTCTCTGCAAGAAGGGGCCAATATAGTCCCACATCTTACTTGCAAATATGGTGTTCTAACAACCATCTGAAATTCTGAAATTAATGCAGAGCATTAAAACTGTTAAGCTGTTTAAGTCTGATGGGATGCATTAGGTGGGGCCAGTTCTCTAGTAACTGGATATGAACTGAAATTTATTGAAACGAAGGTCTCTTCCAATCCAAGCCATTCTGTGATTCTGTGAAACACTGCTTAACAGCTATTTTATTTAATGAAGTACAATCACAACCAGGTTTAACATTTTCCTAAGGCCAACGGAAAAAGTTAGAGCATTAGAGAATTTCATTGCCTGCTTAGAACACAACATTTCACACTGGAGCAGGATGGAAATCACATAGATCACTGCCAGGAATGCAGGTTTGTTCTTATATGATCTCTCAGACTCAAAGTAATTTTAGAATAAAGAAAAACTGTGCTTCAAACTACCCTGCAGCACAAAAGTTCCAGTGACAAAATTCTACTCTCTTTTTTTATATTTCACATGCACTTTCAAGTCCTTCTCTACTACACTGTCAAGTTCTGTTAGCATCAGCACACTGTTAAAGAGACTGGAAACAAACCACAAGAAAACCTGTCTTGCTAAAATAAACCTTTTTTTCTTTTCATGAGAGCTGACTAAGTAGCATTAAAAAACAAGCATCTTACTTTAGTTTAGTGAAGAGGTTTGCCAGAACTCCAAAATTTTGGATAGAAACTTGGTTTTTAATTTCATCTTTCAAGTTTCTGTTTGATACTTTCAAAGTCAAACAGATTTAGGCTTGTGTTTTCACATCTTCTGCAGGTTTTCTCCTCAGTGACCCACCATTCCAATATCTCACCTCAGATCCTAAACTTTCTGTTAACAAAGAACAATACATTTGCATACTGCCTTGCTAACACAATGATCATAGTTTTAAACCAGAACTGTTGGACACTTGAATTTGAAATTCTCAGGAAATGGCTGAAGGAGGACAGCCATGGGAAGGGCTTAAAATAATTAAAGGTAAATTTGCACTGAAATTATAGAGAATAAAGGAGTATGGTGAGCAATGAACCATCTGTTTTCCATGGACCAATTAAGGGGAAAAGAGCATTGATCCCAAGGTCTTATTGAAAGATTTCATTGGCATTGGATGATATAAAGAACTGGCATATTTAGGGAAGGTTAGAGAATGTTCAGTGGAGAGGAAAAGTCTGACATACTAAGCACACATACACTTCCTCTGAAGTCCAAACAGAGAGAGGATTGCTGCTTTAAGATCCAATATTAAAAGGGGTAAAAGACTGTTGGGACTGTCTTGGATTAGAGCACAGCATTGGGAAATTCACACAGCAAAGCTTGTGACGGTCGCAACAAAAATGACCTCAAGTCATCTGGTGTTTTGAATTTCCCAACCTTTAGCTGAAAAGGGGATATTACAAGGCCTGTTCAAGCTGGCCAAATGTTCAAACACTTTTATAGTCAGTGAACAGAGATAAATATTTGACAAGAGCTATTAATCCTAGGCTGATATTCTAAATGGAGTCAAACACTCTTGGGAGTGCTCCTATCCATGGACTGGAGAGAATGCCTGGACATCTGGTCTGGATACCTAATGTCTAGATGTGTAGGATATATGAGCTGACTCCTTCCCAGAAAGTCCTCGAAATGTATCTGTCCTGGAGCAAAATGGACAGTTCTTGCCTGGACTCCACTCCAAGGAATAGGGAGGGATGGGGTAAAGAAGGTGGAAGTGGATCTGTGACTGTGGATTTTCAGAAGACAGAGTGGCAAAGAGCAAAAAGGACAATGGACTTTAGGAAAACAGCCGTCAAGAAATGCCACTTTAACAGGTTAGAAAGAAAAAAAGAGTGCAGTTCTTTAAAGAAGCAGCAATGAGGGCACAGTCACAAACCAATAATTCTCCAATCCATGTCCAATTCTCCATTGTCAGATGGTGGCACAGCACTTCACAAAAGATGCCAGCCTCTTGTGGGGAGTCTGAAGAAGATGTCTAGAAATCTGAGGAAATTAGTATTGCTGAAGGAACTCAGAATATTTATGTCTAGGGAAAAAAAACCCAGACTGATTTTCAAAATTGTGATAATACTTTAAAGATAGAGTAGTGCACATGAAGGGGGTTAACCAGGTAGTATGAATATGTTTGATTTTGAATTGGCCAAAAATCCTCTGAACTTAAAGCAAAAGAAGTATAGGTTGACATTAGAGACTTCTTTCTCTAGCAAGACTACTGAGGTTGTGCAGTGGAAATTCAGCAGTAGCAGTCCCAATCTATTAACAGAGTTTTACGAACAGCTTTCATCAGTGTCTGCAATAAGCATAGATAATTGCCTTGGAGTAAGTGGTGGAGTAGATGATCTCAGTCATTTCCTAAAGCAGACTCCAGGAAGGCTAATTTTAGCCCAGAGATGCTAATTCCTCTTGGCTCTCTCCATAGTTAGTCAAGAACAGCTCCTTTAGTTGCAGATACAGAACAGAATTCTCCCCACTGGCCTAACATGAATAGCCCAAATATTTCCCCAAAGATAAGTATACCCATCCTGGTCCCCTCCCTCCAGTACTGCCACAAATAGTTTTGTGTTCTTTTCAACCCACTTATGATCTTCTCGTCCTGATCTTTTCAAATACCAGATCTCAGCCTGTGAAACCCAAAAAGGTTCCCATTCCTTCTCTCTATTATTCTTGTTCATTATTTCTCAGTCTTGAAGAAGCATATTTTATCAAGAATTTTTACCAAACAGCTCAGACTGCCAGGGTTGTGTATGAGGAGTGCCTCGGTCTCAGTTTACAGCCAGGTCTGTTTTTCAGGAAGTGCAATTACAATATCACAAGTGTCCTTTGTCTCCAATTTTTTTAATCAGCCCTAACTAATCAGCTGATATTGGTGCTCTCTGGAATTTTCCCTCAGGTTTGAAAAGTAGTCACAAGTCAGCAATCATTCTTAAATACTTCCATGAGAAAAGAAGTGGCCTCTTTGCCTTCCAAAAAAACCTCATAGCACCTTCAAGATTAAACATAGTTTAATAGGGCACACTGCCTAATAGTGAAAACAAAACAAAAACATAATCCCTGACCGACAGAGGTCAACAGCAACAACAGGCTCACAGTCACTATTAGGTGTCTTCCAGGGATAGGGTTCAAGTTCCACTGTACAGGTTACGTGCAGGTTCAGGGACCACAGAACATGCTCTGGAGCCACCCACTTTCCTCAGGGCAGGCTGGCTGCAGGGTGTTTCACCCAGTCCTACCATGTGCAGATGCTTCAGTCTGCACTGCGTGTGCAGGGCTAACTGACAAGTGACACTGATCACTCAGGGTGGGACCACAGGCACTGCCTGAATCTCAGATGCACACATGCAACCCCCAATCCCACTATGCTTCTTCTAAAAACAAGGCAAAAAAAACTATTGTGGCTGTCTGGTCATTGTAGGAATTGCTTTTGCTTGTCAGGAAACACTTGAGGACCCCTTGTTCAACAAAACCTCAGTTCAGAAATCAAGATTATATCTAAAGCCTCAGAAGATAAAGCATAGTACAAGGTAATCCAAAAACACACACAGGTTTCAAAATGGTTAGAAGAATAAACACTTATATCTGAAGTACTGCTCAGCCTTTAATATTATGGTCTGCTTACCCTGGTGTTATTCAGCAGCAGATCCTCTCTATCATTTGCTTCTGTCCTATAAGCTGCCATACTGGGGCTCCCTGGGTGAGTGACAGCAGATGATGTGGTAAGACAAGGCCATGGCCTGGTATCAATGCAGGCAGCATAGCCTCAACACTGAACCCACCTAATTTACCATTACATTCCCACTAGCCAGCTGCAGGATGAGAAAGGCTGTGGATAATTACTGGGGGCTGTAACAATAGAACCATGGAATCATTAGGGTTGGAAAAGACCTCCAAGATCATCAAGTCCAACCTTTGACTGAACACCATCTTCACAACTAAGCCATGGCACTCAGTGCCACGTTCAGTTGTTTCTTGAACACTTCCAGCAATGGTGACTCCACCACTTCCCTGGGCAGCCAATGCATTGGGCACTCCAGTGTGTGACAACACTTTCCATGAAGTGGAACTGATGTCCAACCTAATGGCTTAGAAGGAAGAAAAATTATATTTACACTGTCAAAAATGTCCATAGGTCACAGCTTCTTCCCTGGGAGATACAAAGCAGTATGAAGCCAAAGCAGACCACTGGGCTGAAAGTGTAGCAGGAGACACTTGAAGCTTGGCAGAGGAACTCAGCTATTCAAGAACTGTGAAGGAAGTAGAGTGAATGAGCAACTACAGACTCATTCATACAAGAACACTGATTCTAAATTAGATACCATGAAAAGGTAAAACCACATTATCTGTTAACAATCAAACAATCCTACTATGTCATAAGGGGGAAAAAGCCTGAAAATGGCAGAGAGAGCACATTTCTCTCTGTGAAAACCAGAGACTTAAGTGATGGTTTCCTTAAAGTAGCAAGACAGTGGCCAGAGAGAAGGAACTTGCTAAGAGAGAAAAGCAGAGCAGCACTTGGTGAGAAGGTACAGGCAATGGCCATTTCTGTAAGTGCCAGAACTAAGGCTCAAGTAAGGAAGAGGTCAAGATGAAAGAGATTAATTAAATAGTCCCTTTAGCTGCACCCCTAGCTGGCAAAGGGAGACTGTTCAGGAAAAAAGAGCAAGAAGTAAATAGGTACAAATCTTACTAAGAAAAATAAACAAACCAGCAAATATCATTCAACAAACACACTTGGTTTATTTTTCAGCTCATTGAATTGAACTCACTTAAACAAGTTTATGATAAATATTAAGACCCATTCTGCCTAAGAAAAGCAACAATGTATTAACATGAGCCATGCCAACTGAACACTGAATGCACCATAATAATGCTATTGAATAAGAATGAATAAAAAATATTGAATGCTTGGAGATTATTATCTTGATGATGCCTCCATTATTCATGTCATGACCAGAGCTCAGCATCCCTATAGAGTAGCCCTGCATAGCTTCCAGTAAACTCCTAATTCTTTTATATTCCAAATGGTGAAGTTTTGCCTCAAGGTTTTAGAAAGGTTTGTTGGTGAAGGACAGAAGATATGTCCTGCTGAGGTGCATGAACAGTTATTGACTCTTCTGAAAAATATTCATCATATTTGTGATTAAAAAAAAAAAAAATTCTTTGAAGCATTTTCAGGCATTGCTTTGCAGTTTTCCACACATAAATTTTGGATACAAATAACAGCAGATTCAAACACTACTGGTATTTCCAGTAGTCCATACTCATCAAACTGGCAGTTCTATGGCACCAGCAATACCACCTGCAATTTAAGATGTATACATAAATAGTCAAGGGTGTAAAAATAGACTGTCAGCTTTTCTGAATGTGAATGCTACAGAGTGAAGTGCTGCAGTCTCTTTTCTCAGGTGATTCAGATTTATAACGAACAAATTTCTCATGAAGCCTCAGCAAGTATGCAGACAACTGAATGTTAGCCAAAGATCCAGCACAAAGGTAGGCTGAAACACAGGAAGAGAAATGTAATAGTAGCAATATATAATTTATTCCAGTATCCCAGTTACACTTGTATCTGCTTTCATCTCCACCCAGATATTTTCCTGCACCTTATAAAGAAATGTCAAGCACATTCCTAATCTGGTGTTGAGTGTAATCCGACATTTGGAAAAGTTTGGTAACTAGTAGGTGAGGTCACATACACCCCTGAGAGAATCTGGATACTTCAAAGGATGAAGTTACCAAGCAAGCAGAAATTATTTTTGCAACTTGCATCACAATACTAAGATTACATCTTTCTCCGTTATTACTGGGTAGAAAATAATCCTTTATTCAAACACTACTCTTCAAAGACAGCCAGAGGTTCTGGGCAGATAGCAGGGCCCTCTCGCTTGGAAAACATGAAAAAGTATTTTTTAATACTGGTTACATTTCTAAAAGAGGAGGAAGAAATGTTCTCCACACAATGCCCCAAATAATGAGCAACATAGGAGGGTGAGAATGGCTGCTTGTGATGGTAGAGTAGCCCAGCTCCTTTCAGTGGGACCACAAAAATCCCAGTATGTCCCCTGGTCCCCCCTGCCCGCAGCTGTGCCAGAGCAGCAATGGTGCTGTGGTCCTCACCTCTAACCCACCAGGCTCCAGCTGTCCTTTCCCTGCATGCAGACTCTTACAGCCCCCTGTCACAGAGCTCCCTTGTACATTGGTTTTCAGTCTGCCCAGCACCTTTCACATGCACCTCGTGCCCTTCCTCACCAGTGCCTCACAGCACCACGGCCCTTCCTCAGGCCCTTTCCCGTCAGAAGCCAGCTCTGCACAGACTCCCTCAGCCTTTCTTACCTTTCCCTGTGTACCAGCCCTTTGTGAAAAGGTCCCTATCCCACTTGATGAGAGTAAATCATTCAGTCATCACCATTTCTAGCCTATCTTTCACCAGAGATCAGATCACCTCCCCCTGCTGTTCAACAGCTTCATTTCCATTCCCGTCTTCCCTGCTTACAACTTCTTTTGTACAGCAGGCAGCTTCAGACCTCCCTTTTACCATATGGAAGACAAGACAGCATGCTTTGAAGAGTTCTGCTCCACCATACTTAATCCAAATCCTTTAGCCTTGTGGGGATGAGTTAGTTTTGTCAGTAATTTGAGTAATAAGAGCATAAACATAATTGCTGAGCCAAGCTGTTCCTGAGCTTTCCTCAGTAAAATTCCTGTCCTAAATCACAGCTCCCTGTGTTTTAAGAGACAGTTATTCTCCCAACTCCATCTGTGTTAACAACCAGAATGGAGTCAGTGTGTTTCATCTGGCAAGAGGGTTGCAGGTACCAGAAATTTGCTAACAAGAGGGATTCAGAAGATCAGCAGTACCACCTTGCTATAGAAATTTTAATAAATTAGAACAGTCAAGCTAATAATGGCCTAATGGCCTTTTTAATTTTCCTTTCAGATCTATTCAGTAGATGAGAAATTCTTTTCAAGGAAGATATTCCCAGCTTCTTGTTTGGAATTGGACCCCTTAGTTAATATTTTTCTTTAAATTCCATGGCCTATTTGCCTTCATTCCTGAAGACCATTTTTTTCTTTTCAAAGCCCATGAAAGCTCTTATTAAGCGTTCATCAGAACACACACATCAGTTCTTGTGTGCTGCCTTCTAGCAGAATGCTTTTAATTGAAAGGAAAACCCAGCCTCCTGCTAGGTTTGGGTGGGCTGCAATTAGTTCCATACTAATTAGTTTTTCCAGAAAGTCATATAACTCCTCTACAGAGACATTCCCACTCTGGTCCAGCTGCAAACAATATGCTGAGTCAGAAAAAAACCCCCAAAAAACAAAAAACCAACAAAAAACCCCCCAACCAAAACCAAAAAAAAAAAAGGCAGCAGAAGGAATTTTTCATTGAATTAGGAATCCAATCTGTCCTCAAATGTTATAAAATGTATGTTGGATTCCATCTGTCCTGGAAGATACCCATTCTGATCATGACAGCTGCTGGCACTCACATGGGACCCGTGTGCCTGCAGCGATACTGCAAATTCCCTCACTGCATGGAGGCTGTGGACTCCACCAGCCAGGGACAACACCTTGCAAGCTAGTGATGTGGGCCTGTGTGGGGAGCAAAATACAAATGTCCCTGTATGCCTGAACCACACTGCTTCAATGGAAGAAAAGAAGTGTCTTCCTTACTTGCAAGGAAAACAAAATCCACTGCCCTACGAGTAAGCTGCAGTGACTAAAGCCAAGAGCAAAGTGTGCCGAACATCTGAATTTTGGCAAATTCCGATGCAGATGAAAGTGGGAGGAAACCTTTTTAAGGGTACTTCTTGTTTATTTGAAGCCAACAAAGCATGAAATGGTCTTAGCAGTTTGTTATGTTTTGATGTAACGTGAGGATCCAGAATCTCTTGACAAGTAGAGTAGGAGCTCGAGTTTCAGTTTGTTGATTGGTGGTTGTCTGGATTCGTCCAAGAAATGTATTCAAACAGTATGTGCAGCAGAAACCCTTGTACTCATGCATGTTCAATGGCAAACATCCAAAAGTGGACATCAGATAATGAAAACAACAGTTAAGTAAATAACTTTCTCATTTCCAAAGACTACTGTTGGAATTGGGAAATGTTTTGTCTTTTCACATGCACCAAGGTGTGTGCTCAGATTTTTCTATGTTCTAACAGAAAAACGTGAGTTGCAGATACATTCAGAGCCTTTACTAGACCTAAGAAACCCATGAATTTTGTGGGGTTTCACAACCATGACTTGGATCAGCACAGTCGTTCCTCTAACACAATGACTACTGTATAAAAATTCTAAATAGTCAGCCCATATTTAGCTTATTCTTTCACAAGCTTGTCTTGGCAGTAGAAAAAGAAACCAGGTAAATTTTGCATTGTTAACTGTAAGTAAAAGGGAAGTGTCACTTTTTTTTTTTCACATGGGAAATGTTTTGTGAAAAAAGAATTCTTTATTTAAACTTTTTCCTTTGAAGTTGCAGGTTTTCACCATGGGAAATTTTTGAGAATTTTAAAGGAGTGTTTTAGTTTCACTTTGATTCAAAATATCAAGGGTTTTTGCCAAAAAGCCCCAATAGTATAAATTAAAATGATTCAGAAATATTTCTTTACGAAAAATAATTTAGTATGAAAAGCACTTTTGGATGTATTTGCTGTGGGAAATTGAAAATTTCCAGTGGAAATAAAGTAACGCCATAAAAAAATCAGCATTAACAAACCAGTACTATTGGTAAGAAAATCTTCTGCACTAAATACTGTGGCCAAGAGTAATTACAGTTTATCCAAAAGCCTGAGAGAGCTACAATGGATTTTTTGAACCTTTTAAAAACCCCACCTAATGCAGTAATAATGTTGGACAGCAAGAGTGTGAAAAGATTATAGTGAAAGGTTTGTATCCCAGCAGCACCTGAATATAAACAACATGTTTGTTTAACTGACAACAGCTTTTTCCACACACGATTTTAAATTTGCAGAAAACTATAAATAGATAGCACTTTCACTGAAAGCATTATATTAACCAACTGGGTACTCGACTTTGTAATGTGGAGCAATGTGGAGTGATAATGAACACCATGTGTGTGTGATAATGGGGGTTGTAGAAAATAGATCTGGCCAGCTGAGTGAAAAGGAAATGCTAAAGAAGAAAAAAAATGAAGTCCAAGCCAAAACAAGTGACCTAGTGGAGCAAGTAAAGGTTTGTATTTGGGGCAGGCTAGAGGCCTGAGAGAGATCAGCAATTCAGCAGGGTATTTTTAAGCATATGCTCAAGGCCCTCCTTATTCAGCAGGAAACTTAAGCATATGCTCAGAGGTTAAGCATCAGCTAAAGTCTCATTGATGTCAATGGGTCTTAAACACATGCCTAGAGATACATATGTGCTGAAGTGCTTTTACAAATAAGAATGGACTGGGGATCAGGGCCTCAGTCCCCTGGTATTTCATAGCAGGCTAACCCTGCAACCTCCTGGCTTTCCAAATTCTTCGGAGTAGATCTCATTTATTATACACACAGGACCAGACTTAAGCGTTAAGAACTTGCATTACTGTACATAACTGCCATTGGTCCTTTGGTACCGAAATAAATAGTGAAGTACAGATCCATTTTTAAAACACCAGTAATTTCTGCTGCAATGTGTCCAAAGAATTCTCTTAATGATAAAAGTGAAAGCATAAAATAAGCAGAAATGGGACTTTTGAGCAGGTCATTTAGGCTTTCCATTACTGAGGTAAGAAGACTTCCACAAGAATGTATTTAAAGATAAAACTGAATCTTAACTGAAAACTGACTTAGAGTAATTTATTTCAAAAGAGCACATGGTGCTCTTAATTTTTGTGCAACCAATGGATCTGTATTTTCTTATGACCTTCTGTGCCTGACTAGTCCACTTATCAACCACAGAGCTGACTGGACATCACTGTAACAATGGAATAACAACTTTCTTTGCCAATTCAGCTTCATGCAGGCAAACTGCAAAACATTAATCTGCCATGATACAAATTTAGAAATCCACAACTATTATTCTCCGAATCTCAGATGGCAGGTTAACATCACAAAAAAATTCCCCCAAAATTTTAGGTAAGTTATGTCAAACCCAAGTATGGCTTGTCCTTCTTTAAAACTGCATGAAAATATACCATAAAGTGGCAAGGGGAATTATATGGTCAGATTACTAATGATATTAAATATTTTTTCCATGAAGTTAGTACAGAATTTGAAATTAGCAGTGAAAATCCTTCCTGTGCATTTCAGTGAACCTGAGCAACCACTTGGTCTCTGCATTTTGTAACTCTCCAAGGATAAATATGCGGCAGAGGAAATGGTAATAAAAACGTGTTGCAGGGCCAGTTGAGAACTATTATAGATGGATTCTGTAAATGATGGCCCATTTTAAAACACCCTTAATGCAACAGGAGCAAACTGGGGTGCATTTGAGCAGCAAGACACTGCCAGAGTACTGCTGTGTGCAAGCACTGCATTGCTTTTCTCTAGTGATGCCACAGAAATGATTATAACAAAAAGCTGACTTAAACAAGCAAAAAAGATAACTTC
Organism: Erpornis zantholeuca; assembly: GCA_013400515.1. Lineage (NCBI taxonomy): Eukaryota > Metazoa > Chordata > Aves > Passeriformes > Timaliidae > Erpornis > Erpornis zantholeuca. The sequence continues at coordinate 303,108 of VZTN01006675.1, forward strand.
AATAAAATTTGTGAAGAAAATCTATTATTTACATGTGTGTTTTCCTTTTGTCACAGGACTCATGTCTTTAACTGGAGAGCATTTAGAGTTTGGTATTTCCTACAAATGCACTGAGGAAAAGCCACAGAAATATAGTGTTCCTTCCATAGATGTTAACATTTAAAGACTCACAGAAGTGGCTAATGTTCAGTTTCTGGTTAACATTTGATTACTTTCTTGCTTTGTTTTTCCAGATGAAGACAACCTGGTGAAAGCATTCCCACATTCCTCTTTGCGCTTCTGCTATGACAAAACTTAGCTGATGTAGGCAAATTCAAGTTCTAAAAGGATAAATCTTTGTCCAATTTTGTTTCAAGTTTCTGCCTCTTTATTAACTATGGAAGAGCACCTCTTCCTTCTTGCCCAAGAAAGCTGCTGGTTATCATTCCCATCCCTCCGGTCGGTCGAGTAACACATGATGCTAGCCTAGTATAAATACAAAACAGGTTCCTATGGAATCTGAAATACTGTTTATACATCCTACCACTGACCACAGCGGAACAATGGTGTGCCAATGACACAGAAAAAAAATAACTCTATTTGCTTGCTCTTTCTGTGCCTCTGTCTGAAATATACCTAACTCCAAAGCTATTATTTATAGTTATGAGGTGAGAACTGAGAGCTAGCAGTCTGCTGAGTGAAAAAATGTTTGCATTTATCCCTTTTAGAGATATCCTATATATGCACACACATGCGTGTGCAGCAGCTATTCATACTGGATAGGGAGAAATACCTAATCAACTACAGTTCTTATTCAGTGGTATGAAAGAAAAGTAAAGAAGTTCTTTATTTTGTGTGAATTAAGTGACAGAACTTCATTTTTTAAGATTCAAAGCCCACAGCTACGCTGGCACTGTTTAAAACACTGAGAAGCAGTGTTGTAAGTTTTCTGTGAACACTTCTGGGTATGATTTTTAATTAAAAAACCACCTCTTCTGAATTGCTTGCAAATATGGGGGTTTTTAAGTCAATCTTGAGCAAAAAGGTTAGACAGGATAGACAATAGGAAGAATTTCTTCACAGAAAGGGTTGTCAAGCATTGGAACAGGCTTCCCAGGGAGGTTGTGGAGTGACCATCTCTGGAAGTGTTTAAGACTGGATGTGGCACTTAGTTCCTCTGTCTAGTTGACATGGGGTGTTCAGCCAGATACTGGACTCAATGACCTCAAAGGTCTTTTCCAAGCTAATTGATTCTGTGGAAAAAAAATTATGTTGTTCACACAATCACCAAAATACTGATGTTGGAGGGGGTCTTCTGGAGGTCATCTAATTCAGCTACCTCTCTGCAGGACTATCACCAGCACCAGACCAAGCTTCCCATTGTTTTTTCTAGTCAAGTCCCAAAAACCTTTGTGGATAGATATTCTGCTTCTTCTCTGGGTACCTTGCTACAGTCCTCCAAAGCAAAAACATTATTCCTAGCTTCCATTCTAACTTTCACGGTCAGAATTTGATGTTGTGACCCTTTTTGGGCCACTTGAAACTATGAAGGGTTTAGCTTCATCTCCATAGCTTGCCTTTAAGCAGTTCCAGACTGCCCATAGCTGCCTCCTCATCACAGTCTACAAGCACAGCACCCTTCACCCTGTGTAAAGGGCACATCCTCCAGGCTTCTGGCCACCTTGGTAGCCCTCCACTAGTCCTTCTCCAGCATCTCTACACTCCCAGTGTTTCAGCCAACCTCACACATCACTTCTGTAGTTATAAAAAATAGGATGAGCTCAGCTTCATCAGGGTTGCTTGGAATATTGTCACTGATTCTGCCTGGGATTTTTGGTCCAGCCTTCGACAGGCCCAGCTGAGGCAGTCTAAGATACCAGTGCCCCAGGTTGTGCCTTTTCCCAGTTCCAGAGTTGGCCACCCCTAGCTCAGGTGTGGCAGAAACTCTGGTGCCCCAAGAGCCCTCTTCTGTTAACTCTGCTCGGGGGACAGAGGGTGGCAGATCGTGAGGCCTACAATGGCTGCCAGCACCACGCCTAAATCCCTTGGAGGTCATTTCCAGGCAGATTTTACCTCTGAATTTCAAACTATGTCATTAGTTCTGGACCATTTTTCTCCATGAATGGGTCATTTCCAGGAAGTATAAAAAACAGTTCTATGATCAGATGCAGTCTAAGTCTTATGACCGCTGCCCTTGATTTAAGAGGAGCAGAAATCCCCTGCACAACTCTTTCCAGCAGGCAAGTATTTAATAAATCTTGTGAAAGTGTGAGGAAAATATGGGAAAAAAAGGAGACACTGATAAGAGAAATACTTTCAAAATAGACAGCAACAACAGACATTTTTAAAGTAATTTTTAAGCCAAGTATTTACAAGAGTTCTCTGTCATAATTTCCCATGGAGGAAAAAAGTCAAAAACAAATAGGTAGTAATCTGCAAGTCTGAACCACAGAAAATCTGTTGTACTGTCCTTCTAAGGGGAGGTTAGAACTTATGACAAAATAGGAGGACATTGTTTTTCTAATCACACAGAACTTATGGTCTACATCAATTCTTGGCCTCTGACTGCAATGGATTATGGTGGGTAATAACCCGCTCAAGAGCAGTGTGACTGACTTTGGCCTCTTCTTCAGCAGTTCAGCTGTGTACTTCCCTCCTTAAGGTGGGAAAGACAACTACTGAACAGAAGAACCATATTCTCATAGCTGTGATTCCACCCAAATCTCAGTTTTCAGCATGTCAGGACATTCTGTCCATGTTTCCTACTGAGCAAAACTAACTCCACTTCCCTATTCCTTTAGGTATCTCCCTGCTCAGTGCCTTGTTTATAGTCTCTGGGCTGCTTTCCAGAAGCCATCAAGCTGCCTGGCTCTCCCCACAAGCTAGGAAGAGGGGATGAGGTGGGATTTAGGTTATCTGACTGTGGCCCGAAGCAAAGAGTCCAAGTATCCTGCCAGCAGGTGACAATTGCTTGGCTCTCCTCACCTTAGCCATCATGCATGTTTGATGCAGGCCAAATCCCACCCAGTCCAGGGGCTATCCATTCCTACAAGCTCCCAGTCAACCTTTGGGAGCGCAGTGTATACACACACACGCTCCTCAGGCGGTTCCCTGTGAGTGTGCCAGGCCATTAAAAATGTTTCTTGTTCCCAGCTTGGAAATATTTGACCGGTTGAAGAGAAATATACTTTTGGCATGTACTCCCAACCCACACTTTGTTTTCATACTCTTTGCTATCAGTAAAGACATTTTAATAAGCCACAAAAAAGTTCTGGATGAATTCGCTCAGTTAAAAGTATTTCTGAATCTTACACTGTAAACAGAAACAGAGAGCTGACTCAACAGCAACACTTCCTAAAACCCCAAGACTCAACGGTAAGTTACATACAGGAAACAAGATAGTTCTAGTCATAAAAAGCAAACTCTAGTCTCATTTTGGCAATTTCTGTCATCTATATGAGACTTAGTAATAGGTAAGCAGGCCTCTTTCATGTTATTTGCCCAATGCCTTAGCATGCAAATTAGTTGTAGAGGGTCAGAGGTGTCATCAGGTAACCCCTTTCTCAATGGAAAGAGAAAAAGAAAAGTTCTGGTAGTTGATTTGTTGTTTTTGTGAGCATTCTGTTCTAAACCCAGAACTGTGCTGTTTTCAACTTTTTACTTTTGCTAGGAGAAAAAAGTAATCCCCTTCAAAGAGAGGATAGAAGTGCATTAAAAAAAAAAAAAAAAAAAAGAAATGCATACTTTAGGAATGTTTCTCACAGGAAAAAGAAGGACACTCATACAAAGGGACATATAAGGCAAAATTTACAGGGGTATAAGGCTATAATAAAGGAAATATTAAAGCTTTCCAAACTTTTCTGCTAATCACATGCCTAACCTGAGTCCTCTCACCCACAACCAGGCTGCTCCTAGGTGAATGTCAGTAAGAACAGACTGCACTAGAGCAGACTCGGCACCTTGACCCAGACTAACACCCTTACATGGACACTTAGGACATTGCTAAAGAAACACAGGCCCTATTGTTAATCACTGCTTTTAGCCTGAGCCAAGCACCATATTAAATTGTGAAGAAATCACTAGAAGTACTATGCTGCAAGTGACTTTTAAATCAAGTGCATCAGTTCCATGATATTTAGCACTGTGCTGTAAAGGGTGGTAAATGGAGGTGTCATAAATATCTGACTTTATCATCTGTTGACTCATAATCCAGATGCCAATGGGATATAAATCATGTAAAGCATGTTTCCAGATTAGGAAAGTCTGGCTGTTCACTATTGTTCTAGTCAACCACTTTATTTCTTAGTAGGATCAGGAGTGCCCTCTGATGGATAGCAGCTATTTCTGGGAAGTCAGAATTGACTGGAAAGCGGCACATCCTAAATCGTCTACACAATACAAGATGTTCTCACCCTCTGCACTATACATTTACAGTCTTCTGTATGCTTTGCTACTATAATAACCAGCTTTGTCTTGTTGGAAATAACTTTCTGCATATTTCTCTTTCCATTTCCATAAATTATATTGGTATTACAGATACAATCAGGGCACTGCATACGCATACGCCTAGTTGTAAAATTAATAAATTGAAAGAAATTTAAGACATAAATTATAAAAGTTGTGTAACACGCTCTGAGAAAGGTCTTGAAAAGCTCTGACAAATTCAGATGCCTGAAAATTCAGATATTCAGCTGAATATCAAAAAAGATATAACTGGAGAAAACAGGTAAACTCTCTTGAGAAGAGCTTACATGCATGTAAGAGCTGGTATGTATTTTTCTAGCTCTGTAAGCTAACCTGATAAAACTTGTTAACTCTCTCTGCAGACTTTGCCTCATTTACATCCTTAGATGATCCCAGCAGAACAGTGAGAAAAGAGTAATTTTTTTTTTTCTCCCTCACCTGTTACTTTTACCTGTCTGTTGGGTATTAAGCATCTTCGGCTGCTTATAATTTTGAATTTTATCACTTCTAATATCATCTGCCCTTTCCAAACCGATTTGGGAGCTGGAGAAGAGTCACTGGCTTGGAGCTTTCTGTGAAGACAACCACTGTGCCCAGTACCTGGTAACATCTCTCCCTTCCACTGGAGAAGCAGGACTGGAGCTAATACCTTTGGTGAGACAAAATCTCCCCAAACTGTTCTCAAACACACTCTTTCCCTATTATACACTCAAAAAAAAAAAAAAAAAAAAAAAAAACAAATTTGAAATATCCTTACAAAACTACAANAGCAGATTTGAAATATCCTTACAATACTCATAAACTGCACCTGAGGGTTAACAGTGATTAATACTAACATGACCCCCAGAAGACACTCAAAAACTACAAATTACTAAGAATTGCACATTGTTTCATAAGTTACAAATGCAAACACCCACAAGTTTCAGAACAAACCCCATCTCCTTAGCCGTGCAAAGGATGATGGGTGGCATCGAGGAAGGTGGCTGGTGAGCAGGGAGGTGTGTGCATTTTCCCCGCATCTCCGGCACTGCTGGCCATGTACAAAGGCAGCAGCCATTTTGCCCTAGGTCTGTTGCACCCTGTTAGCAGAGACACACGCGAGCTCTGCTCTCTCGCTGCTCCTGTATTTTATTGTTGTTTTTAAAATCTAAACCAAATGTCATTTTTAGATTTTCCCTCTGATGAGGAAAGCAGGGGGAGATAACAGCTTCGAATGAAAGAGACCAGCAGAAAGTTTTTCTGTGACAGATTTTACTCGCGTTTTACATACACCATAGAAGCCTAAATATTCCAAAATAGGCAATACTTGGATATTATTATTGTAATGTCGCTTTTCCACACGGAATTGCAGCCAGCTGAGGCTCAGACTGGGATTATCCAGATACTGACCTGGAGCCCTGGCGCTCCCGTGCGAAGCCCAGCTAGCTCCCGGCTATCCCCGGAGGAGCGGGCACGCTGCCGGGCAGCGCCTCCAGCCCCTCTCCCTCGCAGGCAAAGGAGGTTCCTACCGTTCGTTCTGAACAAAAAGAAAAACTGATGAAGCCCTTGTCCCTGAGGGGTTTCTACATCCCAGAGGAGATGCTCTGGGGCCAGAGCTGGAGGAGGCAGGCGCCCTGCTCGGGCCCTGCGGGACGCCAGGCGGGCGAGGGGCTCCCGCAGCTGCCGCTCCCGGGAGCGCTCTGCCCCGGCCGCTCCTGCCCCGGCACCGGCCCCTCAAAGAGGGCACTGCAATTCCCCGCGACGGGGAAGGGGAAGCCTATTGCTGTGTCCCCTCGACTGCCCACGGCCCCCAGTCAGCCGCATGCCGTCTAACAAAGTTTCACGCCATCGCTCCCGACGGTCGTTCCATCCCAAGGCTTCAGCCTCCGCCGCCATCTCCCCGGGCTGCGGGAAGGAGGCGGCGAGGGAAGACCGAGCCTCCGCAGCTCGGAGCCGGCAGAGCCATCGCTTTTCCCAGCCGGAGGGCTCCCCGCCTGCCGCTGCCCGCAGCGATCTGCCACGGCCGGCATCCCACACGGCGGTGGCTGCGCGGCGGCGGGAGGTACAGGTGGGCAGCGGAGGGAGGCAGCGGATGGAGGCACAGGTGGGCAGAGGAGGGAGGCAGCGGATGGAGGCAGCGGTGGGCAGCGGATGGAGGCACAAGAGGGCAGCGGATGGAGGCAGCGGATGGAGGCACAGGTGGGCAGCGGAGAGAGGCAGCGGATGGAGGGAGGCACAAGTGGGCAGCGCGGGCGCGGAGGGCAGCGCAGGAAGGGCCGGCCCGGCAGCGATCCCTGGCACCGCCGCACAGACACCGCGTGTGCCTCGGGAGCGCACAGGGCAGCGAGTGCCTGGAGTGTCCTGGAGCGCTCGGAGCCGCCTTAGAAAAGGCTGGAAAACGGCCTGGGAAATCACTTGGAACTTTAGCTAATTTATGCTGAATTGGTGGAAGAGCGTTAAGGTCTAAACAAAACATCCTTTCCGCTTTTCACTGGGCCCGTTTAATTTTCTATTCAGATTGCTGGTTCATGAAAATGTCTAAGGCTGTGCCTTTTGGCTTGTTTTAGAGCAGGACTTCCATTTTCGTGCTATAAACCTTTCCCGCAGATCTACCACAGCTACCCACACCTCCCTTTGGAAGACGCTGAGGTGCCGTGCCGAGCCTCGGGGCCATGCTGCGTCCTTGGCACCTTCACGGAGCTTGATCCAAATCCATCTGAGTCCAGGTCCAGCCTTCTTGCCTAAATACCCCTCCACGTTAATTTTGTACTTCCTTGCATTTTCCCCCGTGGGGTTGGGGGTCTGGAGCACAGGTCTTGTGAGGAGTGGCTGAGGGAGCTGGGGATGCTTAGTCTGGAGAAGCAGAAGCTCGGAGGTAACGTTATCACTCTCTACAACTCACTGAAAGGAGGGTGTAGCCAGGTGGGGGTCGGCCTCTTCTCCCAGGCAACTAATGACAGAACAAGAGGGCATAGTCTAAAACTGCACCAGGCGAGGTTTAGGTTGGGCATTAGGAGGAATTTCTTCACAGAAAAGGTGATTAGACATTGGAACAGGCTGCCCAGGAAGGTGGTGGAGTCACCATCCCTGGAAGTGGTAAAGGAAAGACTGGATGTGGCACTCAGTGCAATGGTCCTGTTGACAAGGTGGTGTTGAGCCACAGGTTGGACTTGATGATCTCAAAGGTCTTTTCCAACATCATTGATTCTGTGATTCTGTTGCTGTCATCTGTGAGCCTGATGGGTAACTTGCATATACACACCCCAGGGAAGTGGCATTGCAGCTCTGCAGGAAAGGTTTATAGCAGAAAACTGCTCTAAAACCAGCCAAAGGGCACTGCTTTAGATATTTTCGTGAACAAATAATTGAATAAAAAATAAAACACATCCACTAAAAAAATGGAAAAAGAGTTTTATTTTGACCGTAATACTTTTCCATCTGTTAAAGAATTAGCTAAAATTCAAAGTGGTGTGCACTCCCAAATTAAAAAAAAAGAAAGAAAACTTCAATTTAAAAGGTAAAACAGGTTATGCTTTTAGCATCTCTTCAAAGCACTTTTCCATTATGATTAATAGGAACTGACCATTTTAAGTTTGACATTTTGTTCCAAACATAAGCATTGTTTGGGGGAATAATAATCATCATAATAATCATCATTATAATATCACCAGCACTATTTGGCATCAGAAATACCAAGAGGATCCCAGTTCTCTTCTGAAATCCCAGGGTCTCTGGTATCTAGACCTAGCAGTGTGCAATATTTGCTGTTACTGTTTAGTTATGGCAGTAGCATCAGCAAAATAAAATCCATTTCCAAAATGTGAGATGGGTGGTAAAATGGTTGGGCTAAAGGGAAATAGTAGTAGTTTTCTAAGAGGAGCTAAACTCTATGGGAATAGCTCAGAAATAGCAGCTGGCTTATGAGTATGCAAAATAATATGGTAAAAGAAGATGTCTACTGCATCCTTCCTGTGCTCATGGCCTTTGGTGGAGTGCTTATATTATGAACAGTGTCAGAGGGAATGTACCTGAGCTGGAGCCAGGGAAAGAGAGTTACAGATTTTTGAGGTTCTCCTTCGGCGAAAACTTTATCATTTGAAATTGTCCTGGGTTTCTGTAGAATAAAATACTGACTTTTGTTGCTGCATAGCACTGGAGAACCAAAATTAGTGCCATTTGTACTCTTAAGTGAGCAGGGTATTATCAGGTAAGTAGTATGACACCATTCCTGTATGAACACATGATTTAAATTTATTCTCCAAAGTTTTACAGGACTTACTCTTTAAGGGGTGAGGCCTTTGAGATCCTGCATACCTGTCTCTGCCATAAATAAGGAGTCAGAAGAGCAGTATTGTACATTGTGTTTTGCTTGTCATTCCCCTGATCTGAAATCTTCTTTTGATTTGCTGACAATTCAGGGCAATCATTAATCAAATGCAATACATATAAGAAATACAGAATTAAAAGCAGTCCAGAAACAGAACTCCATGGACAAAAAGGCACTGAATTCCCTAGACACTGGGAAGGATGGACTTTAATTTGTCAATAATTCATTGGTGTTATGGAGAAGTATTAATAATAAAATGATATGAAAACACCAGTCTTGTTGCTTTATGGACAAATCGACCTAGCCAGTCCAACACCTTGAATGAGGGGAGACTGACATGCAAACCATGGTCTATACATCTTTACCCTTCAGGCATGCCGAGGTGATGGCAAGATCAAAGGGGCTTTTGAAATGCCAAGTTCTGAGAAAGGAAATTGGGAAATATAACTCCAGAGTTAGCTGGAGGGGGCAGGGATGAGGGTCATGTTAGAAGGTGTTAACCACTGTAGAGAGAAGAGAGACTCTTATCCCAGATGGTGCAGACATTTCATTGTTGAAATACAACTGTGACCAGCCTGTGTTATAAGGTAATGAAATCTGTCACAACTGGAACATCAAAAGTGGTCACAGGCTATAAAGGAAGGGTGTTTGTGGGAGCAGTAAGGGCAAGAAATGTCGGACACTGGAGGCTGTGTCTCCAAGACACCGTAGTCAAGAGGATCAGAAAGAAGAGGAAGGAAGAGATTGTCTTGCTGACAGCTGCCCGAGGATAGGAGCGGAGGACAAGTAAGATATTGCTTCCTTTGTAATGAATCCAAGATGTACCTCCGTAGCCTGACATTTACTGAGTAAACTGAGTTAGTTGCTCGCTCAGACAAGTCCTTTCAGTCCACTCTGGTTTTCCTATACATTCTTAGTACATTCTGTTTTAATTAGACCAGTTGAGTCCTTGATTGTTTGCAAATTTCATGCAGACTTTTCCTTAGCGGTGCTTCTAAAGAAGAGGAACTACAGAAAGATGCCTGGAGCCCATCACAGTTGGGATGTTTGGTCAAAGGGGCTTGGACTATGGAGAATTCTCACAGGAGATGGCACTTGCAGAACTGGGGACTGGCAAACACAAAGGAAACACCTGGATGGTCAGATGTCTTTTTATCTTCCTCTGATTTTTTTATGACCTAGAATTTGAGTATAATGGAAGTCAAATCAGAAAGAGGGATGTCAGTCTGCTTTCATGAAAATCAATGCTGCAAAGCAGAAATGTACGGAAAAGTACAAACTAACTGCAGAAAACAGGGGAGAGCAGACTGGAAAATGCAAGTAGCAGAACTGGACACTTCCAGCAGAGTGCAGCATCACCCTGGATGAACTGTGCATGAGCATGAGGGCTGTGAACCACTTGCCTACCAATAAAATAATAGGTGTCTGTTGCAAATAAAGCTCTCAGGAAGATAATTATATCTTTCCATTTTCAACTTTCAAATAATACTTAGATGATCTTAAATGATTGACTGTGTACAATAAATGTGTTGGGGATGGAAAGTAGGAGAAAGAATCTGGGGCTGGAATTGGAAGTGGGAGCCAGGAAGATCCAGGGCAGACATATGGGGAGGAGTGGAGGGTTAGCCAAAGAAATAATGAGTTGACTGGTAGCCTGGTGATAGGGAAGGACACTGGAAATAAATGAACTCACAGGACTGACAGAGCAGAGAATGAAATGAGAGGAAGTACAGGCGAAGAGAACGGGATTAGTACCTGGAGCCAGAGATGGGAAATGGAAAAGCATACTGGAAGAGATGAGACAGGTGGGATCACAGAGAGGAGGGATAAGCAGAAAGGATATTCTGTTAACCAGCAAAGCCCATCTCTCTACAGAGGCCTTGGGATGCATATGCAGCACTTTTTTGCTTCCTGCACGTCTCTGTGAAACCCCATGTCTGACATGATATAATATTGTCCTATCAAGGATGAAAACATGCTGTTGCTGTCTCTCCTGTTGAAAAAAGTCACCAGGAGGAGGTCGATATGGTGGATTTAGAGCTCCCAAGCCAACTCTGGTATCATGGAGAAAATAAGATGCTGCCATGTGACAGAACTTATGAATTTTTGTTCTCATTTTCTTTTTTAAAAAAACTAGGACATTTCAGACAAAGTGATTTTTTAAAACCTTCTTAAATTTGCAGAGTCAACCTAGAAAAGTCTGGCAATGGGACAATCAGAGGATTTTACCCAATCCTCTGTGAAAAGGCATTATCATATGTCCTTGAACTACATGGCCACGTGGGTCTTTTTCCACTGGAATTCTGTTTCATTTTCTGTATGGAAAAATGCTTGTTTTGGGGGTGATCTGATTTATGCAGTGATGGAGGGTGACTTCCCTCCTTTTATACCTCATTTGTTGCAGAAATACAAAGGACAGAAGACATGAGGAGAGAGGTTTATAGAAGAATGACGATGTCGTGGTTAGAGTCACTGGACAAACCCTGAATAACAGCACTTTACTTCAGCCCCTTAGCATCCTCCTAGCTTTGCCATGATATCTGGGATTTCACTTAGTGAAACTTCGCTAGTCCCTTCTGTTTTCTTCTGCTTTTTTTGCTCACTTTTGTTTTCTAAGTGGTGATCATGTCACAGGGTGCTTGACTTGAGGATCAGTGCTGTGCAGTGTGTAGGACTACCAAAGGCTACAGTTGAACAGGTAAAGGACTACATCCACCTGAGTTCTCTGGAAAGCCATGTCCTTGGAGACTGAAGCTGGGGGAGGTGACAATTCTAATCACAATTTCTGTGCATCATAAACCCCTGATTTATAAAATGGTGATGATGACATCACTACATCACTCCAGAGAAGCGATCTAGATATTAAATAACATTTTGGTAACACTGAGGGTACAGCAGTGAGGGATTCCATAGTCCATCTTGCACATGAATCAAAGGTCCAATTGAAAAGCATATTTTATGATCTTCTAATTAAAACTCGATCGGAACACACACACAGTGAAGTGAAATTAATATTGTTTGGCCAACATGGGATTCATCTGACCTACTTTTAGTCATCAAGACTTGCTCCAGTCAATAGGGATTTTCTTCCAAAGTAGGTGTCCGTGACAGGCAGGGCACTTGTCTCTCTGCATCTACTTGCTATCTGCTTTCTCAGAGAAAATTTATGTAAGAACTAGATATTTTGCATCATGGCTTAAAAATTACTATGATATTTCACATTGTTTGTGAAACCAGTGTACTTTAAGAATGGCAGGTGCAAAATACACAACTACACCAGGTCAGTCAAGAAGACACCCAGCTATCTGCTGAATTTGAATTCCAAGTTTTATTTTCTGACCAAACAATAAAGATGTAAGTAAAACCCAACTTTGATCTCAAAACTTGTTTTATTTTAGGTTCCTACATTATTTTTTCCAGACCCTTTTTTTTCTACCTGATAAGTTTCCCTAGACAGTTCTTTGTTTAACAGCCTGCTCCATGTACTCTTAATCTGGATTGTAAACTCTGGCCTAGGGGCTCTTTTTTATGTGCTGTTGTGTAACACCTAACATCTGAGACACCTCTTGGGTCTGAAACTAAGCACTTCAATAGAACAGGTAATAAATACTCATAATACCAGTACCATAATGGTTTCAGTCAAGTAGAAGTGAAGCTGTGTATATCAGAGATCCATGGCTGAATCTAGCACTGCATCCAGGAGGTCTAAACAGTACTGGTGAACTTTCTACAGAGAACCATTACATGCAGGTGCTGTGGGAGTGGAAGCAGAGACTGAGGAAGTTAAATCTGCTTTCAGCCACAGCACAGGGTTCAACCAACCACACGTGGTTGCTGTTCCATTCTAAGGGAAGAAGTAGTGACTGTCCCTGACCAGCTGGAAGGGATGCTATGAGTCACTGGCACCTTCCCACTCAGCTCTACTCTACCATGGAAAGGAAGGAGCATTTTTCTAGAGTTTTATTGCACATTTCTGACTATCCATACTGCCCAAGAAACCTCATTATAGAGCTCCCCCCAAAAAATTAGGGGTGATAGACACTCTCCCTATTTCCTCAATCACATTCACAGAGTAGTGAATTATCCTCAACGAAAGCAAAGTATCTTCTGAATTAATTAAAATCACTCTACCAAAGATAAAGCAGTAGATATTTTATCAGTTAATGCCACTAACAGCAATTACTGATATCAGGAGAAACTGATGCACAGGAAGTTCCACATGAATATGAGGAAGAACTTCTTTACTGTGAAGGTGACAGAGCACAGGAGCAGATTGCCCAGAGAGGGTATGGGGTCTCCCTCCCTGGAGGAATTCAAAAACCACCTGGATGCCATCCTGGGCTTGAGCAGGGAGGTTGGACAAGATCACCCACCATGATTCCTTCCAACCTTACCCATTCTGTGATTCTGTGATATCTGGAAAAGTAAAAATGTATAGTGGCATCAAAAGGCACTGAGTCTGTTTGGATTACAGATTGCAATGAAAATTCATACTTCTAAGACACAGAAGGGAGAGACAGTAGATGAGGATCCCCACTGCACATGGATGGAAATGAGAATGATGTCCAAAGGGTTTAGTGAGGGAAAGAACAGTGTGAGGGATTGTTCTGTCTCATAAGACATACCTAAGCGTCCATTACCACAGGCATGAGAGTCAGCCCTGGAAAAGCAATGACAGTCTCAGAGATGATGCAAGCCAGGGCAAAGTGAAGCCATGGAGGCAATGGGCTACATGAGAAGCCAAGGACATTTTTTATGTCCCTGACTGCCTTCTGAAGTCTGCTGAGACAGTTCATTGCTCTGGGTTCTCACTCAGGTAAGAAGTGACTGACCTCAGGTCAGACTCCCTCCATCACACAGCTAGAAGGATAGCCTATGTCAAGGCTGAAGGGGGAAGTCTGGTTATTCCTGTAATACCTCCAAGCAAAGAAACTCTGTGAATCACCATTCTTTGCAGCTGAGCCAGACCACCCTGGAATCTTTGTGGTAGAGAATGAGAAATTCTACCCATGTGGGACGTTTGCCCCGCTGGCTGGCAGGGTCTGTGACAGCTCTTAGTCATCTCAGAGCCAGTCCCTGAAGAGAGGACAGTTTTGGCCTCACTGCTGAGTTCCTCATCCGGTGCAGCTGAGTGGCCCTGTCTTGGCCCATTCCAGAATATTTGGAAACCAAGTATTTTGTAATATTTGATGTGAACTTCTAAGCACTGCAACAGAGATGCCAGGAAGGAATACAGTGACAAAACAAGCCTTTTACCGGAAGCCCTGTGTGGACACTCCAGAAATGTTTTCTAGCAAATTTGAAACCTAAAGTCAAGATATATAAATTAGCCTTTGTTCCATGCTGGCCTTCAGAGTAAGACCAAGAATTTTTCCCATCCAGTTCTACTAAGTGACCTAGAGGAACAATACAGAGCAGCCTACTTTGCAGAGGGAAACAACAGAGGAGAGGTGCTGCCCATGGTCTCTCAAAGTACTGCTGGCTGGCTGGACATCACCAATGAAGGTTTGCAACAATTGCCCATGTCAGAACTACACCTGTGTGAGAGGTTTGGAGATAGTTAAAGGAACTTCAGAAGAGCATTTCTGAGATGTATACCAGTGCTAAATATGAAGACTGATCTTCAGTGTCATGGGATGTGCCACTGATGTTCTGGAGCAAGTCTTAATCACTTCTTTCAGAGGAGCAGAAGGGAAGAAAGGAAGGAGTCAAGTTACACACTAAACCATATTTTTTCCTCCCTTTAGCTCTTTCTCATAGACTTGCTAGACAGACACTCTCTGATGCTCTTTTGTCTTCTCTCACTTCAGTTCCAGCAATCCCAGGTTTATTTCTGTGCATTTTCACAATGTTGCTCTTTTCCTTAAAGCGTCAGTGATAGGTTGGAGAGGCAGTGATAGAAGCAGATGGATTAGGTATCCAGTGACATCTTGTTTAAGTAGCACATCCCTTGGCTCAGATATCCTTGTTTTGGGCATCCCAACATGACTCTGGAGTAGGCCATTTTAGCATAAAGCTACTCCCCCATAATTTTCCCTCTTATTGCCTGAATTAATATCCAAGAAGCTATTTTCCAGGATAAAAACAGCATCATCAAAGAGCCCTTCCCACAGCAAAAGGATGCCTATTTATGCATCTGATCACCTCATAAATGGATGTCACATGAGATGAGACCTTCACAGACTCAGAAGGAGAAGCTTCCTAAGAGATCCATCATGAGCGGCCAAGACCAGCAGACACAAGCGGCAGGGTGACCCCCACGAGTGCTTCATTGCCCACCCTGTTCCATGAGGTGCAGGGTCAATTAAGGACAGCCCAGGCTGTTTCTGCTACACTCTGCCCAACCAGAATAAAGCAGGAGTGTTCCAGGCATGAAGAGCTCTGTGGTGTGTGGGGTAGGGCTGTGCTGTACAAGCCAAAGACAATATTGTGTATACAAGTCCTTTTTACTTCCTTTGGGGTTTTGCTGTGTCTCTTTGTTTGCACACAGCTGTGGTGGGCAGAACCAGCATCTGCTTAGAAATGGTGTGGCTGTGGACAAAGATTGATAAGGAGAGGAAACAAGGCCAGACAGATGCCAACAAGATAAATGGTGCTGGTGCACACAAATATCCAGAAGCAGAGCTACTGGCCAGAGTTATCTTTGTTTCTCACACAGCTGACTTCCTAGCAGATTTGAGACACTTGATAATGACGGTGTTGCTATTTGTCTAGCAGATTCGAGCAGGGGCAGTAGATCAGGATGAAGTGGATGTGACTAAACTCAGGACCAGTGTTTACTTTCAATATGTTGTGAGCCATTCAAACTTATCAAGTGAGCAGAGACCTAGTCACTACAGGGAATGCTCCCAAAAGAGCAATCCATCAGACCAGCTACAGCATGAGACACTCAGTTGCCCAAAAAGAGACAGTCAGACATCCAGACCTCTGTCATATGAGGCTGGCAGGTATAGCACAAGACCTACACAACATCCTCCTTAACAGAGGGAAACTTGGAGACCACCAAACAAAACCAGCATCTATGTTTGAGTGACGAATCCCAGCTGGTGTGTCCACTTTAGTGAGATCAGATCCCCCTCTAACTGCCCATGGCTGTCCCAAGCAGATTCCCACTGGCCACAGTCAAAGTTTAAGCAAACTAGAGCACATGTAGGCATCTCCTTGTGGACACCTAAATGTGTCTTGGCTTTGAACTGAATCCCAGCCAAGCTGCCAGCACGGGCCAGCTGAGGAAGAAAGCATAGCCAAAGAGGATGTGAAAAGGATGGGAGGAAGCCAACTCCAGATTTTGCTAGCCTGCAGCTCATGCCATTAAGGATTCCCCTCTGGAGGGGTGGGCAGTGCTCAGTGCAGTCACTAGGGGAATAACAAGATACCACACAGCTGTTCTCATTCAAGTCACGTATGGGAGCACGGGGACAGTGGAGCATAGCCATCATGGAAGAAAATACAGGTTCTTTCACTTTCCAGCCATCTGAGGAAACAAACAAACCAAATGAGTTCAGATTCCATTCAGTGGACTTCGGGTGCCCAGGAAACTGGGGCATGACATTGTCCAGCTGAAAGGAGACAGCAGCTCGTTTAGCTTCTGTAATGCTGTAAGAAACCACCACTTCTCTGCACAGTGGGGGAGCTTCTGTTTTTAAGGGAGAAAGTGACCTGTTGGTCACCACTTACAATGTGTGATTGTCCAGAAGATTCAAGGAAGTGCATGGAAGTGACAGCACTTCAACTTGGAAAATTTAATTTTTCCAGATTTGTCGTTTAACAGTGGAAGATGTGGACTCACACAGTGAATACATGACTTAAAGGAGCAGAGGGGACCCCCAGACAGTCTGATTTACCCAAGACATGGTCACCCCATGCTGTACCCCTAACAAGCTGTTTATTTAAGGCATTGGCAGGTTTTCCCCTCGCCGTGCATTTGCCAAACCACAACTAAGAGCTTTGCATTTAGCCACGGAAGGAAAATCTTGAAAGCAATTCATGAATCGACACTAAAACCACTAGAGCTATAATTAAATCAACCCTTAAAGTAGTGTAACTCTTTTTATGGCTGAAATAGCAGTCTTTATTTTAAGCATCATTGGAGAAAGAGGAGGAGAGAGGCAAACATTTCCATGTGAAGGCTTGGAAGCTCCTTTCAGCGTACTAAACATTCACCAAGTCTTCCTGTGAGCATTGGAGTTTGTCCTTTCCCTGCTAGCTGGATTTCCATCCCGTTTGACCTCCAGCAGCCGGCTGAAAGCCCTTCTCCAACCCTACAGCAGCTGTCTTCGGGTGAAGGACATCGGTGGGACAGCGGGGACTGGAGGGCGCGGGACACTGCCTGAGGCTCGGAGGGCCCCGGGGACGGGCGGACGGCGAGTGAGCAGCGAGGCGCGGCGAGGACACAGCCGGCAGCCCCGGGCGGCCGCCCCGAGCCCTCCTC